>CM043020.1:14800595-14990952 GCA_023690525.1 Holotrichia oblita | reverse complement strand
AATAGAAAGGTATATATTTTATTAGATAAAGAATGGTGTCTAGGTTTAGGCTATGGTACATGAAATATGTGTAAAATTCGTCGTAGAAGCCGAATCTGTAATTTATTTTATAGCATGGTATTTAAAAAATCGAAGTTGATGCCCACTTTAGGTTAACCGGAATATTTTCACGTGATAGTTCATATTCAACCACATCCAACTGCAAAATTTTGTTTTAAAATTCCGTTTCGTTTGTATAATACTTTTAATAGACCATTCTCACCAATCACCCTGTATATATTGGTAATATAACATAGTTATAATCTAATAGTTGTAATAAGATATATAACAGATATACAGGGTGTTAGTAAATAAGTGCGACAAACTTCAGGGGGTGATTATGCATGCAAAAATAATGACAGTTTGCTATATAAACGTCCGTCCGCAAATGCTTAGTTTCAGTTATTTATTTTTAATAAAAGAACAATTAATTACTTATTAACAATAATTTTATAGCTAACTAAAAGCTTAATAATGATGAGTTGCTATTTTGACACTTCGTTAAAATATTTGTATTTAACAATGCATTGATATTGAACGTCAACAGTAGCCTACTAGATAATGTATTAAAGAAATGAAAAATACACGTTAAGATGTTTTATTTATTTGCATAAAAACGGCACCTCATACGAAAAAAAAGCAAGAGAGGTTTTTTATCACAAATTAAATGGCAAATTTAAAAATGATTTTTAATTTGAAATATCTCAGTGGCGTACCATTTTTTTCTTAAAAAAATTAAGATCACTACCCGTATGCACGCCAATGATGAATATAAAATTTTTGATTGGATGTCAAGAAATTTGCAATAACCATCTCTTAAAACCCACCAAATTTCATTTGCGTTTCTCGACCGGTTTCAGAGCAATAAATAAATCGTCAGTTTTTAAGAAATACTTTAACACCCTATAACTCTGAAACTAAGCATTTGCGGACGGACGTTTATATAGCAAACTGTCATTATTTTTGCATGCAGAATCACCCCCTGAAGTTTGTCGCACTTATTTACTAACACCCGGTATATGTATTATGTCCGTACTGACATCACTCGTCATCGTCACTGTTTTCATTTATGACAACATTAATGTTGTCATAAGAAAATATTTTTGATAGAATTTCTGCAGGACGTATTATCCGGGACAAATACCTCGCATATGCTAAGTAATGTATCACACTGCTACATGCGAACAGCAACCTACTGTTCTTCTTCCATTGGGACAATCGCAGCAGTAGTGTCGAACACCTTCTCTATCGATGCTGTGAGGAATGTAATCAATATAGACGTGGTAAGTTTTACTATTGATATGCCGGGATCGTACTTCCAGTTTAATGATATTTGGGGCTTGTTTTACGTAGTGCATAAACAGATTATTCGATTATTTCTAAATATGAAACAGCCATTGAAAGTTGATAAGAACCTGTAAATAGGACTTGCAATTGTTTGTCATTAAATCGCGGAAAGTCTAAAAGTTCTAAGGCAGACAATCGTTTCAAGCTTGTTTTTCGGCGATTCCAGTGCTGATTTTCAACCTCTTCGCGTAAGGTGTTTGCTACATTCAAGCGACTTTCCATATATTCAACTATCTCGTTAGTAGATTCTCCATCAGATTGAAATCGCTTATCATATTTGTTTTGTAGGAATCCTACTATTTTGCATAGCAATTGTACTTTTGGAAGAATCTTATTATCTAAATTATAGTAATCGATACTTCTGTGCAATTGCCCCGTGTACAGATTCAACAACCCACCGTATTTTTGTTAGTTGTCGCGACATATTTGCTTCTTCGGTTGGTAACTGGGCCCTATTACCTTTAAGTGCTGGCATAAGAACACAGAAGCCTTCATCTCGTATATAATTTACGACATCACGAAAACCGCGATCAACGACAGATACATCATTTGGTCGTAACAAAGATCTAAGTTTAGGATCTTGCAGAACTAGTCTCATAATAGTAGAATCATTCTGGGTTCCATAGAAAGGTC
The DNA here is from genome assembly GCA_023690525.1 of Holotrichia oblita. Lineage (NCBI taxonomy): Eukaryota > Metazoa > Arthropoda > Insecta > Coleoptera > Scarabaeidae > Holotrichia > Holotrichia oblita. Next base: position 14,988,933 of record CM043020.1, on the reverse strand, counting down.
CAGCAATATCGACAATCTACCCGTTCGTTGTGCAAATCGTAAAAGATTTGCATAGGGATGTTTTCTTTTGGTCCGAATATGGTTTTCTTTGGTACTCATTATTTTCACTCTTCTGATGTCTGATATAAGTACCGTCAAAAATTAATACGAGTTGATCTTCTGTGACTTTCAGTAGCTTTCGAGCTGTAGAAGTAGTATTATAAATAAGATCCTGACGTAAAATGGAGATGTTTTGCCAAAATAAGGCAAAACATCTTTTTCAAAACCTTTTAATATTTCAATACAGAATGACGATACTTGTTGTTCATAAGTTAAACCCAGTACACTTGCAATCACTTTATTAGAATTTCCTGTTCTTAGTTTAAAAAGAAATATAATTAGTGCTTGCGTAATAGAACGTGCCTTGGTGTTTCTCATTGATGTCAATAATTGCCTTAATTCTATTATATTCTCCCATTTCAATCCTGTGAATACTTTTAACTGCTCCTCAGGCATGTTGAATTTGCTCATTTTGTCAAACAATGAAGTATCTGCAGCTGCTGAAAGTGTTTTAAATAAAGAAGCAATTTCGTTACTATTAATTTTGCAAGTGTGGGATACTACGCGTAAAAGTTGTAACTGATCTTCAAAAAAGTTGTTCCCTAGCATGTGAGTACGACAACAACGATCGCCTTCTGGTATATAAATATTCCTTTTTTTTTTAAAACATCACACCGCGTTTCTAAAGGTATACGCTGCAGGTTTGTTGTAGCTCCACATGGAGAGCAATATCTATGAGTAGATACAATACGTGGCATATTCACTTTGACATATTCTTCATCACTTGCACCAACACTGTCAATAATGTCACTATAGTCACTAGAATCAGATTCTACAGTTCTTGAAGGCGAGATATCAATATCACTGCTTTCACTTTCAACTAAGGTTGAAGATGTAGCTGTCGAAGTCGTTGCTGTTGAAGTTGTAGGTAACTGAGTCTTTACTAACTTATATCGAATAAACCGACACTTTCCACACAAAACATCGTTAACTAAAATCGTCTTATGAGTACCAAGACTATATATTTGCGCTTCTTGTAACCGTATAACTTTCTTGCGACCGCGAACTTTATGCACATACTTATTACAATTTTTGCAATATTCAAACATTATTGTAATTTATTTCAAAAAATTTTCTATAATAAACAATGTATATTTTGTAATTGTTTGAAGCCAAAAAAAGAAAAGCAGCTCAAGAACAAATGTGCTTCCGATGCTAATCTATTTCTAAGTGTGTAAAAATTAATATAGACCTGTACTTGAGTTCTAACCCATCGGTCTTTCCTTGTTTCTTTTGTTATGGCAATAAATTATTTAATGCCTATCGATAAAATAAACAGTATTTTACATGCCGCTTGTAACAGATATATTCAACACTCAACACTTACTCATAGTGCCATATATCAGATAACGAATAATAGCAGCAGTCTTAAAATATAAAGAATGTTATTATTTTAAGATTATAGAAAACAACATATATAATGAATACAATGTTCTTCTTGCTTTAATATTTTTTTTTATATGTAGGGAAACTTTTATTACACCAAATAATGAAATGCGAATTGTAGACAGTGTAAATAATAGCACCGTCCATTCTATTTTTTTTCAATAACAAGCGTTTTTTTTTCTTGATAATTCTTTTTTTTTTTGTGGTATAAACAGACACTATCCACAGCATCCTTGATTTTTTTGGTTAGGGTGTTTTTAGAAGAAGTGTATAAAATTTGACATTGAAAACAATTTGTGTATATTTCTCTCAATATTTATTAAAAAAAAATTCTAAAAAATATGCAACATACTACATAATAATCTCTAACAGTGAGTTTTTGTTCCAATTCCCTAGCTATATAGAAAAAGCGGTCTGAAAAATAAGGCCGCGTCCGCCTATCTCTTTGATTATTTCATGAGGGGTTCAAGGTTAAAAACTGTGTCTACCGTAGATTTTTAACTAACTAATGTCACCACGTACATTATTTTAAAAATTCCTTCTCGGGGCCACTTGACCAAGCTTATCACGCTAGACCCTTTATGAAAATGTAACTGTCACAGCGCTCAAACTAGTTAATGTGCCTTCCTGAGAGTTTGTCCTATCGTTTAGATTAACAAGACGAACCAACTTGCCCAGAGCGAAGCAGATTCATCAAACGGTTCTCGAGAAAATATCGATGAAAATTTAGCCCTATTAGGCGCTAATGTGCCCTGGTGGGCGATTAACAAGGTGAACCTACTTGCCGAGGAGGAAGAAGATCTGTCAAACGGATATCCGGCTAGGTAATATTTATATGATGAAAATGTTGTCCAGATAATTTATGAAAGTGTAACGGTCACAGCGTTCAAAGGCGCTAATGTACCTTCCTGGTAGTTTGTCCTCTCGTTTAGGTTAACAAGATGAACCAAAATACTCAACACTCAGGGCGATGAGTACAATCTTTTCCACCACTCGGTGATCGAAAATTCGACAAATGCCCGGCTAGATTTTTCCATTTTTTTGGAATATCTCGGCTCTCAAGAGAGACAGGACCGCAATCTCTTCGGTACAACACTCAGGGCGATGAATACAATCTTTTAAACACCTCGGAGATCGAAAATTGGACAAATGCGCGGCTAGAAATCTTTCGTTTTTTTTTTAATATCTCGGCTATTAAGAGAGATAGGACCGAAATCACTTCGGTACAACACTCAGGGCGATTAGTACAATCGTTTCCACCCCTCGGAGATCGAAAATTCGACAAATGCCGGTTAGAAATCTTTCGGTTTTTTTTAATATTTTGGCCTTTAAGCGAGATTAGACCGAAATCAAAGGCGTCGATGTGCCTTGCTGGGAGTTTGCCCTCTCGTTTAGATTAACAAGGTGAACCTACTTGCCGAGGAGGAAGCGGATACATCAAACGGTTATCGAGCTAGGTAATATTTATGTGATGAAAATGTTGTCCAGAAAAATTTATGAAAATGTAAAGGTCACAGCGCTCAAACGAGTTAATGTGCCTTCCTGGGAGTTTGACCTCTCGTTTAGATTAACAAAATGAACCAACTTGCCCAGAGCGATGCAGATTCATCAAACGGTTCTCGAGAAAATATCGATGAAAATTTAGCCCCATAAAGCGCTAATGTGCCCTGCTGGGCGTTTGGCCTCTCGTTTAGATTAACAAGACGAACCAACTTGCCCAGAGCGAAGCAGATTCATCAAACGGTTCTCGAGAAAATATCGATGAAAATTTAGCCCTATAAGGCGCTAATGTGCCCAGCTGGTCGTTTGGCCTCTCATTTAGATTAACAAGGTGAACCTACTTGCCGAGGAGGAAGCAGATCCATCAAGCGGTTATTGAGCTAGGTAACATTTATATGATGAAAATGTTGTCCAGAAAAAATTATGAAAATGTAACTGTCACAGCACTCAAACGAGTTAATGTGCCTTCCTGACAGTTTGTCCTCTCGTTTAGATTAACAAGATGAACCAACTTGCCCAGAACGAAGCAGATTCATCAAACGGTTCTCGAGAAAATATCGATGAAAATTTAGCCCCATAAAGCGCTAATGTGCCCTGCTGGGCGTTTGGCCTCTCGTTTAGATTAACAAGACGAACCAACTTGCCCAGAGCGAAGCAGATTCATCAAACGGTTCTCGAGAAAATATCGATGAAATTATGATGAAAAAGACATTTTCATCTTACTCTGCAAACCACACCTTCACAGCTCCTATCACGTCTTTGTTGGAAGAAAATTTACGAACTTTTAAACTTTTTTTCAGTTGAGAAAAGACACCATATTCGCACGGAGTCAGATCTGGTGAGTACTGGGAGTGTTCGGGTAACTCTAACGCTAAACCACGAACTATTCGCATGGCAACATGCGATTTGAACGCAAAAACAAAACAACTTTGGACAACTTTCACCGTCTTCCTTCCATAATTTTTTCCCGTAAAGTGGTCAGGAACGTCGAATTCCCAGTTATTGTTCCAAAGTGTCTGCATTCCATCGATTGTTGCATTGTTTCCGGGACGTAGAAATGTGTCCAAGTTTCATCCATAGTAGTAATACTGCTTAGGAAGTTTACATCATTTTCAAACCGAGCACAGATCGAACGTAACGCTTTCACCTTTGCACGCTTCTGGTCAACATTCAGACATCTGGAGATCCATTTTGCAGAAATTTATCTCACGACCAAATCGATGTGAACTATATGATTCATATGACTCATATGATTCATATGAAATACTGAATGCCTCAGATATTCGTTTTAGCTTAATTCGACAGTCTGACAAAATTGTGTCATGAACTGCTTCAACACTGTAGGGGACGGACACAGAAATAGGCCTTCTCGATCGGTGTTCATCTTCAATCGAAAAGTTACTCCTTTTGAAGATTACAATGAAATTGTTCACTGTCGGATGTCTTCATAAATCTGCTTAACTCTTAACGCCTTTCAATGCAGGTACTTAGTGATGGCTCGATACTCCAATCTTTCGATCTTCACAATTTCGGTAGACATCCTTTTTTTAAATTTTGTTGTGCAACTTTGAGTCTGACCTTTATACGTGAAAATTTACACTGACACTGCTAATATATCATTTTTCGTTGTTGAAGCTTCTTGAACTACTCTAGTGTCACTTTGTGAATCACTGTCTTCAGAGTGTGGCTACTACTTGTTCTGTAAATATTATTTACATGTCTGCCTCTATTCTTTTTTTTGCGTTTTGCCTACTGTGATAGCGCTGTATGCTATAAAGGTACTAATTCATGTACTGCTAAAGAAGTACTGAGCAACTGATAAATTTGCACACCCTTGGTCGTGATTGATTTCCTATTACCCTTTATTATTAGTTCTCTGCTACTACTACTTCCTGTAAAAGACCATGTCAAGTATATTTTGCAGCTTCGCCTGCAAAAATAAACAAGTCTGGCAAGTAAGGTTACTGCCTAATAAATCTAATAAAATTCGATAAAGAATAGTAGGTGAGTGGTAGGTCGTAGTTTCCCCAATCTTCTCTCTCTGACTCAGTGGATTGCTTTCCGAGTTCGGGTGTTTCCTGAATAATGGAAACATTCGAAACACGTAAGAAGTGCCTAGGTATTAAGAGTCATTATTAAGAGTGTAAAAGAAAACAAAACAGTTTTTCTAAGAAAATAAAATATAGATATTTACATATATGACAAAATCTACGGAATTAGTTCTAAGGAAATTTAGAATCTACGCTCTTGTGTCCAAACTAGCTATTCTGGTGCATGTTCAGTGGAGTATTTTTACTTTTGGTGGACACAGAACAATTTCTTCATAAACAATTTTCTGTGGAATGACTCTACATCATTTCAGTCATTTAAATGATCAGTTAGTGCCATCTACATGTAATATCGTGAAAATGATACATATACCAGGTGTCCGGATTTCGTAGGGACAGCATACTTTTTTACTTGAAGGCGTAGAAAATTTTACTTGTCATGCTTTATTTGTCATGCTTTATTTGTTTAATATTGAAGAAAAACTGAAACCTTCTAATTTTATTTATTTGTCGCAATTTTTTTGTTACTTGAGATATTAAGATGCGGTTTGAAGCAATTCAAATTGTAATCGAAATACTTTTATTGACGCTTAATAAAGCAAATTTCGTTTGGGCAAATTTTCAGTAATCTCACCTAACCTCAAAATTTTAAATTAGAACCGTGCAATTCTCGTGGCTCTTTTAAAAGGAGATTTCTTCCTGGATACAATCGTGTATCGCATGATATGGAGATTTTGTCAAAATTTGGAAAACTAAGCTTATCCTGATTACGGGCAGACATCACAACTTTTTGTTTATCGCGTTATCTGTGAAAACAACACAGTTGTCATTATAGGAACCTGTCAGAAGTGTCAATGTTATTTCTTCAATCTATAACGGATAATTTCGCAAAATACGATGTATTTTGTACGGATATGAGAAGTTTGAAGAGCGTAAAACTATCATTTAATAACACAAATTTCATGTGTGCCCATTATTAGTAACCTAATCTCACCTCAAAATGATACCGCATGATATGAAAACTTCTTGAAAATTTTAGGAAGCAATCTTAAGTTTTCATTTATCATACTATGAGAAAAGCACACCATCATACATCTACTCACAGGAAACGATAACATCGTACTTATCACTGCAGTAACTTTCACAGTGACGTTAAGACAGTAAGTATCTGTTACGATAATAAAAAGCACGATATCTGCTGCAAGATCACCTGATTTGACTTCTTCTGATATGTTTTGTGGGGTACTGCTAAAAATAAAATTTATGGTCCTAGAGGATTGTAAGAAGCAATATTTGAGGCATCTAACACCACTATAAAAATATTATCCACAAAGTAATAAATAGTATTCAGAGACGGTGTCAACATTGCATTGTAAACGATGGTGATATATTTGAGCAATTTAATATTGTTGTTCATTATTTAGTAGCACAGTTGTATTGTTGTTGTATATTGTGAAAAGTTTTTCATGTCGCTGATATGTTATTTCTAATCAATGTTTTTGACAAACCCAGACTTTTCTCAAGAAAGTAAAATTAAAATACAATTACCGAAAGCTAAAAATAAAATTTTGTAGTAAATGGACTTTTTTTTAGTACGTATTAACTTAAGCTTTTCCAACGTTAGTAAAACTATGAATTATTGAAATGCATTTTTTACGATAGTGTAAATGATACTTGAAAAAATATGAATTCACATATATTTAAACAATAAAGTATATTTATACCTAGAACTACTATAATTATAATAAAAGAAGCAGCCAAGCAACGACATTGTTCTTGAAAGTTACAACATATTGTGAATTTTAAACGCTTCCAAAATTATATTATATTCCTGATAACCTATAAATAATTTCAAATAAAATATCACATCGGATATTGTCACATATGGTTTACAAACATCATTGCTCTTAATAAAACAGAACAAACATATTGGATAGTACACAATACTAAGTAAACCAGGCGCATAAATTTACGTTTCACAACATCAACTCTCCATTGAAATCTGACGTCGTATTGTTCCGCGGAAGGGGTGGTCCAACCGCAGTCAATTTGAAGGGGTACAAGAAATACCATAAACTCCGTCCGGATGATATCCAAACGTAAAGGTTGTTCGACCAGGCGTGACACTGCCAGATGTCCACCTTACACTTCGAGAGCATTACAATTAATTATCATTTAACTTGTCCGAATTGATTTATATCTCTTAACCCTTTTGTGTTGCAGAAAGGTGTTTATCTGACGTCGACAGTGGTGCTGATAATATCAACGTGCATTATGACGTGAGGCGGTGTTTTTATTTGAGTATAATTTTAACATGTGTGTATGTAGTTGCAACTTTTTTTGTAATGTTTTGAAGCATTCTTAAATTTATGTTGCTTTTGTAGTTAAACTAAAGGGATAATAGCATTCTCCGAGAAGTTCCAGATAGTATTCGTTTGTAATCAAACTAGTTTGCAAGAAGAAGAACTAAAGACGGATTAAGAAAAATCATTTCTGCACTCATATTACGATTTAAAAAAATGTAGGGTGTTGGAAGAAATCCATGATACAATAAACCTCTTTTTCAAACCAATCTTTACAGACGCTTCCAAAATCGCGCTACCTTTCGCTACATTGTACTAACATCCCTCATCTAGGCTTGGAATGTTTACACGCCAATAAATAATCATAACTAACAGAGCAATTGGCGAACGTACGTTACGATCGACAGCCACACCGCAGTACTAATTCGTCTATTGGGACTTTGTACACGCAACGAGGATAATTATTTAGCATTATACACGTTTGATATAATCGCATTTATTCCTATCTATGGCCGGCCATGTAATTATGCCGCATGTTAATACACGGTAAACGAATTACCCACGGCTCTGTTTATTAATGCAGGTGGTCGCCCGTTGTCACGCTTTACCGCATTTATAGTAAAGCATTGAAATTTATAGAAAATTAAATTACTTCCCTACCCGATTCCGATGTCCGATCTAATTATTGCGTTCGGGGAAATGAAACTGTTGTTTTTTGCTAGTTACGAATCAAATCAATATACGCGAGGTACTAATACTGTTCAAGATTTGATATTTGATTTATTTTTTACGAAATTTAGATCTGGTAGTTTCATTGTAAACCATGACTTGGATATCACTACAGCATCTAGAAGCAAATCGACAGTATTCAACACACAGAGGTAACAAAAAAATGTCTGGAAAATGATTTTAAAAAAATTGTCTGCGATTTACGGAGATTTAATTTATATTGGTAAATACATTTTCTTATCTTAAAGTGCTATTGTCTAAGAAAGTTCAAATTCCATTGTTTTTCAAAACAAAAAACCTTACAGCACATGAAAGTGTTTCCACACGTCGTCATCTAAAAACGATTATTTTCGCCAAATTCGATCGTCCACCTCTATAAGGTTTAAGAAGACGTAGGTACGGCAGTAAATGAAAGTGGTAGAAAAGAGTGCGAAAAGATGGAGCGCGAGCGGATGTGATGCTACCCCGGAGAGCAATTCCGGTACCCCGTCGTTACGATTGTCCGATTGCCCGGCTATTGCTCGGCCCAGCACTCTCTTATACTCCGTATACACTGCCGACATTTACACACGTACGCCATTCGCACACACCAACGATGATACCGTTACACATTGAACGAACCGTTCTCAGTGATTGTTATAGGTTTTTTAGTGTTCGTCCGCCTAATCGAACGGCGATGCTAACTACGTACGCTTCTACCCGGTAAAACAGGAAACTGCCGCTGAACATCAGGCAACGAACCAGGGATACCCAGTCGGACAACTTTTTATTGTACTAGCTAATTTGCGGGATTGCTGTTGTTGGTGTACCGTATGCAAGATCCATCGGCATTGCGAGTAAATCCGCCTACAAATCGAGGTGTTTTAGCTTGAAATAAATACAAAATACTTATTTTCATTTTCCCAAAAAGATATACTATTGTAGTATTGTTAGCATATCTTCATTCAGCATTTTGTAGAAATAAATTTAAGTTTTTGTAGATTTTGAGAATTTATAATTTTTTAAGAACTGTGCTAAAGCATAAGTAATGCTTCTCCATACTTTAGCTAAATGTTATAACGATTACTACAGATGTAAACAATGTTCACACTTACAACAGTACATACCTATCCCATTACGTAACCACATCATACCCACAAGTATCCACAATTATGGTGAACCTAGTAATCACCACAACAATTCTGATTACTTTAACAATAAATTCTTCTCATTGTACATTCGTCTACTTACATAGTTTAAAATTTACTTATAGAGCACCACGATGCGACTTATACGTAGAACTAGGTAGGAGAGATTACGTGGAATCACGTGTGTAAAGCAAATTCGACAAGAACAAAAAATAAACTATTATCTAAACTTCTACAAACACAATTAAAACCACTGGCAGCGAGATTTATTAAAAAGTGACGTTAAAATTAATATAAAAAAATATATAGTAAACTAGCAATTGCGATCTTGCAAAATAATTATCCATTATCTGAATACATATGGGCATTTCCTTAAATCCATTTTGTTTTGCAACTTTACACTTCAAATCTTTAATAATTATGTTAAATGCTTCCAATAAGTATAAAGCGATGTGGGATATAATTTCTCGAATACAGGGTAAGTCCACGTCGAGAGAAAAGTCGGAATTTTTTGTTAACAATGTAAAAATTCCAGATAAGTAAGTTGCAAATAAGTGGACGTGAACTTTTTAAATAACAATGTTCCTATGAGCGGTACTTCTTTTTTTCTATTCCCTGTTACGGCTGAGGAGATTTTAAGTCTTATAAGTACTCTTAAATCATCTACTTCATGTGCTGTTGACGGCATTTCAAATAACTTATTGAAAATAATTAAATATCAAATTTGTGAGGTTTTCGCTTAAATAGTTGAAAAACGGATCTTTCCAACTAAATTAAAAAAGGCAATCATTAACCCCTTACATAAGAAGGGTTATCGTAACTGCTACGCAAATTATAGCGCAAGCAGTTTACTGTCCATTTACTGTCCAGTTTTTCGAAAATTATAGAATATCTTCTTATGCGTCGGTTGACTGATTACTTTTATAAGTACAAACTACTGTCAACTGATCAACACGGGTATGTTACGGGAAAGGGAGTTGACACTGCCCTGAGCGAATTTCATTATTATTTGGTACGTGAACTGGATAAGAGTGCATCTGTTGTGGGTCTGTTTTTGGATTACTCCCAAGCTTTTTCGATACAGTATACGAGGTAATTCCTTACAGATCATTAAATCATATTTTACTGATCGGCAACAACTAATAAGAGTAAATCAAATTAACCTAAGTGATTCAATTGATTTAATTCAGGGAGTACCTCAAGGGTCGGTTTTGGGGCCTTTTATGTTCATAGTGTATGCAAATGATCTCGGTAGCTTTTTGTCACGCTGTGGTGAGGTTTATTTGACCAGATATGCAGACGACACAAGTGTCTTATTGACACATGAAGATCGCGATATTCTATTTGATCGTTTGACTGGTGTTTATGAAAATATAAAAATATGGTCTGCTAAGAATAACCTACACTTAAATATTGAGAAAACTCAGGTAGTATCTTTCAGTATAAGCAATTGTGAGCGTACTCATAGTGTCATGAACCACAGTTTTGCTACGGCGGCAGAAGCAAAAGTACTCGGCATAATTTTTGAGTCGAACTTGAATTTTAAAAGTCACATAGACTCTCTGTCAACGGCTATCCACGGCTTGCTATGGCTTGAAGTTTGTTTCATGCCACTGTAGTAAGGAAGTGCTTTGTTGTTTGTATTACGCATATATTCATTCTTTGTTGCGGTATGGTATTGTTCAGTGGAGAAATTCAACTGACATAGATAGAGTTCTTGTCATTCACAAGTGGGCGACTCGAATCTTGTCAGATATTAATTGTCGTCAATCATGTCGGGCGGAATTCAAGAATCTGAAAATTTTGACTGTAATCAAGGTTTACATTTATGAACTGTATGTGTATGTTTATAGGAATAAATATCGGTTCTCGAAAAACAAACTAACGCGTATATACAATACACGGAACAAACATATGCTTCAACCGGATTGGCATCGGACTGTTAAGTTTGATAAGTCTCTCTTTAATATGGGAAGCAAAATTTTCAATGCGCTGGCAGAGGAAGTAAAATCTAGTTCTAATATTCATATGTTTAAAAGAAATTTGAATAGTTCTCTACTTGCTAAGAGTAGTTGCGCACTTCACTAATTCTTTAGTTGGGATAACGTCTTAAATTGTAAAATGTTTATATTATTTACTTGTGTATATATGTTTTTATGACGATTCCAATACATGTTATCACTATGTATTATGGAAAATAAATTATTATTATTATTATTTACTTTCAGTGTGGAATACATAGGACGTTGAACACGCAATAATTATCAGAGAAAATTGATCATAACTTCTGAAATACTCGGTATATCTTAATGAAGCCTCATATCGAAGGAACGAGGAAGATGCGCTTAATTTAAATTTGAAATAATATATAGTGCGTCCCATTTAATAAAATGTATGTTTGGTTCACCCTGGCAATATGAAACACTCTGTATATACGAAAATAATTTGAAAATATGTAGCTTAAAACTGTTTATGATTTTTATACTTAACGTTTTGTGATATCTTTACTATTAATGGATATATTTCGCTTTGACGCAGTAATGCCTCACCCTGTGTGTAATCTTTTCAAAAAATTTGACTTGGAACCACCTTTTTCCAAATCACCACAGTAGAAAGAAGTAGAAAGAAAGTAAATGAAAAATAATAAGATAATAATAGAAATTAGTTCTAAAAAACATAAGCGCTATATAAAGTAAAAAGAACTTTTCAATTCAGCGTTCAATTCAGGCAGAAGAAAAAAGAAATAAACATTTTTTCAAAGTATAGTTTTATTAGAACGATTGAACTTTTACATTTAAGAACGAACTACGAGATCATTGAAATGACAACCTACCACAGCTGGATGCTACAGTACACCATCCGATCTACCCAATTATCAAGTAGTTTTCCGATGGTTTGGGCTTGAATTTGATTAATGGCAATGTCGACTACGTGTTTCAAAACTTCAATTGTCTCTGGGTGGTTAGCGTAACAGTTATGCTTAACCGCTGCCCATAAAAAATAGTCCAACGGGCTCAAGTCACAGCTCCGTGGTGGCCAATTGACATCAGAATTTCGGCTGATTACTCGACTTTCGGAAACAGTGCCCAAAAGTTATTACGTTGGCTGTGTGGCAAATAGCGCCGTTCTATTGAAATTATATATCATCCATATCATTCTCTACAATTTTTGGAAACAAAATTCGTTAAGCATGGCACGGTAACGGTTGCCATTGACCGTAACGACGGTTCCTAAAAGAAAATGCCTAAATGATACCACCCTGCCAAAATCTGCGCCGACCAGTCACTCATTTTCTGTGCATCGGCTTCTCAATGACGACGCTTGGATTTTCTGAGCCTCAAATGCGACAATTTTCTTTATTCACATAGCCTCTGATTTGGAAATGGACTTAATCTGAAAAGATGATTTTTCGGTAGAAAGGTCATCTTCAGCCAAGCGATCTCCAGCCCACTGGACGAAAGGAAAACGCACCGGATGATCATGAGCCTTCAGTGCTTGGACAAATTGAACTTTATAAGACTTAGTAGCGAGGTCTTTATGCAAAATTCTCTCCAGAGAAGTGCAAGACATGTTCAGTTCCTGAGGAAGATGACTAACTCATGTGGATGGAATTTCAGGCACACTTTGGACAACAGCAGCAATGTTTTCAGCTGACCGCGCAATTTTCTACGTAAAGTTAAAATTAATAATAAAATAGAAATATAGATAAATAAACAAACTCGTAATAAATGTTCAAAATGCTGCCCGGTCACTTCTTCACACAAATAAAGTCGTCTTACAAAAGCGTCTAATGAATGATGCAGGTTTTCTGCGGGACTATTTGCTGTCAAAAACAACATCAATAGGTGTCACTTGACAGAAAATGATTTTTTTCGTCAAACGTCAATAAAACTGACATTGGTTGACTGTGTCCACTTGACAGTTTTATGATGAGTTACTGTAGACCCGCTTATCTTCAATTAAAAATAGATATTTTTGCATAAATTTGCCGACGTTTGAAGAAAAAATAGCATATTTTATGTGGAGGAAAAGTTACTTTTTATGGCTTGCTCTCTAAAAAGGATCAAAAGTTCCTCCGTATAAAATAATATACTATTGCTTAACGTTATAAGTGACAATTTTGAATTTGTAGCACTCATTAAAATGAATTTAACTCAAATTGAACGTATTGAATTATTGTTGGCTTCGGTGACCGCAAAAGAACTCATTCGGAGGCCTGTCATGTATTTAATGACACTCATCTAAACCGTGCTCCGATTAGTAGGTCGACAGTATCTAGAACAGTCCAACGATTCGAAGAGTTGAAAACCGTATAGAATCGCCCAAATGCTGGAAATCCAAAGACAGGAACTAACCAAGAAAATTCATTAGACGTTTTACTTGATGTTTATGATAAACCACAAATATCCACCAGACAACTTGCTGCTGATCATCATATTTCAGAAAAATCAGTAAGAAAAATACTAAAGCGGTCCAAACTGTACCCCTACAAACCACATTTAGTGCAGGAAGTATCAGAAGATGGCCTTGACCGCAGGGTGCAATTTTCGGAAATAATAAGAAATCAAAGTTTTGTTAATAATATTGTTTTTTCGGATAAATCTACGTTTATGTTAAACGGTTATGTAAATAGGCATGATTGTAAATATTGGCACACTAATAATCCACATGTAAGCCTCGAAGTTCATACACAACATCCAGAAAAGATTAATGTTTGGTGTGGTATATTAAATGGAAGCATCATTGGCCCAATCCTTTTACTTGGATCTTTAACACCAACTATCTACTTGGAACTACTACAAAATCAAATTATACCACGAATACGGGAAATTAAACCTAATCCAGTGAATCCAACACTTGTGCATTCAGACATCTGGTTTTAACACGGCTCCTCACATCATTTTGGCAAGCAAGTTCGTGATTACTTGAACCAGACGTTTCCCAAAAAATGGATTGGGCGAAGAGATCAGATTGAATGGCCTCCTCGATCGCCAGACATGACTTCAATTGACTTTTTCTTCTGGGGACACTTGAAACGTTGGGTGTATGTTGATAAACCAACATCATTAGATGATTTAGACAGCCGAATTAGAAATGTGACAGCAAATATTCCCGCAGATTATCTGCGTTATTCATTAAACGCTTTTCTAAGACGACTTTATTTGTGTCAACAAGTGAATGGGCAGCATTTTAAACATTTAATATGAGTTTGTTTCATTATTAATTTTTCACGATTTTTTTAAATTATTTCTCAATAAACAAATTTATAGTGTATGTCTTTGTATTTTTGGGGTAAGTAGCTTTCTCAAATGCTCTAAAGTTAAACCCTTGTTCCTACTTAAAAAAAAGCAAGATGGCGTCGTTATGCTCACATCAATTGCTCAAAACAAGTGACATTTTTGTCAAAATCTTGGCTATAATATACAGTTTAACTCTACCAAATATCAAATCTAACGTTCTAAGCGTTTGCCTGTTACTCCACTTGGTGAAATACTTTAGCCGCGCCCTGTATTTATCAAAATCAAAATAACCGGTAGTTTGAAGTCCAAATATTAAATAGCCCATCCTGCATTTGAAAAATAGAAATTACTATAGAAGACCTTTGTTTTGATTCTGCTTGCGAAAAAAATTAACCAGCACCAGTAACTTGCTATGGTTAAAACTTATCTTCATTTACTGATGCGAGATCCAACTATTTAAGGACGCGTTGTGATAATAATCCTTCTTATACGAAATAGCGTGAAAGATACGAGTATATGATAGCCCTACTAGCGGGCATGCCCTTTAAATTATTTTAAAACGTGAATCAAGTAAAAATCCTGTTTAGAAATTAAAAGTCAGTATTCTAGAAACTTCAACAGTATATTCTTATGTATTTAACCCTCTTCAATATAGGTGCTGTTTTTTTATCGTATTGCATTCATTCACCCATATAGAGCGAGTGAACGTCGGATGAACGCGCCGCGATCTGATCGGAAGGCCCATTATCGCCAAAACTGCCGATATAACAGACGCATTATACCAAAACTCAATACATATATGAAAGTCGCGGCGTGTTCGCAATAACCATTTACCACTATCTGTAATTCCCACGGCACATGTTCACCGCTTGATGTCGGTGAGCCTGATTGCGCTGCTACGGACAGAAATGAAAACAAATTGCTTCCCGCGGAAGGATATTGCCAGCCCTAAAAGTCGCGCAACACTTCTTATTTGCGCGGGTATTGCTGTGTACGGGTGGTTGGTGTGCCTGCTATACACAGTATGTAGTACATCGGTGAGAGATTCTACGTAAACGTGCGTTCATGTGTTCGTGCCCTGCGACAAATTGTTATATTATGTTTGCTTTGCGCCTTACCCCAGGCCATTACACTATCTGGGATGTCTGATGCTCGACGGTGACATTACGAGTTGCAATTTTCCTATATTTCAATGTCGAAACAGTTATTGGACGTAATAACGTTTCAAATATGCCGCCGTCTGCTTTTGTATTAACATGTTTGAGATAAAAGTTTCACCTGCGAATAATAATATTGTTGGAAGTTACTTTCCGGAACTTTTCTTTCCGTGCTGCCGAGTCACGTACATACCTGCAGTTACAGGAGTAATTTTTCTTTTAGTTGTAATAAATACTTGGATTATTTTGCACATAATGTATAGTAATAAAATTAGACTAGTAGTTTTCGTATAATTAAACAACGTCATATTTTCTGACGAGAAGACATTTAGCTTGAGTGGGACCTAACGGTTTCAAATATTATTAATACGAATTTGCGCAAGTACACTGAACTTATCATAAGCCGAAATGTTAGTGGCAGTAGTATAATGGTTTGGGCGCCTTTTGCCCATAACAATAAAATCCCTATATGGGTCCAATTTTTATATAGAACTTCTGAAAATGATTCTGATAGACTTTAGTGAACAATTGCCGATCGAAGACAGGATATGTCACTTATCCATAATGTTAGATAAAGAAAGGAGTAGGCGATCGAAACTCTATAGGCAATGTTACCAAGTAAGGCTTATGTCAAATATAAATGGCGTCAAAAAACTAAATTCTGCGCCTTATAATCTCAATATTGCAGTAAAGAAAATGTTATTTGTTAAATATTCAAATACCACCGATAAGGTTTTCATAAAGGAAAACTTTTTTTGTTATTGATTTTTCGTAAAATAATGTATTTTTTGGAAAAACTTCATATTCAGGAATTGAAGGTTCTAATTTATTAAAAAAGTAAAAATACGTTTTCTTCCTCTTTTCACTAATACTCAAATTAACTGGTTACGTGGTAAAATATAATTGAAAATTTTTTTACGACACTCTAAAGAAAATATATTGAGGCCAAGCTGGATTATCTGCACCTCTCCATATCTGCACATCACTTGCAGGAGCGAGAGAGATTAAAGGCTTTTGGTAAAATGATTACTGTGATATTGTGTGTTCTAATTAATTAATTAAATATTACATACATGACGTTTTGGAAACAATCGTGTTAGCAGTACTAAGCTAGACAATAACTTGCATTGACGTCCAACTAAACCACGAGCAACAATTCAAGGTTCTACTTCCGAGCCTCTTGTTTGGTATACAGATGGATATAAGACAAACAAAGGTGTAGGAGTTGGGATTTATGTTCCTGAGACCAACTCTATAGAACTCTAAGGTTCCCCAACTATTTTTCAAGTGGGACTACATGCTATAGTCTTTTGCGTCAGGGAACTCTTAAACAAGAACCCGAGAGTCACAAAAATCTTCATATATAAGCTCCAGCCTCTCATAGCTTTGAGTGTAAATTGCTCTGGAAATGTTGGATGAACGTGACAAAATTAGCCACAACAAACAAGGTGTCCCGGTAGTGGGTACTTGGGCACACTAGGAAAAAAAGGAAATGATTAGCTTGCAAAACAAGGCGCTTATATGCGTTTCATTGCACTGGAACCGTTCTTTGGAGTTCCCAAAAGCCAGCTCAAGAAGTTCAAGAATGGAAGACATAATAAATGGTCTCCCTCTGAGGGAAAACACCCGGACAAACATAAGCGAAGAAATTTATTAACTTCTTACCAAACTGTAATAAAAAACTATTTTATCTCAGCAAGTCGGAGTTAAGGACTCCTACTCGTACTCTTCTTCTGACTGGCCCCTGCCCTCCAAGATACCATCTCAAAAAATTGGACAAAGTTGATTAAAACACGTGTCAATTGTGCGAATTGGGATCTGAAACTAGGGCAGGCGAGCTTAACACTAGAACAAAGCCTCGGCACCCAAATTAGTTCTGAGGTTCGTCAAGAATATTGGAATAGAAGGATACTGATGCGATAGCGTATTCACAATGGATCAATAAGTCGATGAGAGGAGAGGTGCTTGTAAACTGAACGACCCACCAACAATACAATAACGGAAAAATGCTTCTGCAGAAACTGCTTTCTTTAGTGTTTGATAAAAATATTGACATTCCTGAATCTATGGTGATACTTTATCGGCATTATAATATAAGCTAGTTTTGCCTAAAATTAAAAAAAGTCTTAATTTTTGAACACCTGTTATGTCGAATCTAATCTTGAAGGATGACTTCCGAAACTTCTAGATAGGCAAAACTTCCTCTACATAGAATAGAATTTTCTTGAAAAAAATCAATCAGAGAAAAATGTATCTCCTGGAAATATCAGGCGTGAAAACACGTTAGAAGCTGTTGCAAAATCTCAGGGCACTATGGGATCTCGTTTACTATAGAGGATATATTGTACCTTTAGATTAGTCAAAGTTGTTCAAATTTACGTGTGACTAACAATCGAACAAAAAATCTCTGATGAGTTAAATGTCCACCGAACTGAATTTGAAAAGTAATAATTTCTGTCTTTATGTTAAACACAGGTATGGGACCATGGAAAAGGTTAATGTCCTGGTTTCTGATGTCAAAAATATATTATATTCTCCAAAGCAAAATTGTAGAATTATGTACCATAGCAGACATAAGAATTGAATCACCTATTTTGCGGGGTGCCGACAGCGATTTAATCTCTGATTTACTATTTGTTTGGTAAACTGTATGTCTCAGGTATACGGCTTTGCATATTTATGTATAAAATACGCTACAGTTTATATCTGCATACATATATTTAAATATATATATACTTTTAAGTCTTAACGTATCACTTACAATCCTCTTGCATTTGCACAATTAGTATACATATTTAAAATTAATTCTTATTATTAATAATTAAATTAATTTTTATTTAATAAGTCAATCCATATTTCCTGATATACATACAATACGTATATAGTATCATTATATCATATAAAGTAATTCGCTATAGTGCGTGAAAAGGGACGAAGTCAAATAAAATACTATGAAAAAACAATAGAAACAATTTTATCTAAAAAATGATTATTTATCTACGACAACAAAATACATGATGAAGTAGTTTGCAATACTTAATGCTTACCAGCTGATTATTTTACAGCGGTGCCATATCTACATAATTCTATAAATTGTTTGCTTGATTTTATTTCAATATAATTTGAAAATTGGGTTTCATACACATATTTCTACAAATATTTTATATTATTTTATATATACATATTTTATATTATTATATACAATTTAATCCATTAATATTTGATATTAACTTCACAATCTCTATTACCGTTTACCTGGATAGGGAAATAGATATTATTCAATTAATTTTTAGATTTAATTATTGAAATTTGCTATGAGCATGCAAAATACGTCTACACATGTGTGTATGAAGCTCAATTTTAAAATACGGTTTAAATAAATTATAAAAACATTATATTCTGAAAACATTTAATTGTGGCAACTGTCAAACGGTAGTCGGCCCTCTTAAAATTCAAAAAGACATTTTCTATCTATTGTTTTTTGAATGTTGTAGTTAAACTTAAAACAGTAATAAACTGTAAAGATTTACTGCAAATCAGTATACAGGGTGACTGGTAATGAAACCGTCATACTTTACAGCGTGTTAGTAAAGATCATTTGCAATACATACAGCCCAATTTCCCTTATTCAAAAGGCGCCAGTTTTCGACATAGTGTTTTTTTTTTTTTTTTCGAAGTTCACTAATTACGCTCACTCAAACTTAAAATTTACGAAAATAATGGAGCTTTTTCTCAATTTTTCAGTTTGTCTGCCTAGAGGACATCTCAACACACATTATTTATGGGTGACAATTACGTTAAATACTTGGAAAATTAAAACTTCCGCTTTTGATGAAACTGTAGACTCAGCCGCTACCTTTGTGACTATTTATTTAGCGATTGTGTCTACAGTTTCATCAAAATCGGAAGTTTTAATTTTTTTAATTTTCCAACAATTAACAATAAAGGTTAACTAAAAAAATCTACTTAACATAATATTTCACGAAAATGTTGAAGATGATAATGCGTTAAGACATTAATACTTCGAAAGGATCATCATTTTCTATAGCCACATCTATAATCATTTGTAATCACCCTATTAATCTATAAATCGATCAGATAAACGAATATATGCATACAATATAATAATACAATCATTGTAAAATAAAAGTATTTAATTATTTGTATTAGTAAATCCGTAACTACATTAGAAACTCTTTCTAAGAAATAAATATCCATCTATTAGTATAATTAAGGATCGAGTAGTATTTTATATATCGCAAATTATGTGTATACGACGCCTAACACATATATTGATAAATATTACAGCGGACACTATGATAATGCTATTTGTAGGTGTATTCACAGTGCATGCTATTGCGGAAGATATTACTACCAAATGTCTTTATACTCATGTCTAAAATATTTTACAGCATACAGCCGCTGGCACTTTACAGTTGACCAAGTTGTTTGTCTGTTTATATTTCGCTACCTGATTTAGTCCCGAGGAAATTTTATGGCTTTTCGATTCAATACATCTGTCTTTTATAGTACATAATTGTAATGTTTGCAGAATATAGGAATAAAACAACGTGTTTGTTCTGACATTGTGTACTGGGGAAGAGGCAGATTCACATTGATATATGACTTAAATATTAAGACAGGACATTAAAGCCAGACACAGGCGCACATTACAGGTAAATAATACAGTTGCATACATTATAATATATCTACTATATATGCCCATCATTCTTACACTACATTCTTCCTCCCTTAAAAGAAAAAAAAATATAAATATAATAAATAATATACAGTATTTACAATAAATATCAATAACACTTAATCCTAACAACATTTCGTTTATTCCGTCTTGGTGAATCTACAAAAGTATTACTACAATTTTTAACATCTGTCGCCAATGACTTAGTTGGTGTACTTGATAATACTTCGTTAGATGAACTTAGAATTTTATTATCAGTGTCTATTGAAAAATTATAGTCTATAATTTGATTTATATGTCGTTTCTATGTTTTGGTATGAAAACAAAATAAGTCCTAGTACCTATTTCCTTTTTAATTAGACCTTTGAGCCAATAGGGTTTATTTACTATTCTATAATCTATAACAGCTAACGGTATCATTAATGTTATTTTGTTTCTTTTACCTTTGAAATGTTTAATTTGATTTTCTTGGCCCTTAACAATTTTATTATGAACATTATTATTAGCACTAGGATCTACAATATTAACATTATTGTTTACAATGTCTAATACAGTTCTAATATTTCTGTTAAACATTCATTGTGCAGGTGATTTTCCAGTAGAACAATGAGGAGCAAATCTGTATGATAATAAGAAATTATTTAACTTAATATTAAAACCAACCAGTGAATTTTATGCAAAGCATGTTTAACCGTTTTCCCCGCATTTTCAGCTTGACCGTTGGAAGATGGATGGAAAGGTGCAATTTCTTTAAATTCAATATTATTTTTAGATAGAAATGTCTGAAATTCTTCCGACTTAAAGTAGTGGCGTTATCAGAAACTAAAGAGAACAGTAATCCAGATCTAGAAGATATATCTCTTAAACAATTTATAGTAGTAATTGACTTGGTGTTATTTGTGTTCCAAGCATCAAGAATGACTAAAACGTATTTATTACAAATAGGCCCTGGATAATCAATATGAATTCTTTGCCAAGGCTGTTCAGGGTAAGATCTAAAACAGCCTTCGGAATCACTTTGAGTTAACAAACGTTTACTACATACTTTGATTAAAATCTCAATGTCATTATGCAAACTAGTTCTGATTATTTTAATAAAATATTCCTGGAGAATGTGAACTAGAAGAGTCGCCAGAGTTTGCGGAAGATGTCTTGATGTAAAGTATCTAGATTTCCTGAAACTGAGGAAATACCTAAAGAAAGTTGTTGTAACAATATATAACAAGAAATTACTTTTAGTAAACTATATTTTATTTCTTAAAATCTTCTAACTTGCTGCTTCTTTTCCGATATTATTAAGCAGGCCTTCAAAATATCCAGGTTTAACAATTTCGACAAATTTGAGCCTATAGTGTATTATACACATACCTGCTCTAAACTTATTGTTTTCGGAATATATTTTTACGCGATTCTTCATTGCTTTCTTCAAAAATATTTATTATATCTGTCTTTCTTGGATAAATAGTATACGATTTGATATTTTAACTTTTCAGTACCGCTTGATATTTAAAGTCTCTACTTTCCTAAACCCTTCTGTAGAATTGCATAACAGTCTTAGGCCTGAACTATGTAGTTCTATAGACAGACTTCATTGCTCTTTGGTGCTTGGTCATGCAACAAACAATAAAATCGGGAAATATTCCATGAAAATATACGGAAGAGGTCATGGTCGTTAAGGTAAGTGAATAATTTTGAACATTAGTGTAGGCACACATTCAAAACGAATCTGTACAAGAACAGTTCCTTCTCTTTTGATTGAGATTAAGTACAGCTTCCATTGAAACGTTAGCGCTCCTTTTCTGGTAATCGATTTTTAAAATCTAGTGTTTTGAAACTTGTGATAAAGCATCTATATTTAATGATAGCTAATGGTGAACCCATGCATTATCACCTGTAAGAAAATTTGAAAACTTGACTGTAATTTTTCATCAATGATAACTCTGTTTCCAAACCAAGAACTTCGAGCAATTTTTTATAAACCGTAGACTCAGATACTCATCAGGTTTCTTTAGTTTTATAGTCTAATATACCGATGGGCAAACTTGTAACGTTTTACATTTAATCCATACAATCATACGATATGCTATCCGAAAACTCCTAAAGACATAGCAAAACCAGTCACAAAGAATGCATTAAAATAGAAAAATAATATCAAAAAGAACAGTTTAGTTACGTAAATACAACAGATATTTTAAACGAACCCTCTTTTATATTGCAAAGAAAAAGAGATTTACAACTCTACGCCTGAAGTAAGAAATATTAGGTACCCTAACCCTATACACCAGGCAAAAGCTGCTGGGGGGGAGTCTTCGTCGCGAAACGCGAAGCTTTTATCCTGATAATGCATAATCTCTCAAAATCAAAAATAATGTTTATATCCACTCGGAATAAAAACTTATCATTCAAGTTGATTAGAGTTGATGCATAAAGACGAATAAATAATCCATATTTAGATGAAGCGGTCGTTAGGGACTCCCTTGAGTGTCGAGATTTCGGTTCGCTCGAAACGCATAAACAGATATTGAATATCCTGTAAAAACCTATAGGAAAAACCGTTTTTTTTGCGAAAATGCTGCGTTTAGTCTGTCGTTTAAAAGATGGCGAACGAATCAATCCACAAATAAGTACAATACGTAATATTGTAGAGCTTAATGAGTTTTCTATCTAAGTATATCGGATTTCGCGATTTAGAATATGGAGTAAAGCTGATGCTTCCATTACTCATTTCTATATCTAAATAAGATTGAGAATTTAAATTTTAAGTTCACTTTCTTTTTACATTTTCATACAGATGTGGGTCTCTGATGTAATATGATAATTAAAATATCTTCCTGTGTGTTATACTATGTTATGTAACTCAAGACATAACCACCCAACTCGTTGTTGATGATCATTCTACCCTTAATATAGTAACAGAATCTATAAACACGTACTAAAATTAAATCAGAAAATTAATGATATAAACAAGCATTTTATCACCATAACATAAACAGGATTCTTCGTAAGTAGCCGAAACAATTTAACCGCCATATGTAACGCGATAATATTTCACATCTCTCACATCGTCGTGTTTGCCAAAGTCTTCGTACATACATTCTTAGCGTGGCAATATTGAAAAATTGATTTATAGCATTACCTACCGAGCCACCTTTTCGGGGAGTGCGTTTTCATGCATATTTTACATATTTTTCGAAATTGAAAACATAGAAGGGCGCTCCGTTATATTATTAACTGACAGTTTTACAAGTGTACCGTAAATTTATCACTTAGTTGTCTACTGTACTTACGGTAGTAATACACTTGGTGTTCTCGGTTACTCCCACGGGTCTTATAGATTGTTAGTAGTTTCATTATATTTATGATGTGTTTACAACCGGATTATCTCAATACCAGTCGTAGTTTCTACCTGTCGAAAATTTAAATAAATGTACATCCGTTCAAAGTAATTAACTTACTCAAGCAATGTATAATGTTTTTGTATATAGTTTGGTAATGATGAATATTAGCACCAGTAATTATTATACAACTGTTTATGGTTTTGAAAAGCAAGGACGTTGTCGCAAAAATAACTTTGAATACCCAATTCGTATGATTTATTCATCTATAAGTTAATTCTGTAGTATTATATCTTATTTTTTAAAGAACTATTTCTTATGTACCGCAATTATATCATCTCCTTACGTTTATTTTTTCAAATAGGATACTGAGAGTTATAATTTTTCAATTGGAAGAAGTGTTAGTGTAAGTTTTGTTAGGCCATGCAAAATTCCTGCTATGTGTTCATTAAAAAAAAACTATTAATACGTAAATATTATATTTTCTATAAGAAGACAGCATTTTCAATAAAGTAAAACTGGTATGTCGCTTATAAGATACTATACAGTACTATCGAACCCGAGTTACCCCAACCTAGCTCTCACAGATCTCAATTCTATAAAGCGAAGGCATTCAGTGAGTTCAAATGTCTAAAATATCTATTCAAATTTCACCTTATGTTTTGGGTAGTATGGTAGAGTGTAGCGTTCTTAATTTTAACCAAAAACGATCCTTAAACATATTTAAGTCTTGTTTGTTCGAGATAACTGCTGAAAAATATATACTTATACATACAAATAATAAATGGGATTAAATTAAACCAAGACACTTTTCGTTAACATGTAATAGCACTGCAATCAAGAGTAAAAAAAAATTACTGCAGGACAGTTGCTAAGAAGTCTATAAAAACTAAACAATTCTAATTAAGGTAATGAAAGTTCAGAATGGAGATTCTTAAAAAAAGTTCCAAACAAACAGAAGTAAAATAAATTCAGGTGCTTAGCCTACCAATTTATCATAAAGTGATCTTATCGCAAACCTCCAATGTGCTGGATAGACAAACATGTTAATAAATGTATATGCTTCTTTGTTATATAATGTATTATTATTTATGTATTACAGGAAGTAGTTGGAAAAAAGTTTGTAGACAGACCTAAAGATTTATATCTTATAAAATCAGAAACTACAAGTCCAACACGATTATTAGCTACAATTATTTACTACAGCAAAAGTCGATACAATTTCTGAAAATTATGTACCTAGCCATTTTAAAAATATAAAAAGAATAAAAGCAAGTGGGACACACACACTCCTCCAGAATGAGCAAGATTACATTGCTCACGAGACAATTCTACATTTGAGAAAATGTCGCTTTCCTTTGCATACTACTGAATGACTACAATAATCACTAAGGGCCGAATCGTTTCTTGATAAGCATTCCGTCATCTCAAATAAGCAACATGGGTTCAGATCCGGTAAGTCGACAATAACAGCCATTATAGATGGGATACCAATCTAATGACAAAGCTGGAAGAAAAACATGTTCCAGTTGGTGTTTTCTGTGACCTAAGCAAAGCCTTCGATTGTGTGCAACACGATTTCCTAGTCCAAAAACTCGATAGGATTAGAGGTGTAGCAAACAAATGGTTCGCCTCATACTTGTTCAATAGATTGCAATTTGTACAAATTTGCTTAAACAACAACAATAAAAGAAAAATATATCAATCACAACTGCTGCCCGTCACGATCGGAGTTCCACAAGGAGCGGTCCTTTCTCCCATTCTGTTTACCATTTTTATTAACGACATCGTAACCTTTCTCAGTGACTGTAACGCTGTAATGTATGCCGATGATACCATTGTTTTGATAGAAGGTAAATCTTTCAATATCCAGCGAAAAGTAAACAGTTCGCTCCACTCCTTGATCTTGTGGTTTACTTCTAACAAGCTATCTTTCAATGTGCCAAAAACAAAGTAGATGATTTTCACTACAAATGCCTTGAGTGCTGCGTCGCAACTTGATCTGCGAATAGGTGAGACCAGCATAGACGAGGTGACCACTATTAAGACACTTGGTATGACCTTATCTTCAGATTTAAAATGGACCATCCATATCAATGTGATGAATTCACGAATCTCAAGTTCAACATATAAATTGAGATATTTAAGAGATATAGTTAGCTATGATATACTGAGATCTGTGTATATTGCCGACATAGAATCGCGCCTTAGATATGGGATAATTATGTGGGGCTCCAGTCCCGACATATCGAAAGTATTAGTATGCCAAAAAAGAGCTATCAGAATGATGGCATTCGTATCGCAAAGAACTACATAGCTGCAGATCAATATTTAAAAATTTGAAATTACTAACAATCATATCGCTATACATACTCGAGTCTTCAATATATGTCCATAAAAATAAGGACCGTCTTCTAATGGAAAATAACCCGTCACATTCCTACAATACCCGCAACATAGATATACATATTCCAACTCACAGATTAACTCTTACATCCAAAAGCTTTCTTTGTAGGTGTATCAAAATATATAATCAACTGCCACGTGCATTAAGAGACCAACCTCTTTACACATTTAAAACCTATCTCAAAAATCTATTAATAAGTGCTCCCTACTATAATCTTAACGAATTTTTCACTGACAAAGCTGCGTAACTAAAATGTATATCATTCTATGGTAATCACTGCTAATAATGGCATAATAGTCATTAATATCGTTGGAATAGTTATAGGTGTATTTTTACTCGTCCTTTTTTCTTTTGACTTGTCCAATTACTTTTGTACATTATGGATCAATAAACGTTATTATATTATTATATAGGCCATTTAGAACAAAACTAACAACAGCTTTTAACAACTGGTTACCTATTAGGTCAGGAATAATCATAAATATCTATCGCGCCAACCTTTCCTAATTCCTTATTATCCTGAAAATTTTAGAGGTTCTTTTTAAAACTTTAGCACTTGACCTTTGAATCGAATTACCCTTACAGCTCCCGATTCTAAATTAAGCGGCATCCTTGATCACACGTCACATCCCACCATAGTAGGAAACTTTCTCGATGAAGATATATACATGACAGTCAACGATCAGAAACAAAAACACTCGAAAGGGAGGTGCTGCTTGAAAAGCTCATTTTGTCAAATATTGAAGAGAACGAATTTATAACAAAATATTAATTAAATGCACGGAGTACCTGGAGAAAGCCAATAACAAAAACGTTTCATGACAAAAAAAAATCAAGACCAGAACTAATGGTGGGAATCAAAATCAAAATTACACTCTGAAACCCCAGAAATGGTTGACAAGGAAGAATTAAAAGGAGAGAGAAAATTCCAGGAAAAAAGGAAACAAAGTGCTCAATAGACAATGAGTAGAGTATTGGAGACTTTATCTGTCTCAAAATGGAATCCCTGGAGACAATACTTTGGTGGAAAAAAGGTGTTTCTCTTAAATAACCTGAACGCATGGTGTTAATCTAATGCTTCACATGGATAGAGAAAACAAAATGTTCATATTGGAATTAAATCAGCATACATCTAAAATTTCAACTCATTTAGATAAGTGAAAATAATTTAGATAAGTAATTAAAATGTTATAAATTCTGATATTTTGAGATACAGCAAGAATGTGTTATTAAAGCTTCCATACAAGTTCAACATTTCATAACTGAAAATTGGGGTGGTATAATAAAATAAAATATGGTCCTAATTATTCGGAGCCTTAAGTTAAGCAAAAGTAACACATACTGCGTACGTTAAAAAAAAAGATTAAAAACATATGGTCATAGTTTCAAAATCAAATTAGATTTTCTATTAAGGGAAATATGAGCTACAACTTCTGCTCGATTTCTTCAAGATGGCATTGATAAATATAACACCAGAAGTCTGAAAAGAAGATATTTTGTTAAGCACTATATGTCAATAAATTACATAGTTGCCAAGAAACAACCTGAGCTACCATACTTAGTTGGTTGTATAGGTACTAAAATTCTTTATTTTTGAGAATTACGAGATGAAATTATAACTGTGGTATGAATTTATATCTTGATTAGGACCACTACCTGGCTCACCACAATAATTTTAATATTATAGTTTACAATTGCACAGTTTTTGTTTGTTTTTAACACAACCTTGCAAATTATGTCGAATAGTAAAAGGATTTGGGGAAAGCGCCATCTTGAACAACGTCTCCAGAATAAGACGAACTTCTATATCAAATCTAGTGTCACCACGATTAAGTATTTGGATCTTAGCTTTCTAGATCGTGAATCAGTCAGTCAGAACGAAGTTTTTGATTAAAGACAATTGAAAAATAAGTTAAAACGATTGTACTTGTTCTACACTACAGCAAGAGAGAGAAACAGATACAGAGAATCACAGGATGACAATACCATGTTAAAATCAAAACTTTTCGAAGTACTAACCATACCCAAAACTGCTTTATGTAAAATCTTAGATAAATTAAGGACATAGATATGTAGGTAATTATGACTATGACGGTTTCTTTATATTTAACATTTGTATTCGGTACGAACAATTTCAAGTAAAATTTCACACTTATTCGATAACAACCCAATTAAAAAACTTCAATCAGAAAAAGTTAATTGACTCAGAAACAATTCGAGAGGAACTACGAGAACGGGAACTTCAAATTTGATCTTATCTGGTAGTATTCCTGGAAAATCCGTGAGGGTCCCGTTTCAATTCAGCAAGCGTCTACTTCAATTAAATATACAGAGCGTAATAAACATAAAAATAACACCATATACCTTAGGATACACAGTATACGTACAGATACGGTACCTATTGTTATTACTCTAGATAAACATTTAAGAGTTGTATCGGAGATCATGAACGAAGTCGTTAGCAATACAGCATAGATTCGCTACTCTTAATGCGCATCTACAAAGCGTTGTCGGCAACGTAAGCGAGATCCTCTCCTATGTTGTTGATCGCAAAACGACCGTTCGGAGTAAATTGTTGCGGCAGTCCAATATTAGGTTATGTGTGGCGGATGATCATCCCATTGAATCGAATGCAAGGAATGCAGTTATCGCCTCCATTACGGAGTAGCCCGTGAGAGTTAAATACCTGTGTAATGGGCACGTGGTTGTACGACGAGCGTCATGGGACGCACAATCGCCGAGAGCGACAATAGGGTGCGACTGGTAATTCTATATCTTCTCGCCGATAAAGACAGGTGAGAGTGTTTCTGCACGTCGCCATTCAGTGGCTCGTTTTAGAGTCGCGAATTTCATTGTTTACATTGCTTATAAAGAAGGAGGCAGTTTTATGATCAAAATTCGTCGTGTGTGGTACGTATATTGAGTTGTACAACACGTGACAATGGCCAATTTGATTCAGTAAGAAAATTTTTCGATATTCACTTGGAGATAATGTTATTATTAGCTGTATCAGATCTGACTACAAACTCACAATCGAAATATTTGACTGATACCTTGAGATATACTCCTCTCATTGGACTTACAGAAGCGGTACTTTCCTAGAAGTAGCAACAGCATGGTTTTCTGAAACCTTTTCTACAAATCTCTGGCCTTAGTTTGTTTATATCATTTTTAAAGGCATCCAGCACTCCTTCGACAGATGTGAAAGGTATACCTCGTAATTTATCCGCTCCTTTACCTGCGGAAATAAGAAGAAGTCCTTAGATGCTAGGGCTGGACTATCCTGTGATTGACCCATGATTTCTACGTGTTGGGCATTCGAATACTCAGTTCTTCGAGTGGCATTGTAGGCCCAAACGTTATCTTGATGCATGATGATCTTTCCTCTTGGACATTTTTCGCGAATATTTTGGAGAACCTGAACCAAACAAACTATAGAGTACCATTCTGAATTAACAATACGTTTATCCTCCAGTACTACAGTGGAGACACGCCTCCTGGCGACTATCTTGTTTTAACAAATGAGACGATCCAAAATCAAAGAGACCTAGTGTAGATCTGTACTATCTCACATGATCTTCTTTTTAAATGGAAGTCAAGTTGTGGGGAATCCATCGATGACAAAGCTTACATACTTTCAAATGTTTATGTAAAATAATGTCAATTGCTTTCACACCAGTCTTTAAAGTTGCTTGAATTGTTCTGATAGTAGGTATCTCAGTCTTCAACAATCATAATCTGACTATGAGCAATATATTTTTGTAACTGCTTTCTCGGCTTAGAGCTGGAAAACAGTCATTTATAGAAAGTCGGCTGAGTTGAAATTTATTAGACCACCACATTATGGTAGCGGAGGAACACGACTTGTCACTAAACACTAGGCTGATTATCTCAAAACAATCTTTACATCTTCAGCCACGATTATGTTCCTTGTTCAGTTTCATTCTTTATAAGCGAAAGGATTACTTTAACAAAACTCTTTTAGAAACAAGAGTCCTGGATGCCTATCGTTTGATGATACAAAATACCGAGTGATGCATTTAGAAAAATTGTCAAAATTGCGCTTTTTGCAAATTTTAGTTTTGACCCGCCCTGTATACATTTCTTGAAACGTTCAACAGCTATGTTTTCTATTTTATTATATAATAATAAAGCTAAACAAATTTTAAACGAATTATTTCCACAGAGGATACTACACCCACATCCACTTTATTTACAAATTACCCTTTACTCATGTTTAAGGTTATTTAGTTTACGTTTTGCTGTATCATTATATGGCACGGAATAAGTAACATCTAGTGGGAAAACATGTTTCCAAGAGCGTTGGCACCGTTCAGTTCGGTAAACTGGAAAACTGAATATGGTGATGGATTGGGCAAGTAGACCAGGGAGTTAGGAAAAGCTCAACAGGATCCTGCACTCGACCAGCTGATTATCCTGCCACCTCTTTCTTTGTTCCGTCGCTGACGTCTACCGCACATATACATAGATCTATCTGATCTGCGCTTCTAAAGACAGACCACCCCACCCGAACACGGCTTTCGTATTATCAAATGCGAGGTTCGGTTATTTTATAGAGTTTATGGCTGATGGATGGTGTATAAAACGTGGATTATAGTAAATAAATGTCCGTTTCTTTCATTATTACAGAAGATATATTACAATATTAAGATTTTGTTGCAACCAAAACAATTATTAATATTATCTAAGTACTCAAAAATAATATTTAAATGACGCAGCTTAATTACGAGTTCATACATATCCGGTATATCTTTATTCAAATCAAGTCAACGAAACGGTTTTATATTGTTATTGATTTTGTAACAGAATAACCGTCAAATGATAGATGCAGCGGTGGTATGTGCTCTATCAGAATTAACAAGTATGCTTATACACAGATTATCCGACAAATACATAACGCTTATGACGAGAAACCCATGCGATTGATCAACTACTCTTATCGAAGAGTTATAAATTAAAGGCATCCAGAACAGCATTATTTACCAGCTTCAAAAATTGTTGTGTATTCTTGGACACAGTTTATCAGCTCTTCGGATTAGTTAAAAATACCTCTTAAACATAACTTTGCTGCCGTTGAAAAAAAATTGTGTTCTCAACTTGTTAATTATCCTAGAACTTATCAGAACTGCTGCTAATTATTGCAATATGTTGCGACACAACAACTTGCAGTTGCATCACACTGGAAGTTCTGATACATGCACTACCTCTATATATGTAACTAATCACATTAAGAGTTCAGTATGGTGTGGTACATCAAGAAAGACATGATAGAAATTTTAATCATACATAGTTAGAAATTTAGTGTAAATAATGAGCACTATCCGGTGTTTATATAGGTCAACTCTTTTTGGAGTAAAATATGAACACGGAGTACACAGATAAATTTTAGGGTAAACATCTCTCTACGGAGTGTAAACACATTTACTCTACTTTTACACGTTATAGATAGATATAAAGTTAACACTGTTTTCATAAGAAATTTGACACTACCTTCTACCGTCTTTGTTTGGATGTATGCTTGCTATCCTTTACTGCTCGATTCCGTATAAAATTTCTATTAGAGGCAATTTAAAATAGGTATATAATCTACATTTTTTACTCTAAAATATTTACCAGTAACACTAAACACTTTACGCGGCTTTATTTTCGAACTGTGTAGTAGGCAAGTTTTCGAAGCAAGTCAATATTAAATCCTGATCATATCATACCAACTCAATTTAATGCTTGTAATTCAACGTATTTTCGGGGTACACACAACAAAAGGACTATTTACAATGACTAAAGCGGCCAAAATAGTTGCCTTCTTCGATAAATAACTAAAAATCTTTGCACAAAATTTCTGTGAGGGCATAATGACCAGAAAGCCTTCACAAATTTGCTTCAACCTCTCAGAGAAACTTGAAACAATGTTATGGAAAAAAAATATGCTCTTATCTGAAGCCATATTGTGCCTTACTAAAATTACGGAGAAGCTTAATTATATTCTAGTGAATCTAGAAAGATTTAAGAAAATTGTTTGATTAAGTCATCTTTTTGACCAAAAATAACATTTTTTGAAGAAATCCAATAGTAACACATTAATTCGTGCTGGATGGAAGCACAACACAGACAAAGATTGCAGAAAATTGTTTGATTAAGTCATCTCTTTGACAAAAAAAAAAAAAATTTAAGGCGGCTTAATTGATGCAAGGTATCTAGATTACAATACAAAAGAAAGTGTTACCTACTTGTCATATACATATGCCTGGTTCCATCAAAGCTCAAGGTGGTCCTCCCCCACATCACAACATACAACAGGAATTTGTTTGAGTAAGGCTTTTCTTTCGAGATCGGCAGGAGGTGAGGGAACTAACACGACATTTATCTACAGGATGACCCTTATAAATGTAGAATTTCAAAATCGTCTAAACAACTTCTTCATTTTCTAGAAAACGTTAAAGGCAGACCTGAAAATTGTTAAATGGTTAATAGGCACAATTTTTGGCAACATTTTTGTTGATGCGTATAAGTCTCAACTGATGTGATTGATCGGGTAAACGGTCAGCAGTAGGGTGAGCCAATGATCACTCTTATTCATATCAGTTCTTTCTCTTAATTTTATTTGAAAGAACCAGAGTTTCTCTTAACAACATACAAATAATGACCAATGAAACTATAATGCTTTTTAACAAATTTTTACGTTTTAATATTCGAGGCATGTTATTTATTCTAGCAAAAGCCAACACTGGATTATTTATGGAAGCATATTAGCTATGAAAGAGTACTATAGAAACAATGATTTCCGAAAAACCTAAACTGTGTTCATCTATTTGACTTTTCGCAAGCAAGATATAATGGATCCTGGGTAGATATTATATACACCATAGTTACAACTAGAACAGCGAACTAAACAGTTGTTGTTCTTGTGCCACTTGTCGATTGCTGCTTTTGTCAAGCTTATTTCAAGCTCTTCCTTAATTCTATGGGATTGATTCATGAATGAAAATACCGACAAAGAGAAAATGTTTAGCAATCTATCCAGCTTTTGTCTGGTCGTGTGACTAACAGTCATAATTTGGCTGCTAGCGCAATATTGCTGATAATTAGTTATCATAGAATTGTTGAGTTATTACAGGTCCCATCATATTATCATAATTTACTCTCCCCAAATTTGTTTCATAGTTATTGTAGCCCAAAATAAATCATACCGCGTTGAATCAGCCACACACAGCAAACATATATCCTTATGGGCTGGCTCGAAAACAACAGGTTCTAAGAGAATAAGTGTTAAGAGAGCATTAATGTTCAGCTTCAACAAGGTTTACGAACTGATAGTTTAACTCAGACCTGGAATGATTACCATTCATTTGAATTACCTTCTGGTTGGTGTGTTGTAAGAGGATTTCCTAAAGCCTCTTATCAAAAAATGATTTGCAATTAGCAAGTATTCATTATTTATTTATCCTTGTTCGGCCTATTATACCAGTTATAGATCTGTAGTCGCGTGCTCTACGCAATTTTTCTGGAGAATATGTCATAGATTCATTTCTGTTCATTTCATTATTGTTTCCATTTTCAACTTTCTGAGCTTGCCTGTCGATCTGTGTTGTTTAGTGACACGTTTTCTATCCGCAGCATATGTAACTCTACATTCTGTTAATATTTATTCCTTCCTTAACATCATATTATTACAAATATTTTACTTTTATGCTTGATATTAACCAGCAATGACAGCGACTGCGTATTATACATATGTTCTTAATTAAATTGGTGTAGCATATTAAAACTTTAAATGATTAACATTAAACATTTTCTAAGAAATATGGAACAGTCCAAAGCACTTTCTCGAACTATTGTCGAGGAATTTGAACGCCCGGTATTGCTATTTCTGAAATTAATCAAGAAATTTCTGACCAGCGAATTATCGAATCCCGACGAAATCTATTTGTGGAAACCATATTACAAACACACTCCTGATCAATTTGTTGCACCAATGCGTTCATTATATGTACATATATTTATGATATACAAACTTAACCTTACATCAGCAAATTACAATACAAACTGATGTCTATCTATCTATCTTTCGGATAGTCTTTAAACAACTGTGAACAATATCACGATAATAAGTATCGTTTATTTATACCATTACTTATTCTATAATTAATTACCTATGATATCGATTCATATTACGTGAGTCGATATATTTAAATATCTAAAATGAAAATAAACAACAAAACTTGCTTTTTCAGTAAGTAATCTTGTAGAAAAGTGGATGGAAGAAAATGTAACAATTGGTGTAAAATTATAACATTTACTAAATCTAACTCAACAATCTTGGAAAATTATAAATGATGATCATTATCTAGATGTGTACAGCAGACTTGAGTAATGCCAAATTCAACAATATATTATTTACAATTGCGTATTTAACCAGAACGATTACAACAAAGCAAGCGGTATAAAGGAACAATTCATTTACCGCTTAAGATTTCACTTTTAAATAGAAGCAAATAAAGCTCCATCCAAGTCCGTTAATTCACCGAAGAAGATTCTCCCGTACCTGAGTAATTATACCAGTTAAACTTTTACAAGATATGTAAGTTTAACTCTTCAAAATGCAAAGGAATTAAAGATGCGTTAAGACCAATTTTCTTCATTAGACCCAATCTGCATTCCACCCCTCGAAATGCTCCGCTGCCTGCTCAGTTACTTCCCAACAACTAGCATTTTTATGAGCCTTATAAATTTGTTTAATTGGTCTTTCATGTAAAGCTCGTACTTTCAACTTCGACTTGATTGTGTTATAAATGACGGAGAGGAAGTCGTTACTCTTGCTATAAAATGAATACCCGACAATTTATTTTATTTCGTTCATTATTGCCTGTGCCGAGATGATGTTCTTCTTCCACTTTGCGTATACCTCGCAATTATTTTTTGTTCTTATTGTAGCAGGAAATGTTTGCGGATCGATGAGATGTATAAATTGTGATGATAAGGCGGCTTTCACGCTGAGATAAACAAACTCCCGAAAATAACTGGCGAGGATAACGTTTTATGAAGTACATTCTATATTTATTTACATAGCTAGTCTACGTAAATCTTCCCTACATCGAAGGTAAAACCCATTTCTAATTAGCTATTTTTCTTCTCTACTATTATACCACCTATTATTTCTGCAAACTAATAAAACAAAATGTTCTAGTTAAAAATTTATTGTGATTATTGTTTTTCAAAAAATTTGCCCTTAAACTCAATGCATTTAGACATTCCATAAATCCGGTTATCGTAGCATAAATTCCACTTTTCTTGCATCATGGTTTTTGTAGTTCTCCACTACATCTTCTGGGATTGCAAATCGTACACCACGCATTTTATCCTTTAGTCTTTGATATAAAAAGAAATTAAACAGTGCCAGGTGCGGACAGTGTGGCGGATAATCTAATAATTTTAATTCGGGAACTTTCAAAAACTCATTTGTTTGACGTCTGCCATGATTTGAAGCATTGTCGTGATGAAGGATGATCTCCGCTTTAGGACGTCGTAAACGAGCTATTTGAGCAACATCTGGAAGACTATTACGATAGGTCTTAATTTTGAGAAGAAATTGGCTACCATTTTCTTTTCAACACAGTTGTTTTCGATTTGACTGGATTAGGTTCTGTTGAAACATTCATTGAGCCGGTTCAAATACGTATATCCAGCTAATGAAGCTGTAAACTGCTTTAGAGCTACCTGCCTCCTATTTCTTAACCGTTCTTTTTTATATCATTCTACTCGATATTTTGTCCCTGTGTTAAATTATGAGGTGTCCAACGACAACAAACTTTCTTCACATCTAAATTATTATGTTAAACCTTGTTTTGTTGCAGTCTTGCCAATACCCAAGTTGCTCCTAATGATTCTATACGTGACCAGATTATCGGCTTAAATCATTCTTCGCACAGCATCTACATTTGTTTCAGGGGTTAGATTAGCTTTCTTTCGCCAAAATTCGTCACTGAGCTAAACCCTTTGAACTTAATGTTCGTTATACCAGCTGTAAACACTCCTCTGAGAAGGAACTTAATCACCAAATGCAGGACGAAGCTTTGAAATGATTTGTTTTTGAGTTAAAGAACTTTTAAAATCATAGTAAACCATGACTCCAAAATTTTCTTTTATTAAATACTTACGCAATACTTATGTACTTCACCTTTAGATTGCGGTGTTTTTGTAATTCTTGCACAGTTTTGCACAATTTTGCACAGAAGGTAAAACAAATGAAGAAATATGAATCAGAGAAGTGCTTTATTAGTCTCCTTAGCCAAAAGGAAAGATTCTGAGGGCAAGTATGATAGAAATGTCCATAGGTTCAGTGAGACACACTTATAAATTAATCTCGGATTATTATATTGTTTCTTGTATTTTGGTTACTTAATAATTCGTGGAGTAAAATTTTCATATGTAATTATCGTTTTCATCAATGTCAATCTTGCATTACCGTACATATACAGGATGTTTAAAAAAGATGCGGCAATATTAAAGGGGGTGATTGCCCAGGTCATTCTATACTAAAAAGTTCCTATAAACATAGGTCGGAAACGCTTCGTTACCGATCTACAGCGTGTTGAAGTTTAATTTAAAAAAAAAACAGTAAAAATTAGATTTTTCCAAAACGGCTTGAGATATCATAATGAAATTTTAGGCGTGTTAATAGTTGTGGGAGACACATACTTTGCAATACAACACGATGTTTCAATCGTACCAGTGACGCGCGTATTGGCACGTCACAGGCTATTTTAATAAAACCCTTGTTCTTTAAAAATTTTTTTCTGTAATAAGTAGACATGCACCAAAATATTTTTTTTACTAAAAAACGGTACGTCGTACGATAAAAAGTTAAGAGAGCTTTTTTCTTCACAGTTGAACAAAGAATAAAAACATTTTTTTTTTAGAGAAATCAGCGGCGTCCTATTTTTTTTCTTGAAAAATAGCCTGTGACGTGCGAATATTAAATTTAATTTGAACACGAATTTAAATATAATTTTAGTGTGTTATACATAAATTACTAGTTTAACAGTAATTTACAGGTAATGTACTTCACATTGATAGAAATGGAAGTACTTGTTGTTTTGTTTAGTTCCATCGTGTCTTCATTAAATCTAAAGCCGTACACCTATGTACCTATACGTAAATTTCACTTAATGCTTAGTATGTCTTCACCGGATGACATATGAGAAATCTGACATGTAACGGGTAAAGTTTCGTTTATTTTGTTAACATCGGCAATTTTTCCCTAAATGTAAAATTTTTTAACTTTTTGTTTCTATACGATTATTACATCTCTTAAAAATTGAAAGCCTAGCTAATGTTAATTCACAAAATAAATATCTGAGATTAAACCACCATGAATTTAAATTTTTATTGTGAAATTAGCAAAAATGTGCAAATATGTATCCTCAGATACATAAGGCTTTGTTCCAGAGTTGTGAGATTCCTTTACAACAAGGAATAGTATCTAGTGTAACCTCATCGGAGGAAACAATGAATGAAGCTCCACTTTCAAAGTCAAAAAAAGAGAAGGTAAAGCAAAATACTTGATATGTATTATCAAGAATAGCAAGCAAGATAATCAGGATTGTTTTGAACAACTCATTAAAAATTCCCACCAATGTGAAGGAGAATTGCAGGATAGAAATGTGAAAAATGATTCTCACACTGCTGAAGAATATAAAGAGGTATTGCAGAGGCAATCCTTGACACGCAATCAGAAGAGATTGATTTCTCAATACTTCGCAATAAATATAAAAAAGAAGCGCCAAAACAAGTGGAGGTCAACAAATTGGAATTGGAATTGCATCCGGAATTTGATCAAATGAAGTGGACAACCATTAAAGCAGTAATTTATAACATTTATACGGACAAATTAAAAATTAAGTAGAAGTCGTTCATTCTGTTTTGAGTTTAACTGTTTATAATAGTTTTTTACATAGTTCAGAATTATAAAAACTTTCATTCATTTCATTTTAAATAAATAAACGTTGGTTTTACATCTAGTGATTCATATTCCAAACCAAGTCTATTAGAATTATAAATGTATGAATTGGATCGTTATATCTTATTGGCATGCTTAAATCTAAATGTGTGAAAATATACAGGGTGTTCCATTTGAAAAAAATGACTTTTTTGTGTTTGAAGTTTTTCGGCTTTGCCACTAAATTTTGAACACCCTGTATAACCTGTTATAGGTTTACGATGTATTTTGTGAACCCTTATGGTTTTACTTGCTGTTTGTAAAATATCGAGGTTTTGCATTTAAAGAAGAGCAAAAGAAAGACTATTAAACATTTCACCGCAAAACGCAATTTTTTTTTTAATCACAATAACTCAAAAATAGTTGAAGATAGGGTCACCTAATACAATGTATCGTAGAATCGATTGCCCAATTCAAAAGTGCAATAATATATTCCATTTAAATTAAGAAAGTTGATAGCAATTTCCGGTTCTTCCGGAAGTTGTACAACATCGGAAATATTTTAGAACAAAAGAAAGCTATGGGTTAATCTTAACCCAAAAGTTTCAAATTCATAAATAGTAAGGAACCTTGGATACTTCTAATGAACGGATTCCGTGGTATACCCTGTATATGTATATTTGTATATATTTTTTCAATTAATAAAACTTAATTAAATTGTTATTCAAATTTTGTGTTGTTGAGTAACGGTGAGTTTCTGAGCTTTTCAATGAATATCTGTGATTTCGCTAAAACGCTTCCTGTCAGCAACCCTTTCTCTGTTTAATTTCATTAATATATTTCACTTAAACTTTAAAACCGAATTAATTTTCTCTTCTTTGTAAGAAGCGAATGAAATATATAAAAATTGCTTAAAATTCGGCAAAGAATTTCTTTTTGTGGTTTTTTCTTTCAGTTTTATGTATTATATATTTCCACAACAGATCATTAATTATTTAGCGCAAGGACTTCAAATATGATAAATGAAAATCCTACAGCAAGTATCTACTGCTTGTTTTACAATAACTGCCATATTAGATACTAAAATAACATGTTAGCTAGTCTAACGAAAGTAGCTACTAGATCGGTAAAAAATGGAGGCGAACCTTTCCTACATTGATATAAATTTAAATTTCGAAAAACAATACTGAACATCATATTTATATTTTTTCATTCGAATATTGATGTTTTCTTTACAAAACTTGATCAAAAAGCATAATAATAACCAGAGTAAAATACTGTTTTCACATTTGTTCGATTGAAAACTTACAATACGTTTAAAAACATTTAGAAACTACAATTAAGTAGGAGCTACATCCATTTATCCTGGCTGGAGTTTTTTAAACGTTTATCAAAAACAAATGAGTACAAATATTAGGAAATTCAGAATTCCAAAAATTAGAGCCAGAGTTTCTTGCTTCTGCAAGTTGGTATAAACTTTTAAACTACAATTAATATGATGCTATACTATGACCTGTATCTTTTAATACCAGATACATTTCTGCTTATAAAGAGAACAGTAATTAATCAAAAATCAATGTATTCTCTAAATCAAAATTATGTCTATCTTTAGAATGCTTCGACAAAGCAGTTTCAGCGGCGGCGTTATGTATAATAGTTTAGT
Organism: Holotrichia oblita; assembly: GCA_023690525.1. NCBI lineage: Eukaryota > Metazoa > Arthropoda > Insecta > Coleoptera > Scarabaeidae > Holotrichia > Holotrichia oblita. Next base: position 14,949,284 of record CM043020.1, on the reverse strand, counting down.
GTTGATTATAGACTACTGTTATTGTTTTCTGTAAACTTTATTGATTTATTTTCATCCAAAAATAATATATTTTCATCGCCATGCAACATGCGTACGCTTATAAAATCAGCGATGACTAAGGTTGTTTTATTATATATGTAAATAATAATATGTAGAATAAGTTAAAATAATCTTATTGTTAGTTCAAAAGAATCTAATAGAAAAAATAGTTGAATATGTATCTGCTTTCTTTTAATCGTAAAAGATTGATGAGAGTCAATATATTAGATATAAAGAAATACCCTAGTTAGCCGAGAGACGACCCTACTTTCAAAATCTGAAACGACGCGGCGCCAAAAGCTCAAGACCGGAAACTACACAACCGTAGAATCACACTCCCGTTTCAGGCGACTAAATGCAGGCTTAAAGTTTCCGTCACGAGAGACCAGCACCGGAGGAAGCCTTCGCAACCTTCCCGCACGATTCCCCTTACATCCATCCCTACCATCGCCAAGGGAACCGAAGATAATGCCTCGAACACGGAGGGGTGTACCCAGTTTCAAGAGTTAACCGCTACGATTGGTCAACTCGCCGGATTCGAATCCTAACCGATTGGCGGCGCTGGTTAGGGTTGAGCTTTGCCGGGCCGCCTTACACCCTCGACCGAAACTATTCATCCCGCGTGACGTTCCAGTTTTCTGGAATCTCTGGGGGTGTGGCGGTTGGAAATCGCCCTTGGGAGGTAACTAGCCCCGGTTCTCTCTTGGTCTGTTACAGACAGTTCTCCAGTGTTCGGAATATTTGCAAGTGGAACCACACACACCACTCCAAACACACCCTTAAGAGAGGTCGTCTCTTCGAATTGAACGCACACCGAACCATTCGATGGTTATCAACGTCCCAGTCGTGTTTATCTGTTGGAACAACGCGCAACATACTGAAGTAGTCTCTCGCGAGATAAAAATTGAATCCGTCGGGGATAATACGTACTATATCCTATATGTAATATTATTATGAGTGTTTTATTCAACCTCAACGATAAATATTATCTATACACACCCGATCAACAGGTAAAAAACAAGATTTAGTGATAATATTGCGTTAGTATTGTTGTATTTCCTCCACACGCAGAATTTTTTTTCCCACATTTTGACAGCTAAATAATACTTTTAACAGTTCTCGTGTTAATAAAATAATCATAGTGTTGTATTTAGTGAAAAGAAACGAACAGAAAATAGTTTTTTAAGAGCCGTCGGACGTAGCGGCAAATTTTTAGCCGCACAGTCCACAGAATAGCCGTCAAAACGCGGTCCGACGAGCAAAATCATCCGGTGGAGCGCGGTTATCCGACGGCGTCTCCTTGGCCGGCTCTCTCACTACCGGCGCCAGATCTGGACCCGGTAGCCGCAGCCTGGGGCCGAAAATTGTATCCCGGTACGGGTACACCTCGTGTTACCGGCCCAGGTCTCATGTTCGGACTACATCATCATCAGGATGCGACCAGTTTGCACCATCATCATCAACCGCGTGGTCCTAGTCTCAAAGAGGAGCCTCTCACCACTACTAGATCGTGGATGCAACCGACTGTACCTGATCAAAATGGGTAAGTTTTTATTTAAATTCTGTCTATTCCATAATTGTTCTAGTTGGATTTTATTGATGTGTAATTTGAAAGACGTAAATGTTCTATATACATTTTGTCAATTAAATTTTCTTTTTTTTTTTTTCATTGGAAGTCATTTTAGTTTGTTTGCCTTATATTTGTGTTCTGTTGGATTGCCAAAAATTTTAAAATTAATTCGATTTTTCTTTTGTTTCATTTAGTAGAATTATGGTCAAGTTAGTATCCCTTTTAAAAGCTAAATTTAGATGACATGCCATAGATAGATTTCTTTAAGTTTATATCACACAAAGAAATTAAAAAAATATTCTTTGTTCGTTTGGTAAATTTTGATTTCTATAATCCCAAAAAGTTACTCATTTTTTATGAAAAATATCATTTTAATTTAATTTGTTAGGCTTAGTGTTCTGTTAAAGTAAAACATCAAAGACTGGAAATTTTAATTAGATGAGCTGCGGAGTTAATTTACGTGCTTAAATATAAAGTATGTATATTGTGATGTTGGCTGTGTTGTATTCAATTTCGATGAATTTTTGAAACTGTTCTGAATTTTGTAGGTGAACATCTCTTATAGTAGTTGTCTTGTACTTGTCAATAGAAAAACAAGTTGCACAAAATTTTCAACACAATACACCTAATGGAAAGTAAATGTTTTGTCTGGAAGACTTACAAAAATTGTTTGTTAGTATCATTTTTCATTATAATTTAAGGGCAAAATTTTACTGTTAAAGCTGATTCCAATTCTGATAATGATCCCTTCCAATCAAGATGATCCAGATACACCTGACAGTGTTTGATTGCACCAAGACTAACATACCCTTCTGATTTAAAAGTTACTTTAGAATTTTTATTGGGCTCCATTTGGAATTGAAAAGTTTTGCTTCACAAAAAAAACAAATTTGGGTATCTTGATAATATTTTAGTGAAAATTGACCTGACAAAAAAATTTAAATGTCTTGTAAGGATGCTAACTTATGTGAAGGTTAATAAATAAACCTAAAATGCTAACACAGACATTGGGCCACCTAATACACACATGTTTTTTTCTAGACACGTGATAATACAGCAAACTAACAAATTAACCAGAACCATTGCTAATAAAAAAAATATAAAGAAGCATTTGTAATAATTATACTTATCTCTGTTGGCTATTATTTCATGACCATTTGACATTTATTATAAGGGTAGTTGCCAGATGACTTATCTAACTACGGCGAATGTTGGTCCTCTAAAAAAATAGCAAACTTTGCAGCCAAAATAGTGTCCAAAATTGAATTTAGAAATGGTCTCCGAATTGATTAAGGAACATATTTGCAATAATAGAAGTCGATACAACTCTAATGTGGAATTGCCATTTGCCATCGTCTGTATGACGACGTATAAGGAAACGTTGGAATAATCCTGGGGTATGAAACATTTTTGGTCGTCGAACCTCCATTAGGCAATTAACCATATGTTCTGGAGATTAATAAAGCTCGCTTGCACGTCATCTCAATTGGAGAAATTTCTGTGTCTTTCCAATTAGAAATTTTTGATTTAAGAAAAATTTTTGAAGACGTGGGTAATGATCCTCATAAATCGATTGTATGCAAATTGTAATCAATTGTAATTAAGCAACATTCTGTTTAACTTTGGAAGTTTCACGAATAAACTGCATCATAATAATATGAGAGCACAATTTTTTTTATACATGTTCGTTCATTTATTTTATTTTATTTCAGTACTATTTAAAATGTTTGCTGATGGACGAAATATTTTCAGTTGTATATAAATCGTTAATAACATTTTTAAAAGTGCTATTAAAAAATACATTTTTCCACGATCAGAAAAATACTATTGCAGATAAATTACGACTGGCATGTCCATTAGCGATGGAGCTTTGCTGTATTTTACTGTTTGCCAATGAAAAATAAATAATAAAGCAGTTTAAATTAAAACAACTTTGGAAAATGTTGTGTTAGAAAGCTTGGAATTGATTTCCATATATTTTTTTGCGATGTGTAAAATATGAATATATCTCTCTTCAATGAATTGCTAAATTACTTCTGTTTTTTGACCAAGCATTCCAATCAAAGGTGAATCATGTGTGGATCTGGGACAATATATATTCATATTGGTATTTCGATGACGAAAGTTATGTGATTGACTGTATTTAGTTGACCTTACTAAAAGGAACAATTTGTTAACTTAAAAGACAAATTTTTCAGTGCTTTAATTTCTTCTTTCTTACTTCTAACTAGCTAAGCATTAAGAAAAATCCCAATAACAATATCACTAATAGCATGGATAATAAATAGCATCACTAGACAGATGTTAACGATGCTTTTGCTTGGAGTAAAATAAAATGAAAGTTGAAATTAAATAGAAAGCAACGCCTCATATGCTAGTGAAGAAGCATCGGAAGCTGAAACCAATGCATTGTAAAAGTATCACAGTTATCAATGGGATCTATTGGATATTGAGATAGATACTCCAGATACGTACAAGTCAGAAACCTCAAAGCTTTACTGTCTCAAATTCCAAAGGGTTAAAGATATAGTTGATAATGAAACCACTGCTAGATGTCTAATTTATAATGAAAGCAAATCCAAAGTTCATTTTTTCCCATAAGCATGTGTGAATGCAAAAACGGCACTCATGTTGGAGGTGATAAGACGCCACTGACTTTTATGAAACATTACCCGTTACTAAGTTTTTTTCTGGCGATTGATCAATGCAATAATAAGATCAAGTTCTGTTAGTGATTTGGAAATCGTTCGCTTTGGAGTCACCACTGATACCTGATTAGATAGATATAATATAATTAGGATTAATTAAAATGCAACAAAGTCTATGCTCTATTATCTGGAAAACTGACAGAATTGTTAATAAAAAAAAACTGTTTTTGTAGAAAAATGAATTAACATCCAGTCTTGTGTAAGCACAAGAAATTACATCTTCAGCAGAATTTAAGAATAAAATGAAGCCGCACTGGACGTGATTATGAACTATAACTTTTATTATTATTTTATCTGAAACTGCAAATTTCGACCAACCTGGCATTGAAAATGTGTTTCATCTACACTCATCTGGGCAATAGAAAAATTGAACATCACGTCACAGAGGATAAGTATGATTCTGATGTAAAAAACTGAAGCTGCAACATTGCAGATTTAATTTTGTCACACGTCAATGTCCTCACCTTGTTTAAAAATTCATGCATGAAAAATTATCTTAGATGAAGAATTAGCATTCATCAAACACCGATTGGTGACCTGCTTTAAGCAAATTAAATGTCGCCTCCTGTTTTACGAATAAGCACACTTATTAGATGTCAAAAACGAACGTGGTAGCGAATCGACATCAACGACGACAACGGTATTAAGTAAGTAGTTAAGCGAGCACAAGCTGCTAATTAGATTTCTGGTCCGCAATGCGACCGCATCATTAAAAGCTTCTGTCCTCACGGAAGCCGATTCGGCGGTAAGAGCCCAACCAGCCCCCGACCGACGACAGCCAATAAAGAAAATAACCGACGCGCAAAAATGCACTCAAAATTTATGGCAAATTTAATCAAATATTCCCGCTAATTAATCAGATTTTCACTATGCCACGATTACTGCCGCTACTCATTACAGTCGACGTACTGAAACGTAATCTATTTGCGTGTAACTGCGTGTTACTATTAATTTGACATTTGCAATACCGTTGAATTGTATTACACCAGTTTCCGTTGATTCGCGTACATTCCCTACATGACCTTTTTTTTTTCGCTCGGTCACCCGTAGCCTAAATAAATAATATAATTGCAAGCGTATGTATAGGTTTGAATATATTTCGCTTTATTTATTACGACAATATCGTATTTATAAACAGAGGTAATAATGTTAATTAATTATGTTAATGTGATAGTACTTATTACCCGACCATAGACCTAATAATCAGTACCAACGCTTATTCGAAAGTTCTGTTTACAAAATACCGAAAAGTATTACCACTAAAAAGCAACTTGCTTTAAAAAGTAAGTCCTGTACACTCAATGTGAGACGGAAACTTTTGATTTGTTTTATTTAATGACTAGGACGCTGCAATCGTCGATGTCTATATGGTGGAAAGGGGAACCTTAGTCATCAGATGGATACAAAATTATACCATTGTAATTTTGAAGAAAAATAAATGTACCAATCGGCAACAGAAGCACAAGCAAACCAATGAAAATGACCAGTGAAAGCTCTGATATGACAAAATTCGATCTGTGAGAATGAGCCTTCTCAAGCTTTCTGTGCCATTATCCTCCAAAACATCAAAACTAAGTGAGCAGAATCGCTGATAGAATGACAATAAAAGAATCTTTTCATTAGTAAACCACACTAGATGCAAATTGTATTCTTAATAGGTCTCCATTTATTTAGTATATTTGTTTTAATAATTCAAGTGTTCCTAGAATTTAAATGTACTTACCCAATTTTATAAGACTTTTGACCAGAACACCACTTCTATTGATCTAATTTGATAAAAGAGATAATAGAGTTCACCGCTACAAATACTTCGAATTGTTGGTAAAAGCTACAATGTCTGGTGCTAGCTTTTATGGTGCAACGTATAAAAAATCTCTATCTTTGCAGAGCATTAAGTGATGAATTTGCAAGGATATAAGCATCAATGACTTCCAATCTATCTCTATATTATTAGTAATTTGACACATATTAAATGTCAATTTCTTCCACCGAAGAAGTTATTTAACGAAAACATATTATTATATGTTATGGAATAAATTGGTATTTAATTATTTATTGTTTTATTGACCTCTAAGTGGAAATAAATCAGGAATTAAAAGATAAATCTATCCAAGAAAAACTGCATCAATGTTTGAAGAAGCTGCAGGATACAAGATTGAACAATTTTGTAGCAATAAAATATTCCAGTTGCAAGAAAGATGTTAGCACATAATAAGATAGAGTTCTAATTTAATTGACAATATTTTCGTTATAAATTATATTCAATTGGATTCACTGCACTACAGTAATTTAAAGATAAACATAAATTAAACTAAAAGAATGATATTATTTTGGCGAAATAGTAATTTAGGGAATCCTTTGGAGCATAGTTAACAGCCGAACATTATGTACGTCGAGATAATATGGTAGCAAAGCCAGAGAAACACACTTTACATAGGAGAAGGCTGCAGTGGTAAGCTTGACAAGCAACACAGCTTAGGATGTTGCAACTCCACCACACATAGCAAAAATATATTTTTTAAGCTATTTTCTACTGAACACTAGGGTCAAACCATTAAATTCGTAACTGTAATACGACTTGGAGACCTCAACGAAGCAATTTAGCATTAGAGACGTTGTTGTACAAAGATCAAAAATAAAACGATTGTCCGAATTGGAAATAACATAGACATTCATCTAACAGATATACAGATGAAACAGCCGTCCTATAGCCGGGGCATCGTATATCGGAACTATTCGGGAATAGAGTAGTAGGGATGTATTAGTAGATAATTAGATGCTCGCTTCACTCGAGACCGCACGGTTGTATTCTGTTCAATACATATGCACAATATAATAATTGTTTGCTTATTCTCAAAATTTCTATAAACTTTATAAGTAAAGAAAACAAAAGCTTTTGGTAAAAACATAGATGATGAACTCGTCACAAATAAGAGAAGCAATTACACATGCAACGAAGACAATAATTTCTGTTCATAAATAAATTAATTAAATGGCCCAATTATGTTGTTATGTAATAGGCCAGCCCAAACATTTAATTTCTCAGGTATTCTGTTCGAGCGTCATAAGTAAGTCTCTTTTCTTGTGACCAATACCTTGCAACACTTGAGTTGTGTCGACCATGTAAAGCGAACGCAGATTCGTCTGTAAATACAAGTTGTACAGGGATTTAATTTGGGATTTGATTATATGACGAACCGTTTCAAAACAAATAGTTTGTTGGAACTCATCGTTAAATAGGCGTACAATATCTCTTATTGAGTAACCACGGTGATGTTGTTTTGTAACATATTTCTTTTGTTGAAGGGTAAAAATGTCCATAAAGAATTACAAAAAAATCAGCATCAGTAATAGTAACAATAATAATCGTATATTTACGATAGCATGAATTACTTTATCTCGAGAATACAATGCAACTGTGCGCTGTCGAGTTAAGCCTACTAATGCATCCCTACTTCTCTACTCCCGAATGCTTCCGACATACGATGTCCTGACTATGGGGCGGCTGTTTGATCTGTATAACAAATGTTTCGTATCATCGAGTCGAAAGGGTTCATAGTGCGTTTGAAGCAAAAGAATCTTGATTTATAAAGGTTACAACTTTTTCATCAGATACTAGCGAGTATCTGTTCTGTTCTTGGGGATTCACCAATTCCACGTTACTCCTGGCTTCCGCGATAATTTCCAAAACTAGAACAAAAGTAACATCTAGGCCAGAATTCAGAACTTCTAATTAGCCAAACGTCTTCAATAAACACGCGTGTTTAATAGCAGTTGACATTGGTACATGAAAAAAAGGAATCGTTTGTAAAAGATGACATAAAGTAATGATGGGAATAAATATGCGTTACGAGAAATTCGTTCTAATAACGTAAGCGCTTCCACTTGAAATTGAAGTATTGACATTTATTGCACAGAGAAGAATTACCTTACAATAAATAAGTAAAGCCAAATTCAAAAATTCAATTCTTACGCAATTCACTCTTCCACTTCCTACGTTGTTATCTTAGAGAAACGTAGTGCATACGTGTATCAGGAAGAACTTATTTTTCAATTTTTCGTAAAATTGAGTGTACTTCAATTTCCTATTTATCCATCGTTCACTCTCGCGTCGTTCGAGCAAAAGACACCGGTAGGTAATGTACACCTTCATCCGTTGATGCTTTGTTTTATTACCCAATAAAAATTCCATTTAGACGTTATGTATATCGGAGATGTATACGGTTATGGGTAGGTGTAGTTGGTATGGCTACAACATTCCGCCGAATATATAAATGGCGTGGCAAGTAATACGAGAGGAAAGGAGGGGAATCGTCCATACAGCAGGTGCAAGCAATACCATCGATAGGTATAGATTACATTATCGATGAACCCAATCATGACAGCAAACCGTTATCCATTCCTGTGATTGCCTGCTTGACTGTAACAAGCTCTAAAACATGGTTTCCTCGTGAAGCCCGCAAATTACCACCCGCTCTCGCGAATGTTATTAATTGAGGCCTGTCAGCGGTGTCAGTCAACTCTTCCTCGCGTCATCAGTCAGATCTCTTGCAGCGGTTCTCGTCTTCTGTCACAGATGTGTCTATTTATGTTCGAGTTAGATATTACGTGGAAGTATTTCTGAAAATTATCTGTTAACGATTGTAGTTAATAGAATAATTAAGCTGATATGACGTGTTCTAGTTTCACCTTGATCATTTTTTTGGAAGCTCGGATGCTTAGTGTTAAGTTTAATGGCACTAAACCGACAGCTTCGTACTTGAATATATAGCCTATGCATTGAGATTCCTTCCCGAAACCCTTAATGTAAAGACTTAAAGTAGAATTTATAATTTAGCTTAGCTTTAACTAAAGATATATTGGTATGCAGCTCTATGATTGATTTTTGATAAAGAAATATTAGTCTCATATTTGTTTAAGAGCATGTCACATAGTGAGCCTTATCTTATATTTAGCACAATGTCTCGCAGATAAAATAATCAAAAATTTTCAGATATTTTGAAGATAATAAATTTATAATTACCTTCATTAAACGTAAAAAGTTTTTCATAAAAGCACGATTTTCGTTTCTATTTCTAGTTTCAATTCATGATGCACTGCAAATATTGATGTGGTCCCTCGTGTTATTTTTGAAGTCTATCCTAGGTATTTTGCCAGTTTCTTGGGGTAAATCAATTTACTCGTATTTTATGTTGCATTTCTTCTTTTCTTCACAGTCTTATTCTAGAGTAAGTACTTATAGAGTCTAGAGTCTTATTCTATAATAGTTCTTTTTTACTGTTAGAAAGAAGCTGTTTTTCTGTTATACCATACTACAAATCTAATTAATCCATTACAAAATGTCCAACGCCATTGCCCATATACATTCAGTTTGTAAGTTGACATAATAGTTTTGTTTCTGAAATTTCGACATATAAGGCTAGATTTCAGAATAACGTCCTCGTACGAATCTAAAAGCATTCATATTGAAAAATAGTAGAATATTGGTAAACTTTATAGAAGTGCAGACATACAAGAATAAAATAAATTAATTTGTAATTATAGAGATTATACTGTATTTAGTTCTGCTCTTGTCAAAATTTAGCTCTATAATATAAAGGAAATCTATGTTGTACTTTCCATAGAATTCATAGTCATGTTTCTCGAGAAGTATAACAAATTCTGAACAGTTCCATTCAAATATTGAACTTGTACACTTGGCACAAAAACTGAAAAGCATCCGAACTCATTCATTAGAGTATTGCTAATTTTTTTAATTTCGTTGAGACAATTTATTGCTGCGTATCCTATACTAGACACAAGTGGTGTTTGAGATTCTAAAAATGTGAATCGGACTCTAGGAACTTTATTGTTACTTTAGCAAAAGCATTGAATTTATACCACCATAGAGATATGTTTCTTAAAAATCATATTTTGTAGCCAAAATATCGTACCCTTTGGTTCTCCTATAGGATTAACTTTAGTGAATGATTTCTTTTGAAACGTTGCCTATTAAACTACAATTTTTTGTTTTTAATGGTCTAAACCAATTCATTCTTTACGGTGTTTGGCATCTACGATGCTTCCCATAAACTTCAATTTCTAGCATTGTTTTAGTCGTCTTAGGGGTTGTTCAAATTTATATATGTAGGTATTATTATTATAGATATGATGGTTAACCCAAATCAAATCGAGCAATGTTGATTGCTGGTAAAATTTATTTATATTTAATTTTTTTGTCCAAGCTTGTGCTATATTCATGGAGTTGAAACTAGTTGTTTATTATAAATGTACAATAATTCCCATTCTTGATACATTTAGGTTACCGTTATCACAAATAGCTGAAACTGCTGAAACAAATGTTCGAATTTTGAAGTTTTAAATATTAACATTTGCATTCTTCGAGTTAAAATTTCTAAGAAACAACTATAGTACATCTCCAATTTCTGAATAGAAGTTATATTATATCCCCTACTTTCTAAAATAGTTTCAAACCTCGGAAGTATACCTTTTTCCATTAATTTGTAAAGATTGCGATTTTTCAAAATTTTCACAAAATATTCTTTATTTCTGTAGCAACAAGCGGTTAAAATGGAATTAAAATAAATTAAATCATTCAGACGTTATTGGTGTTTCAGCTAAAAATTGTTCCAAATGTCTAAAATAATAAAAAACATTAGGAGGTGCAAATGTAGTACTTCTAGTATAAGTCAAAATGAGGACATTGATTACAACACGATTAGGCACTACACCGCGAGAGTTGCAATGATAGCCAGAAAAGCGATAGAGTTTACGGAGTCAATGCAACTACGCACCCTCTACATAAATAAAATTAACGATTTCCATTTATTTATAATTCACAACTTTCACTTTTTTTCTTGTTATAGGTCTGTTTTTAAGACTTGATTAATGTAGAAATTTGGTCAAATATACAAATTTTGACACACACAATTTTTCATTCTGTTTGTTCTATTTGTTTGTTTCTTCCCTCGTCTTGCGTCCTAAATTCTGCAAGTCCACCATTTATTGCCGTAAGTAAATGGTGGTTACTTTTTAGAATCATCATCTTGATTCCGTCCATTGACGCACTCACGCAAGGGCAGTTCAATTGAACTTTGAGAATGATCGATAATCTTGATTGCTGTTATTATATTTTTCATAACACTTAACGAAAAATTAATAATAAATTAGGAGCATGTATAGCATGCCATATCTATGACATTTGTGGATTAATGTTTTATAAAAATTCACTTAGGAAAACTACAAAGCAGTCTTTATGCCTACATTCAGTTATAAGCATGCTATCCAGTAGCTGCAGGATTCCAAAGGCAAACCAAAAATTCGTTTATTACTGTAATAAAACGAACGAAGTCATGTGCCATGTGAAAAAATGATCACCGAAGGTAATCTGTATCACAATGTTGAATCATCTCACATATTCTTCACCGCCCATATCATATTATTAAAAACAGTAAAATATCTTTCAAGTTTGTTTGAATAACATGTATATAAAGTTATATATCCAAACAACCAGGCAGTTTTTATATATTTTGATATACATATTTTTCAATAAAATTCTAAAATTGAGAAGATGTAGTTAATGCAAAAAAAATGAGAACTTTCTGTAATTTCTTGTAGTGTCAGATGGACTAGTTCAATACTTATTCCGTTGTGACTAAGTTAATATGTATAACAGGATTTTATAGCATAGATTGTGAACAAACGTCGAGCCTCGTATAATTTTATAGTACTTTAACTCTCATCGGAATACGCATTGATGACCATTACGAAATTAGGTGTTGGTATCGTGTCACTTCGAATAATATTAATTATATCCTAGTTATCTATACGGCTATATATGGAAAAGTGTGACGAGTCGATAGGACATTTACTTGCATATATTACAGCCCCGGACTTATCTCATGAAATCTAGTAATTATTGAATACGTAAAGTACCGCCTATCGTGCTGTACTTCAGCCGTACCATTCTCCCCATTTTCTTTTAATAAATGAACAAACGCAAATTAAAAATGATCAATTTCCGTCTCGCCTTTTTTCACGTTACTTAGTCAGGCAAACCGGTCTGAATTATTCATATTGACTTGCCGTCTCATCAGGAAATGTAATTGGTGAATTACGTTGATTGGGTGCCATCTACTTATTTCGAATATTAATAGATAAGGAAGGTTTTTCGGCAGAATCATATTAACGATGTGGTTGTGATTATCATGAAAATATATGTCGTATTTGATGGTATTTTATGTAGGAAAGTAGATTTGCTGTTTGCAACATTAGTATCCATGATATTGATAATAACATGATGAAATTGAAACGAAGAAACTGTCAAATTTTCTACATCAAAATACCTCTAAAAATTTTCCCATCCTTGAGTGATCGGATACATCTCTTGCTTTCACTATAATTTTCAAGTGAGTCATTAGTATTTCGAGTGACGCTAGTGATGCTCACAACCTTAACTAACCCACAAAATACAATCATGGGACATCATTTTGTGGGTTATGCTGTACAGTTGCCTAGCATCGCATCCTCATAACCAGTATCACACTTTGTCAGAGTAAGGTTACAATTTCAGATAATTTCATCATCTAAATTACTAGAGACAGGATATTATTACCGTAACCGGAGAGTCAAGGGCCAAAATCTGTGTTCCTGCTGCTTTCGTCGAGTAGTTCTTATAAGGTTTCGTAGAAGGTTTCTGCATCTAAGATCAAGCATCAAGAACAATTAGATTTTAAACCGCAAAGCGCCTTGTCCCACCATAATTTAAATACTATTTTTTGGTTATTAAAAACATTTTTGTGTTTCCTCGACGCCCTTACTCTCCTAATTATGAATAGTCTTCTGGTGACCCATTTATCTTTTTGAGATTGAATATTCGCCGAAGCAAAGATCATTTTTGAATACCCGAAAAAATTGAAAAATTGAAAACAGTTACTGGGGTTGCATTGCATAATTTAATGACGCCCATTAAATAAAGACGAGTCAGAATTGTACAAAAATACTTTAATTACTTATATAAATCAACGTCGAAATCACTATTATAAAAGAATACCTAACTCCAAGCAACTAACAAGCGAGCTGCAAGTTAGCAGAAAATTCAATTTTAGTTTCCAATTAATTTTTGTCGAGACAAAACTGTTTATTCACACCGGTAGTAATTTTTCCGCGCTAGTCAGCAACCTCAATAAATGTAAACAAAGAAAGAAACGTTTAATCAAATTATTCCGTAATTTGTATACACTTGATACCTACACAACAGAATTGCACCATGCTACCAGGTAGTCCAACAGACGAGCAAAAAAAAGCTAAATTAATTGCTGTGCTCTTTTCGGGGTGTTTTATAAATTTAATGCAGTGGAGTAAACCGGGCATTTACCACCTTCATTAGAGACGAGGTATAAATTATCGTGTTCGTATAATTCACCCGACTCCGAGCATATTTCAGTTCAAAGTGAGAGAGATGGAGAGAAGGTAAACGGCGTCTCCGACACTAGCGCCACGCTCCGATTCTGATTGGAATTGATTTAGGCTCATGTTCGGTGCGGTAGTCGCTAGTCTAGTCAATGGGAATTTTTGTTTACAGTCTGCTTGTAATTATGCGTACCTATTCGTAAAAAATATGTACGTCGGAACGTACGGTTCGTTAGAGTTTCAATAAATATTTCTTTATTACAGACAATTGAAACGTCCAGTACTTTTTTTTACAAATTTTTCAGATACCTAAATATTCACGAATGTTAAATACACATTTCATGTATGTAAGTCCGTTTGACAAAACTGTTGGATTGAAAAAAAATACATATATAATCGTACAATCTTAAAATAACAAAACGTATCGTATGTGGTATTACAACTATCAATTTTGCTTGTGTGTACACATTCATTATTACTTACAAAGAAAAAATTGCAACAATCTCTGATAATGATACGTAAATATATTTTTGAACAAAAGGATAAGATAGATTTAGATGCGCAGAAGATGTAGCAAATGTTTTACCCGAATGTGCAACATAATCTCAGTCATCCACTGCAAAGTCTTTAAATGGCTCTTGAAATTTCGTTTTTTCTAACTCAAAAGAATTCTGGAAAACAGAAATTCTATGATTATAAATTTAGTCCAACGCCAGGATTAATTAGAATTGATAGTTAATAAAATTCGAGAGAACCCGGTATTTCTGTCCAAGGTTATATGGATCAATAAAGCTAAATCACTACAGATAAACCACTTTATTTGTAATTTCTCTAAATCGTATTTATAAACAGAGGTAATAATGTTAATTAATTATGTTAATGTGATAGTACTTATTACCCGACCATAGACCTAATAATCAGTACCAACGCTTATTCGAAAGTTCTGTTTACAAAATACCGAAAAGTATTACCACTAAAAAGCAACTTGCTTTAAAAGTAAGTCCTGTACACTCAATGAGACGGAAACTTTTGATTTGTTTTATTTAATGACTAGGACGCTGCAATCGTCGATGTCTATATGGTGGAAAGGGGAACCTTAGTCATCAGATGGATACAAAATTATACCATTGTAATTTTGAAGAAAAATAAATGTACCAATCGGCAACAGAAGCACAAGCAAACCAATGAAAATGACCAGTGAAAGCTCTGATATGACAAAATTCGATCTGTGAGAATGAGCCTTCTCAAGCTTTCTGTGCCATTATCCTCCAAAACATCAAAACTAAGTGAGCAGAATCGCTGATAGAATGACAATAAAAAGAATCTTTTCATTAGTAAACCACACTAGATGCAAATTGTATTCTTAATAGGTCTCCATTTATTTAGTATATTTGTTTTAATAATTCAAGTGTTCCTAGAATTTAAATGTACTTACCCAATTTTATAAGACTTTTGACCAGAACACCACTTCTATTGATCTAATTTGATAAAAGAGATAATAGAGTTCACCGCTACAAATACTTCGAATTGTTGGTAAAAGCTACAATGTCTGGTGCTAGCTTTTATGGTGCAACGTATAAAAATCTCTATCTTTGCAGAGCATTAAGTGATGAATTTGCAAGGATATAAGCATCAATGACTTCCAATCTATCTCTATATTATTAGTAATTTGACACATATTAAATGTCAATTTTCTTCCACCGAAGAAGTTATTTAACGAAAACATATTATTATATGTTATGGAATAAATTGGTATTTAATTATTTATTGTTTTATTGACCTCTAAGTGGAAATAAATCAGGAATTAAAAGATAAATCTATCCAAGAAAAACTGCATCAATGTTTGAAGAAGCTGCAGGATACAAGATTGAACAATTTTGTAGCAATAAAATATTCCAGTTGCAAGAAAGATGTTAGCACATAATAAGATAGAGTTCTAATTTAATTGACAATATTTTCGTTATAAATTATATTCAATTGGATTCACTGCACTACAGTAATTTAAAGATAAACATAAATTAAACTAAAAGAATGATATTATTTTGGCGAAATAGTAATTTAGGGGAATCCTTTGGAGCATAGTTAACAGCCGAACATTATGTACGTCGAGATAATATGGTAGCAAAGCCAGAGAAACACACTTTACATAGGAGAAGGCTGCAGTGGTAAGCTTGACAAGCAACACAGCTTAGGATGTTGCAACTCCACCACACATAGCAAAAATATATTTTTTAAGCTATTTTCTACTGAACACTAGGGTCAAACCATTAAATTCGTAACTGTAATACGACTTGGAGACCTCAACGAAGCAATTTAGCATTAGAGACGTTGTTGTACAAAGATCAAAAAAAATAAAACGATTGTCCGAATTGGAAATAACATAGACATTCATCTAACAGATATACAGATGAAACAGCCGTCCTATAGCCGGGGCATCGTATATCGGAACTATTCGGGAATAGAGTAGTAGGGATGTATTAGTAGATAATTAGATGCTCGCTTCACTCGAGACCGCACGGTTGTATTCTGTTCAATACATATGCACAATATAATAATTGTTTGCTTATTCTCAAAATTTCTATAAACTTTATAAGTAAAGAAAACAAAAGCTTTTGGTAAAAACATAGATGATGAACTCGTCACAAATAAGAGAAGCAATTACACATGCAACGAAGACAATAATTTCTGTTCATAAATAAATTAATTAAATGGCCCAATTATGTTGTTATGTAATAGGCCAGCCCAAACATTTAATTTCTCAGGGTATTCTGTTCGAGCGTCATAAGTAAGTCTCTTTTCTTGTGACCAATACCTTGCAACACTTGAGTTGTGTCGACCATGTAAAGCGAACGCAGATTCGTCTGTAAATACAAGTTGTACAGGGATTTAATTTGGGATTTGATTATATGACGAACCGTTTCAAAACAAATAGTTTGTTGGAACTCATCGTTAAATAGGCGTACAATATCTCTTATTGAGTAACCACGGTGATGTTGTTTTGTAACATATTTCTTTTGTTGAAGGGTAAAAATGTCCATAAAGAATTACAAAAAAATCAGCATCAGTAATAGTAACAATAATAATCGTATATTTACGATAGCATGAATTACTTTATCTCGAGAATACAATGCAACTGTGCGCTGTCGAGTTAAGCCTACTAATGCATCCCTACTTCTCTACTCCCGAATGCTTCCGACATACGATGTCCTGACTATGGGGCGGCTGTTTGATCTGTATAACAAATGTTTCGTATCATCGAGTCGAAAGGGTTCATAGTGCGTTTGAAGCAAAAAGAATCTTGATTTATAAAGGTTACAACTTTTTCATCAGATACTAGCGAGTATCTGTTCTGTTCTTGGGGATTCACCAATTCCACGTTACTCCTGGCTTCCGCGATAATTTCCAAAACTAGAACAAAAGTAACATCTAGGCCAGAATTCAGAACTTCTAATTAGCCAAACGTCTTCAATAAACACGCGTGTTTAATAGCAGTTGACATTGGTACATGAAAAAAAGGAATCGTTTGTAAAAGATGACATAAAGTAATGATGGGAATAAATATGCGTTACGAGAAATTCGTTCTAATAACGTAAGCGCTTCCACTTGAAATTGAAGTATTGACATTTATTGCACAGAGAAGAATTACCTTACAATAAATAAGTAAAGCCAAATTCAAAAATTCAATTCTTACGCAATTCACTCTTCCACTTCCTACGTTGTTATCTTAGAGAAACGTAGTGCATACGTGTATCAGGAAGAACTTATTTTTCAATTTTTCGTAAAATTGAGTGTACTTCAATTTCCTATTTATCCATCGTTCACTCTCGCGTCGTTCGAGCAAAAGACACCGGTAGGTAATGTACACCTTCATCCGTTGATGCTTTGTTTTATTACCCAATAAAAATTCCATTTAGACGTTATGTATATCGGAGATGTATACGGTTATGGGTAGGTGTAGTTGGTATGGCTACAACATTCCGCCGAATATATAAATGGCGTGGCAAGTAATACGAGAGGAAAGGAGGGGAATCGTCCATACAGCAGGTGCAAGCAATACCATCGATAGGTATAGATTACATTATCGATGAACCCAATCATGACAGCAAACCGTTATCCATTCCTGTGATTGCCTGCTTGACTGTAACAAGCTCTAAAACATGGTTTCCTCGTGAAGCCCGCAAATTACCACCCGCTCTCGCGAATGTTATTAATTGAGGCCTGTCAGCGGTGTCAGTCAACTCTTCCTCGCGTCATCAGTCAGATCTCTTGCAGCGGTTCTCGTCTTCTGTCACAGATGTGTCTATTTATGTTCGAGTTAGATATTACGTGGAAGTATTTCTGAAAATTATCTGTTAACGATTGTAGTTAATAGAATAATTAAGCTGATATGACGTGTTCTAGTTTCACCTTGATCATTTTTTTGGAAGCTCGGATGCTTAGTGTTAAGTTTAATGGCACTAAACCGACAGCTTCGTACTTGAATATATAGCCTATGCATTGAGATTCCTTCCCGAAACCCTTAATGTAAAGACTTAAAGTAGAATTTATAATTTAGCTTAGCTTTAACTAAAGATATATTGGTATGCAGCTCTATGATTGATTTTTGATAAAGAAATATTAGTCTCATATTTGTTTAAGAGCATGTCACATAGTGAGCCTTATCTTATATTTAGCACAATGTCTCGCAGATAAAATAATCAAAAATTTTCAGATATTTTGAAGATAATAAATTTATAATTACCTTCATTAAACGTAAAAAGTTTTTCATAAAAGCTACGATTTTCGTTTCTATTTCTAGTTTCAATTCATGATGCACTGCAAATATTGATGTGGTCCCTCGTGTTATTTTTGAAGTCTATCCTAGGTATTTTGCCAGTTTCTTGGGGTAAATCAATTTACTCGTATTTTATGTTGCATTTCTTCTTTTCTTCACAGTCTTATTCTAGAGTAAGTACTTATAGAGTCTAGAGTCTTATTCTATAATAGTTCTTTTTTACTGTTAGAAAGAAGCTGTTTTTCTGTTATACCATACTACAAATCTAATTAATCCATTACAAAATGTCCAACGCCATTGCCCATATACATTCAGTTTGTAAGTTGACATAATAGTTTTGTTTCTGAAATTTCGACATATAAGGCTAGATTTCAGAATAACGTCCTCGTACGAATCTAAAAGCATTCATATTGAAAAATAGTAGAATATTGGTAAACTTTATAGAAGTGCAGACATACAAGAATAAAATAAATTAATTTGTAATTATAGAGATTATACTGTATTTAGTTCTGCTCTTGTCAAAATTTAGCTCTATAATATAAAGGAAATCTATGTTGTACTTTCCATAGAATTCATAGTCATGTTTCTCGAGAAGTATAACAAATTCTGAACAGTTCCATTCAAATATTGAACTTGTACACTTGGCACAAAAACTGAAAAGCATCCGAACTCATTCATTAGAGTATTGCTAATTTTTTTTAATTTCGTTGAGACAATTTATTGCTGCGTATCCTATACTAGACACAAGTGGTGTTTGAGATTCTAAAAAATGTGAATCGGACTCTAGGAACTTTATTGTTACTTTAGCAAAAGCATTGAATTTATACCACCATAGAGATATGTTTCTTAAAAATCATATTTTGTAGCCAAAATATCGTACCCTTTGGTTCTCCTATAGGATTAACTTTAGTGAATGATTTCTTTTGAAACGTTGCCTATTAAACTACAATTTTTTGTTTTTAATGGTCTAAACCAATTCATTCTTTACGGTGTTTGGCATCTACGATGCTTCCCATAAACTTCAATTTCTAGCATTGTTTTAGTCGTCTTAGGGTTGTTCAAATTTATATATGTAGGTATTATTATTATAGATATGATGGTTAACCCAAATCAAATCGAGCAATGTTGATTGCTGGTAAAATTTATTTATATTTAATTTTTTTGTCCAAGCTTGTGCTATATTCATGGAGTTGAAACTAGCTGTTTATTATAAATGTACAATAATTCCCATTCTTGATACATTTAGGTTACCGTTATCACAAATAGCTGAAACTGCTGAAACAAATGTTCGAATTTTGAAGTTTTAAATATTAACATTTGCATTCTTCGAGTTAAAATTTCTAAGAAACAACTATAGTACATCTCCAATTTCTGAATAGAAGTTATATTATATCCCCTACTTTCTAAAATAGTTTCAAACCTCGGAAGTATACCTTTTTCCATTAATTTGTAAAGATTGCGATTTTTCAAAATTTTCACAAAATATTCTTTATTTCTGTAGCAACAAGCGGTTAAAATGGAATTAAAATAAATTAAATCATTCAGACGTTATTGGTGTTTCAGCTAAAAATTGTTCCAAATGTCTAAAATAATAAAAAACATTAGGAGGTGCAAATGTAGTACTTCTAGTATAAGTCAAAATGAGGACATTGATTACAACACGATTAGGCACTACACCGCGAGAGTTGCAATGATAGCCAGAAAAGCGATAGAGTTTACGGAGTCAATGCAACTACGCACCCTCTACATAAATAAAATTAACGATTTCCATTTATTTATAATTCACAACTTTCACTTTTTTTCTTGTTATAGGTCTGTTTTTAAGACTTGATTAATGTAGAAATTTGGTCAAATATACAAATTTTGACACACACAATTTTTCATTCTGTTTGTTCTATTTGTTTGTTTCTTCCTCGTCTTGCGTCCTAAATTCTGCAAGTCCACCATTTATTGCCGTAAGTAAATGGTGGTTACTTTTTTAGAATCATCATCTTGATTCCGTCCATTGACGCACTCACGCAAGGGCAGTTCAATTGAACTTTGAGAATGATCGATAATCTTGATTGCTGTTATTATATTTTTCATAACACTTAACGAAAAATTAATAATAAATTAGGAGCATGTATAGCATGCCATATCTATGACATTTGTGGATTAATGTTTTATAAAAATTCACTTAGGAAAACTACAAAGCAGTCTTTATGCCTACATTCAGTTATAAGCATGCTATCCAGTAGCTGCAGGATTCCAAAGGCAAACCAAAAATTCGTTTATTACTGTAATAAAACGAACGAAGTCATGTGCCATGTGAAAAAAATGATCACCGAAGGTAATCTGTATCACAATGTTGAATCATCTCACATATTCTTCACCGCCCATATCATATTATTAAAAACAGTAAAATATCTTTCAAGTTTGTTTGAATAACATGTATATAAAGTTATATATCCAAACAACCAGGCAGTTTTTATATATTTTGATATACATATTTTTCAATAAAATTCTAAAATTGAGAAGATGTAGTTAATGCAAAAAAAAATGAGAACTTTCTGTAATTTCTTGTAGTGTCAGATGGACTAGTTCAATACTTATTCCGTTGTGACTAAGTTAATATGTATAACAGGATTTTATAGCATAGATTGTGAACAAACGTCGAGCCTCGTATAATTTTATAGTACTTTAACTCTCATCGGAATACGCATTGATGACCATTACGAAATTAGGTGTTGGTATCGTGTCACTTCGAATAATATTAATTATATCCTAGTTATCTATACGGCTATATATGGAAAAGTGTGACGAGTCGATAGGACATTTACTTGCATATATTACAGCCCCGGACTTATCTCATGAAATCTAGTAATTATTGAATACGTAAAGTACCGCCTATCGTGCTGTACTTCAGCCGTACCATTCTCCCCATTTTCTTTTAATAAATGAACAAACGCAAATTAAAAATGATCAATTTCCGTCTCGCCTTTTTTTCACGTTACTTAGTCAGGCAAACCGGTCTGAATTATTCATATTGACTTGCCGTCTCATCAGGAAATGTAATTGGTGAATTACGTTGATTGGGTGCCATCTACTTATTTCGAATATTAATAGATAAGGAAGGTTTTTCGGCAGAATCATATTAACGATGTGGTTGTGATTATCATGAAAATATATGTCGTATTTGATGGTATTTTATGTAGGAAAGTAGATTTGCTGTTTGCAACATTAGTATCCATGATATTGATAATAACATGATGAAATTGAAACGAAGAAACTGTCAAATTTTCTACATCAAAATACCTCTAAAAATTTTCCCATCCTTGAGTGATCGGATACATCTCTTGCTTTCACTATAATTTTCAAGTGAGTCATTAGTATTTCGAGTGACGCTAGTGATGCTCACAACCTTAACTAACCCACAAAATACAATCATGGGACATCATTTTGTGGGTTATGCTGTACAGTTGCCTAGCATCGCATCCTCATAACCAGTATCACACTTTGTCAGAGTAAGGTTACAATTTCAGATAATTTCATCATCTAAATTACTAGAGACAGGATATTATTACCGTAACCGGAGAGTCAAGGAGCCAAAATCTGTGTTCCTGCTGCTTTCGTCGAGTAGTTCTTATAAGGTTTCGTAGAAGGTTTCTGCATCTAAGATCAAGCATCAAGAACAATTAGATTTTAAACCGCAAAGCGCCTTGTCCCACCATAATTTAAATACTATTTTTTGGTTATTAAAAACATTTTTGTGTTTCCTCGACGCCCTTACTCTCCTAATTATGAATAGTCTTCTGGTGACCCATTTATCTTTTTGAGATTGAATATTCGCCGAAGCAAAGATCATTTTTGAATACCCGAAAAAATTGAAAAATTGAAAACAGTTACTGGGGTTGCATTGCATAATTTAATGACGCCCATTAAATAAAGACGAGTCAGAATTGTACAAAAATACTTTAATTACTTATATAAATCAACGTCGAAATCACTATTATAAAAGAATACCTAACTCCAAGCAACTAACAAGCGAGCTGCAAGTTAGCAGAAAATTCAATTTTAGTTTCCAATTAATTTTTGTCGAGACAAAACTGTTTATTCACACCGGTAGTAATTTTTCCGCGCTAGTCAGCAACCTCAATAAATGTAAACAAAGAAAGAAACGTTTAATCAAATTATTCCGTAATTTGTATACACTTGATACCTACACAACAGAATTGCACCATGCTACCAGGTAGTCCAACAGACGAGCAAAAAAAGCTAAATTAATTGCTGTGCTCTTTTCGGGGTGTTTTATAAATTTAATGCAGTGGAGTAAACCGGGCATTTACCACCTTCATTAGAGACGAGGTATAAATTATCGTGTTCGTATAATTCACCCGACTCCGAGCATATTTCAGTTCAAAGTGAGAGAGATGGAGAGAAGGTAAACGGCGTCTCCGACACTAGCGCCACGCTCCGATTCTGATTGGAATTGATTTAGGCTCATGTTCGGTGCGGTAGTCGCTAGTCTAGTCAATGGGAATTTTGTTTACAGTCTGCTTGTAATTATGCGTACCTATTCGTAAAAAATATGTACGTCGGAACGTACGGTTCGTTAGAGTTTCAATAAATATTTCTTTATTACAGACAATTGAACCGTCCAGTACTTTTTTTTACAAATTTTTCAGATACCTAAATATTCACGAATGTTAAATACACATTTCATGTATGTAAGTCCGTTTGACAAAAACTGTTGGATTGAAAAAAAATACATATATAATCGTACAATCTTAAAATAACAAAACGTATCGTATGTGGTATTACAACTATCAATTTTGCTTTTGTGTGTACACATTCATTATTACTTACAAAGAAAAAATTGCAACAATCTCTGATAATGATACGTAAATATATTTTTGAACAAAAGGATAAGATAGATTTAGATGCGCAGAAGATGTAGCAAATGTTTTACCCGAATGTGCAACATAATCTCAGTCATCCACTGCAAGTCTTTAAATGGCTCTTGGAATTTCGTTTTTTCTAACTCAAAAGAATTCTGGAAAAACAGAAATTCTATGATTATAAATTTAGTCCAACGCCAGGATTAATTAGAATTGATAGTTAATAAAATTCGAGAGAACCCGGTATTTCTGTCCAAGGTTATATGGATCAATAAAGCTAAATCACTACAGATAAACCACTTTATTTGTAATTTCTCTAAAAAAAATTATTACAACTTTACTGCAGGTAGAAACGTAAACGCAACTCCTAGCAACTTGGCGAAGCAACAGATTACGGTCTTATGAAGAGCGCGGAATTGACGGCGATTTTTGCAGATAGCTGGATGATAATATTAACACCCTTAGATATAAATCATTACAATATTCTTGAACTTAATAAATTCAATAGCCTTCAAGCAAACGGTCACTTTGAGCACCTCCTTTAATAGTATGTTCTTAGAATTAAATAATGGTATTTAATTTGCTTACTTTTCAGTAATAATTTTGTTTTTGTGACTATGGTATTTGCTAATTATTATATGTGTATAAATGGATTGAGCAATTAAATTGTTTTTACCCATATCCTGCCTTATTCTTAATATTTCAGTGTCATTAAAATGTATTGCTCATCGCTATTAACAATCTAAAGCCCACTATACACACACAATACCATTCTTCCTGTTCTTTTTAATTGTCAGAAAGTCGTATGGCGCTATATAGTCATACTGGTGTTTAGGAGAAAATTGGAATTACTAGAAGTCTAAAAATATGTTACAACAGTGGAGTTAGAAATTATCAGCTTTGAAAACTACAATAGGGCATCACTTTTAAATCTGGAGATACATCTTATGCTCGTTAACCGTGAATGACCCTGTATTGACACCTAACATGTATATTGGTAGATCAAACCATCATCAGAGACATTTTACAAAATAAATACGATATGACTATTACGAGGGTCACCTTTTATATTTTTACAAAATCTGAGAAGAAAACAAAATTTAAATTGTTTTACTTAAAAATCCGAGTAACCAGCATCAAAAAAGATCATTTCTAAAATGTGCGTACAAAACATGTCTCTCATTTTAATCTTTTTTTAACTTTTAATAACCGAAATAGAAACAATAGTATAAAATGCACGTTTCATACGCCATTTTTGCGCACTTGTTCTTTAGAAAACTCGCCTAGCGACTCGTTTTCTCAACTTGAACGCGTGCGCAAAAATCGTGTCTTATGAGACTTGTATCTTAATATAGGACTATTTTCGCTCTGAAGGTTGTATCTCGGAAACATGACTATCAAAGGCTTCAACTGCTTCTTGAAGCGTTGAAAATCGCTGTCCACGCATTTTTTGTTTTACAGTTGGGAACAAAAAGAAATCATTCGGTGACAAATCAGGTGAATATGGACAATGAGACATTATTTCAACAGTTTTCTCCTTCAAATAGTCAACTGTTAGATGTCCTGTATGGGAACTCGCATTGTCATGATGAAGAATAATGCGACGTTTTCGATTGTTCTTCCTGATTTCGTCTATAATTTTTGGCAAACAAATTACTATTTACCATTCAGCGTTAACAACTCTTCGATCCTCTATAGGAATTATTGCGATGTGTCCTGTACAGTCGAAGACACAAGCCATCATTTTATATCCATGTTTTGTGACCTGTGACGATGTTGTATATTTTGCGGTTCCTACATCTAATCTTTTACATATCTCTCTCTTGCACCAATTGACACAAGCTGCCTTCTGTGCTTCGGTTAAGTTATGTGGAATCCATCTGGAAATTTTTTTTTACAAGTAAATGTTCATATAAAATCGAATGTATTGCAGTCTGCGATATGCTAAGAGATGCCTCTATCTCATTGTACGTCACATGTCGATCGTGTTCTATTATTTTCCGCACAGCATCGATGTTTTCTGGAATCACAACAGGTTTTGGTCAACCCTTACGTGATTTATTACTCAAAATTTAGAAATTTAGAACATATCTTCAAATGAGTGTATCCCTCACCATCAAGACAGTCGTAGGCTTTTCAATAATCCGAGATAATTATTGTGCCTGGTAAAATCCAGTGTCGGATAATATTTTATTTTTTTGTATTTTATTTTTAGTATTATCAATAAAGAGCGCAAAAAATTAATGCCGCTTTCGATTGCTGTTTTACCATATGATAACGAAAAACAACATTTCGGCTTCAAATTCGTACTTCCCCGTAACAGTAACTTTACCCCAAAATTCTGCAAACCAACTACTTCATTACAAAACGTTGACGCGATATAATTCATTCTTGTGGAGTTAGACCTTTTTTTATAATCATACAAAATCATCCAACGAAAACCTTCATGAGTACCTAATCTCCATTATGCTCCACTGGCGCAATTTCTAAGCTATCGCGAATTTCTCATTGACAAATGTAATACTTTAAGAATATAGTGATTACATACGCCATCTAGTGGTCCATTTTAGAAATATGAAAGGTGACCCTCGCATTCATTTAGCAGCTTTAAAGAGCATTTGGGATTAAAAACTTATTGATTAAGTGCTTACATAAATGGCTCGTCAACTTATTTCAGTATAAGGATTTAGCATTTATTTATCCTGAAATTTTAATTTATATTAATAAAACAATTTTCGTGGAAATAAGGCTTTTAATAATTTGTTATTTTTTATTTTTTCACATACACGTGTTTCGATAACCTTCTTCAGTGTGAAAATTATTCATTACATTATTCTTATTTCTTAATTTTCTATAACACAATATGCATTTAATTATCATTTATTTTTTGTTACCTTGTCATTGTACTATTTACCTGGACATCTTATGTACATTAGCAGTAGTTATTAAATACTGAACGTCAAACAATTAATATTTTTTTTTTTTTTTTGAAACCAAGAAATGAATATACGGACGATACACATTTTAAAATCAATCTTAAGATAGACAGTTACAGAATGACCTCTTATGTTTAGATATTCTTTGCACAGAAAAAGAACCAAACGACAAACAACTTTTTTGTGTGATATATACAGGTACATATGTTTGAGATGGAGTTATTGAAAATATTTAAGTTGAATTGAGAATATTAATGGGAAATCAACGAATGATAAATTTTTGATAAATTACTTACATCAGTACGATCATTAATGCTATTAGTATCTTTTTTGATATGGATCATTTCGAATATACTTCGAGTGTAGTAATTTGTTTCTTTAGCTAAGATTTGACTTTAACTTTAAAACTTCACATATAAAAATAGAAGATAAAAATATAAACACGAAATTTATTTCAAAGTTAAATAATTTTAAACGCTCACTACTGAATTCTCTTATTACTGATTGTTACAAAAGTACTAAACATATGAAAAATGATATTGTAAAATTTGAATGTGAGTTGAGAGATTCTTTGCCGGAAAATGACTACAACAATATTATACAATGTATTAGATCCAATAATGACGTTCAATTTAATAAACTTAAAGAAAAACAACGGAAAAAATTAAAAAAACTTTGTTCTCAAACTAAAAATAATTCATTCAACAAAAATTGGGTAACAAATTTATCAGATACGAACATTCCAGAAAACATTTTAAAAATTTTAAATTTAGGTCCAAATTTTGGCCTTGAAATTAAAAATAAAAAAGAAATGCCTACTAACGAAATTATAGCCAATATAGAAAACGGTATAAAACATATGGGTGAAAATACAAAAAACAATATTAGATCAAAAGTTGTTAACATTATCACCAACCACAGAAACTCACTTAGCAACAAGAAAAAAGATCAAAGAACCCAATTATTATACAAAGATATTTCTCTCACAAAAAACTTCCTTAAGACAAATAAACACCTCATGGTATTAAAGCCTGATAAAAGTAACAAAACTGTCATTATTGATCGTAATGATTACCACAAAAAAATGATGAACTTACTACAAGATGAAAAAACATACAAAAAACTAAAAACAGATCCCACTAACAACTACCAAAAAAAGAACAATACCTTAATTAATGATTGGGAAAAAAAGAATATTATTTCCCCTCAAACTGCCAACAGTTTAAAAATAAATAATGCATTACCTCCTAAAATATATGGCTTACCAAAAGTGCATAAAAACAACATTCCTTTAAGACCAATTGTATCATGTATACAAAGCCCTTTCTATGCTTTATCAAAATATTTAGCAAAACCAATTTCAAATGTTGTCAATAAAAATGACTATTATATTAAAAATTCGATTGAATTAAAAGACACACTCAATGGGATCAATATTGAAAGTAATGATTATTTAATTTCACTAGATGTAATCTCTCTCTACACTAATATACCTATAGATCTGGTAAATTTAGTAATTGATAAAAATGGAACGAAATTTCTAAGCATACTGACATAACTTTAAACGAATTCAAGAGTGCTTTAGAATTGACCCTTACGTCAACATACTTTCAGTACAATGATGAGTTTTATATGCAAACTTACGGAGTAGCTATGGGTGCCCCAATATCTAGTGTTATTGCGCAATTAGTTCTAGAATTTCTTGAAGAAAATGTAATTGCACAACTAGATTTTAAACCAAAATTATTCAAACGTTACGTGGATGATTGTATTGTTATATTACCAAAAGACAAAATAGATCAATTACTTAACCAATTCAACCAATTTCATCCAAGTTTACAATTCACCCTTGAAATTGAGAAAAATCGTTCTATAAATTTTCTTGATATGACTTTAATAAAATCAAATACCACTATTCTAACTAAATGGTATAGCAAACCTACTGCGTCAGGTAGATATATAAACTTCGATTCTCTACAACCTCTTTCCCACAAAAAAAATGTAGCTATTGCTCTTTTTGATAGAGGTATCAGGCTAACTACTCCAGAATTTAGACAAGAAATTTTACTAAAAATTAAATCTTTATTAATTGATAATCAGTATCCACAACACTTTATAGATAAAATTTTAAAAGAAAGATTACATTGTTTTTACAATAAAAATAAATCACAAAATAATAAAAAAATTCAATCAAAAAATGAAAATATTCCTAAATATATTGCTATCCCGTATGTCCACTCTTTATCAGAAAAACTTGATAAATTCTTCAAATCAGTAAATATTAAAATAGCTCACAAAAAATTCAGTAATCTCGCTAGTTTATATACAAAATTAAAATCAAAAACGCCATTTCACATGAACACCCATCTTGTTTACAAAATTCCATGTAACAATTGCAACAGTACATATATTGGGCAAACTAAACAATACTTAAAGAATAGAATACAGGGACATAAATCCTCTAATTTAACGGCTCTCAAAAAACATGAAATAAAAAACGATCATAAATTTAATTTTGAAAATACCCAAATCTTAGCTAAAGAAACAAATTACTACACTCGAAGTATACTCGAAATGATCCATATCAAAAAAGATACTAATAGCATTAATGATCGTACTGATGTAAGTAATTTATCAAAAATTTATCATTCATTGATTTCCCATTAATATTCTCAATTCAACTTAAATATTTTCAATAACTCCATCTCAAACATATGTACCTGTATATATCACACAAAAAAGTTGTTTGTCGTTTGGTTCTTTTTCTGTGCAAAGAATATCTAAACATAAGAGGTCATTCTGTAACTGTCTATCTTAAGATTGATTTTAAAATGTGTATCGTCCGTATATTCATTTCTTGGTTTCAAAAAAAAAAAAAAAAAAATTAATTGTTTGACGTTCAGTATTTAATAACTACTGCTAATGTACATAAGATGTCCAGGTAAATAGTACAATGACAAGGTAACAAAAAATAAATGATAATTAAATGCATATTGTGTTATAGAAAATTAAGAAATAAGAATAATGTAATGAATAATTTTCACACTGAAGAAGGTTATCGAAACACGTGTATGTGAAAAAATAAAAAATAACAAATTATTAAAAGCCTTATTTCCACGAAAATTGTTTTATTAATA
Organism: Holotrichia oblita; assembly: GCA_023690525.1. Classification (NCBI taxonomy): domain Eukaryota; kingdom Metazoa; phylum Arthropoda; class Insecta; order Coleoptera; family Scarabaeidae; genus Holotrichia; species Holotrichia oblita. Next base: position 14,919,832 of record CM043020.1, on the reverse strand, counting down.
AAACTGAAAGGCTACAAAAAATAGCACATATTTTAATTTATATTGCATGACAATATCCTCCACTTAAATAACGATAGAATCTTGTGAAGCATGTCGTGGTGTGGTCCAAACCGTATGTAGTTTCGCTGTCAAATACTTTCTTTACAAGCCTATCCATTTATTAATGAATAATTGTACAGTTTAAAAGTTTCTGTTAAAATTTCTACATCTAATATCACACAACTTGCATAATTTTTCTGTTCATTTCTTAACTTGTTAGTTCTACAGTTTTCTTAATTTACAGTAACTCAAAAGTTAGTCTAAATAAAAATTTAATTAACCGCATTTCATTCTCCATGGATTGTAATATGTAACAACATAGTCGTATATTCGTACGATCTTTTACAGACGACAATTTGCGCAAAAGTGTCTAAGTAACCTGAGTCATTTCCTGAATTTATCAAGTTTGGCAAGTTAGAGGAACAGAAAAAGCGGAAGCCGATTTAGCGTGCTGTGTAGGTGTTATATAAACTCCAATAAATTAAGAAAAATAGTTTTAATATTAAATAAGTCTATGACTAGAAAAGGATTAAGCAATATTGTAAAGAGGCTTGCAATTGTTTAATTGTTTTTTAGATAATTTTGTTGATAGGCATGGCAATTTATATTTATATTATTAGTAATTTGACACATATTAAATGTCAATTTCTTCCACCGAAGAAGTTATCTAACGAAAACATATTATTATATGTTATGGAATAAATTGGTATTTAATTATTTATTGTTTTATTGACCTCTAAGTGGAAATAAATCAGGAATTAAAAGATAAATTGTTTAGAAAAGCAACTTCATTAAATTTTGTGGCCGAAGACAATATAAAATGACACACAGCGACACCATTAAGTTTCAAATTTTAAACTTTTTCCATAGTTATGTAAATCTTGTGTCGTACTTAGTGTATCTGATTCTAGTCCGCGTTTATGTGAATAGCATTAATTGAAGACATTTTACCACAACCCTTTAATTCATTGTTTCCACTGAAGCTTGGCGGCAAAGACCTTAACTTTTTTAAAGTCACTGGGAAACTAGATCAGAGTGCATACAATTAATGTATGATCATTAGACTATCTACCACTCGTAGCTTCGTAAACGTATTTAAAGCGTATTATATGTAGCTACTTGGGATGCTATCACTATATCTTTTAAGAGTATATTAGAAGCAAGGTGAAATTGCAGGATGTACGCCACTTATTTCAGAAATCATGTAATACTGTTGCACAGATCAGCTGTAGATACATCTGAAAACCACACCTATGTGTACCTGGTGTAAATTTCATATTTATTAAGGTAATCATTCACTCCATGATTTAATATATTTTTCAATATGACTGACGATGCCGATAAGAATTTCTAGTTTTAGGAACAAAAACTATTACAATGAAAAGAAATGATCATTTAAATGGAATATAGAAAAGAGAACAATAGTTTGTTCAATGACATATATCTAATAAACAATTATTTTAAATTATTTGTCCTCAATAAATGTCATTAATCCTAGATATGTATTTTTAGTTTGTGTACACCTACGATTAAAGCATATTTTCTCTTTTATTTGCAGCATTGGCGTCGGCAGAGCTCACTTCGAGAAGCAACCTCCCAGCAACCTTCGGAAATCCAACTTCTTTCATTTTGTTATCGCTCTGTATGATAGGGCAGGACAACCTATTGAAATCGAAAGAACGGCGTTTATTGGATTTATTGAAAAGGATCAGGTCAGTATACACACCGATATGTGAAATAGTTGCCAGTAGTTACATTTTTATTTCGAAAAGTGATAATGTAATACAGCTATGTAATATCAATTGGTTAATGGTTATACATAAATACATAGTTAGAAATTATTTATTCAGAATCCGAGCTCATAAAAATCCTAATTAAACATTAGATATAGAAATTAGTACGGATTGGAAAGAAACTGCATCTAATTACATTAACAAACGTGGAATCACGACAACTTGAAGGTATTTACTTCATCCTTGCACGGTATGCTCACAATGTCAACTGAAAATTAATTACGTTCGGTAGTTCAATAATGAAAAACCTCGAAGCGCTATGCAACTATTCTCTCTTTAATTACGCAAATTACGTTTTTATTCTATACAACCCTATTGCATGGATATGACCTACATGAAAGCACGTTAATGGTCGTAAAGGATGGTTAGTGTACAGGAAATAACGCGAAGTAAAACATTATGATCTATGGCAACGAATATCGCGTGATATTTGCATATTCAAACAAGAAATCGTATGCTTGCATAGTTAGGTTTGCTTTTTAAGGTAATATGCAATATTTGCCGAGATGTACTTTAACAAAATGTTTACGTTGTATGTAGATTAGTTAATCAGAAGGTAAATTGAGAAATTGTTGGTCAGCTTATGCTGTTTTTTTACCGGGAAGCTCGGTTAATTTTAGGACGATGAAAGCTGGAAATTTATGTCAATTCTGAGCTTTAGCCGTCTCCAAGCAATCCAGCCTGGCAATTTGGAGTTACAGGACGGACAAAACTTGAGGCAACAGTCACAACAATAAACAAAATTAATTTGAGGCGTGTATAGAGTGTGTAAGGTTGCAAAAATTGAAGCCCTTGAAATTCAATGGAGCCGAAAGAGTTGCTCACAGTTTATCCTTCTTGGTTCTTGATGTAACAAGTACATATTTCAGACCTGCCCAAGATATTCTCAAAGCCAGTGAAATGAAAGGGCAAATCAGGGTCTTCGAGACATTTGAGTTTCTTGAATGTGGGAGATAACTGGACTAACGAACTGTGATCCGTTCAATTGAAAAAAAAAACATTTTTCTTTAGAGATATAAAATATTTACGACTATTCCTTTTCCGGAACATAATTTTGCACATGCTCTTTTATCATTCACTATTGCTTCGACGTATCTTCTACTTATATATTTGCCTTTATTTAAATGTTATCTCCCATATTTCTGACACCTGACCTTTCGTTATCCGGATATTCATAAAGTTTGAATTATCTATAGAACCACATGTGTATAAAACTAGTATTAAGCTTAAAATCTAGCAAATAATCTAATAGATACACAACCTGAACGTACCTCGTAAACTACATAAGTACATTAATCTCTGTTATTGCAACTTATTTCTAAAAATAGCCCGTACACTAACCAAAAATCATTTTTAACTTAACCTTGTTAATAAAATATATACTGAACGAGCGTAGCATAGCATTCGAGTAGCGGGAAGTTCGTGGAACTCCATAATAGACATGAAACGAAATTTAACTTTAAAATACGCCGAAACGTTTTGGTTCTCCTCGTGTTGCCATGGCAGCCGTTTAGTAAAGTGTACAAGCAGAGGGAAAGTGAGATGAATAAATACAGCGTGTTTTGGGCCAGAAACCAGGGAGGAGAAAGTAGAGGGAAGAAGAGAGGGGGATGTAATTGTGTTCGTGGCGATGCAGAAGATTAGGGCTCGAGTCGGTTGGAACATTTATCATGAAACCTAAACCAGAGTTGAGCGCCGGTCACAACCGGAACCATTATCGCGCCAACTCTTGAAAACTTCGCCGTTTTTTCTTACTCCGCAACATTTTAAGTTTTTGAGGAATGGAACGGCGTTAGTGGGCATATCGTGCATGCATCGTATACATATATGCATTAGGTACACGTTTTTTTTTACTCCTTCGTTTTGTTTTTCAGGAAGCCGACGGTCAGAAAACCAACAACGGAATACAGTATCGATTGCAACTACTCTACGCAAACGGTAAGCCCTTACATAAAGTAAACGTACAGCATGCATTCAATTCGAAATTCAAATCACACCAAGAGCTCTAAAGTGTATTGACGAAGACTATTTATTTTAAGCTACTGATACAAGTTTCCGTAGTATAAAGTTTGATGTATAGTTACTAATACTCTTTCTAGAATAAATTAATATTAATTCGTAAACAACGGAAGTATTGTTGATTATACTGTTTCGAGGTCTTAAAACAAAGTGTTTATCCTCTGGCTTATAATCACACAGAGCACCTCAGAGACATCCAAACAGGTTAATGTTTAATTACATATTATCTACTGAATGTTATCGTCATTTGACGTTCGAAACGAACTACTACGTATCATCTGTTTCAAGATAAATGCAAAATTTTCTTTAAATAAATATGTTTTGCTTTAAATTTTATTTCTCTAAAAAAGAGGACTGCTTTGATGAACAATTATATGTATCAAAATGTTTTAATATTTAAATTCATTCTTATCAATTGATGACAAAGCAAACTGAAGGAATACTGTCAATGTGATTTTGTATACACACCAAACAGTATTTTTACCTTTTACAGTATAGTTTGCATACATTAATATATGAGGATTTCGCTGCTCCTTAATAGAATGCTTTACCAGAATACCAGTAGCTGAAACGCGATTGTTCATAATTTATTAAATCTTGACTTTAATATAAAAAATACGTTTCAGACAGATATAACAATAATCGAAACATGTCCATATTTAGCTCCAATGATTGCAAAAAAACTATACTATGCTTTTTTCAGGTGGAACGTTAATCTTTTTACCCCTTATTTTGGTACGTCTATCCTCTAATTGCCGAGAAAGTCACCATTGATCGTCATATCATTTTTTTAATTCTTTAGCTGCAGATTTAGACAAGTTTCTAACATCTCTTGTTTGCTCAATGGGATAATGCCACAAGACTTACATCCAGTCACTCTCCACTTATTATAGCCTACCCCCGTACCTTTCTTAAAGGTCCAGAATAGGCCCCATCCAATAGTTGGAGCACATTACTTGAGAAACTACTTTGTTAAACTAATCTTGAAAAATCACTTCCCCATAGCACCGCCTGTTTGTCCGATTGTAGATACATAGGTCTACTTTCGGTTCAAGCAGGATAGAGCTTTGTAAACTGCACACATTGGCGATAGAATATTTGAAAATGATGCTACCGTCGTTATTGATGTGCTACTTACTTGGATTTATAATGAAATTTATATCCTTTCTTACACACTCCTTATACTCTTGGTTCTGAAGATGGAGGACTTCAGAACCTACAAATTAGATTTATCATAACACTAAACTTGACAATACTTCATTCATTCAGCGGCTTTTAAAATCTCAGTAACAAATAGCTTCTCTTCGTCATTGTTCAATGTTGATTGAGCACCACTCTTCAAAATGTTATGTTATGCAATTAACATCTTCTTATCTGACAAATGTCCCCACACAACTGTCTGAGAGTATACCAACTAAACGGTTAGATAAATCTATCTCCGTTGAATACTTTGCATGTGTATTTCAATTTTGCTAGATTCAGAAACTACGTAGCAACGTATGGGACAAAATAGATGTGATATTAAAACGTGGGACTCTCTCCATAACAAAAGGAAATTATTTTATCATGTACCGCCGCCACTTTTTATGAAATCGCCGATTTCATTCAATCCGTATAAAATATTTAGTGCACTTATCAACAAAAAACCTTCAAGAGGACTGATCCATTATAAAGCTTATACGGATATTCCCCGTTTTATTACACATAGGACATCAGCAGCGTCATCATTACGTAGTAAAGGTTTATCTCTAGACTCTTCTTTATCTGAAGGCCATGTCAACTGGCAAAATTGGCAGACATGTGTTAATGATAGCAGGAAATAAGTTTTTCATCCGGACTTCTTCGTATTATAAACTTACAGTCCTCATGCAAGGATTCTTAAATAGCTAGGGCATACATTAGAGGGACTCGTTGCACAATTTTGAAATTTATATTTTTAAAGAGTCACAGAAAATATTAATCTTTATAGCAATACTTTTTTGAGGTTTTCCTCCCTAACACTGGTTCTCTTTTAGTGGTTGAGATCCTTGTAAATAGAAAACGTACCTTTTTATATCGCAAGTATAAGTCATCATTTAATCATTATATAATTTAGCAACTTAAGTTTCATAACATATGATTACTTTTGGTAAATTTTCAATTGTAATTCTCCTTTTCTTCACTGCATCCCTTACATATGTTACGAAATTTGCACGAACGTCTCTATACTATAACTATGTTTCTGTATAGAAACGAGTATAATTTCCAATCATGTTTTTCATCTCGTTACTGGATGAGGAGAGTAGTGATAGAGTTGAACGTTTTACCCCTGCAAGGATTAAAAAAAAAGAAAAAATTCGTTAAAATTAAAATTGTCAATAGAGTGTATAGAATGTATATACATATGTATGTATATCGCAAGGATTAAATGATCAGATATAGTAATAGGACCTTACAACATGTAAACTCATCTCAAACAGTTGCGCGATGTACAGTGACCTTCAAAAGTATCCGGACACGACTGGATAAAGAAATACATTGCGCTCAATACTTTATTCCCAAGAGCCACAGGGCGAGCTTACTACCTGCTGAGTGTAATCATAGTTTGTCGCTCTTACAATACCATTGCAAAATATAGACTCAGATGCGTAAACATAGCATAAATTAAAATATTAGAATTAAAGAATTCATTCTTCTGTAGCGTTAAGTAAGTGAAATAGTTGTTCTAATCACAAATACTTTTCGAATTGTCCGTTTTAGTAAAAATTAATTAGTATGTATGTATGTTCGTGTGTGTGTGCCTGCCAAAAGGCTGTACAATAATGTACAATAATATACAGTATGCGCACGTTCGACCTGCTGATAGATGCATTACCAATGTGTGGGCGACTGTAACTGGGAAGCGCTATGTTATGCTCTGTCTGACACTCTCGGTGTATTATCAATTTCTTCGCATCACCTTGATAGCTGAGTCTAATGTGCATGTACGCAGGCGCAAGTCTGTTGCTATCTCAAATGCATTCTGTCGTGTTTGAACATTTCGATCTGTTGATAGGATCTTCAATGTGTTAGAGCAGGCATAGGATTTTAATATGTTAGATAAAGAGATACAATGAATGCATTCGTCCAAGCAACCAGTACCGATATACGTTTCCTGTGTTAACTAAGGGATGTCTCTTCGCTGTTCTTTTTCATCTTACACTAAACGTATCAGCAGCTCGTGCGCGCGCGCCCGGTATATACATATGCATATAAACGTATTCTAATACTTACTTAAAATCACTTACATACCTTCAGCGTTTATGTATGCATAAGGGCTGTGCATGATCGGATGCACTGTTTACAAAGACAATAAATATACAGCTACCCGGGAAAGTATTCGTACAGGTAAAAAAATCGCTTGTTTTACAAATAGAAGATGAAAAACGATTTCTTTCGCCACAAATCGATCATTAACGACAAGAAGAGCTTAAATGTGGAGTATTTCTCTAATAAGTTAATTATGAACAAAGTTACAAGCATTGAAGTACACATGGAAAAATTCACCCCTCCTTTCTGGTGAAAGTTGAATTAAATTTGTGTCACTAAAAGAAAGAGTATGATTTATTCATCCAACATTCCAAATTTGGTTTGATTATCTGCAGCGGTTCCAAAGTTATGAATTTTTTACTTTACGAAATAGAGGCGAAAATCGCGGGCGACTAGCATTACAGAGCGTTCGCACTCGATTCGAGAGAAAGCGATATACAGGGTGCTTCAATAGGGCGGTGTCGGTCGGTATCTCGATACCTGTTGAAGATAAAAAAAATGAAAGTGCTTTTATTCTTAAAGGGGGCGATAGCTTAAAATTGCTTTCGTTTATACAGGGTGTTTCGTTTATACAGCCTTTAAAATGCAGAAATGCGTATTACAGGAATGTCAATAGTTCTTTAGTTGCAATTAGTATACAATGCAATTTCCGTTTTCCCATAATATAAACTTTCTTTGCCCCTTCTACACGTTTATATTCAAAAACATATATGTAAGTAGCTAAATAAGCAACCAGCAACATTTTAATAACTCTTGGAGGATTTCGTAGTTCAAGTTGTTAGCATGTATACATATATATGCAATTGTATATTGCAATGTTATTGCAAGGGCTACAAACTACGGTTATAATCAGCAGGTAGTATACTGGCCCTGCTGCTCTTTGGAATCAAGTATTGAGCGCAAGGTATTTCTGTGTTTAGTCGTGTCCGAATACTTTTGAAGGTCACTGTACGTATGCACGTGTGTGCCAAATGCTGTAGGTAGAAAAAAACGACTTTGCATAAATTTCAAGCTTGTACAATGGTTGACCCACCTTTGCCGCATAAACTGATTGTGACCTGCTAGGATTCCGAGTGTTGAGCAAACTTGGTTTAAGCTAGCCACGTTAAACTGGATTAGAAAAGCGAAAATCGCATGAAAATACAGATTGCTGTCTGCTAACGTGCTAACTGGGTAAGCTTGGCCTAAGCTGGCCAAATTAAGTTTCACCCTAATAAAGTTGCTCTTTTGCATCTATTTTGTTTCTTTTTCGTTTAGGTTACATTTGGTGTCTTTATATAATCTCGCAATCTGCACTAAAATTAACTTTATAAGCACCCACCTTGAAATGTGGGCTTTCTTCTTCTGTATTTATCAATGTTTCTTACTCGATTCTTGAAATATTTTATCGGACGTGTAGTTTGATCTCGATACCAGATTAGTACAAAAAAGTTATTGTAACTTTGAAACTTTTGCATGGCTAGAGGTTCACTGCAAGTATTGGAGTTTTAACGTAGCCTATGTATACAGAAGAAGAAGAAAAGCCCACGTTTCAAACTGGGTGGTTATAAAGTTAATTTTAGTGCAGATTGCGAGATTATATAAAGACGCCAAAGGCAATGTAAACGGAAAAAATACAAAATAGATGAAAACGGAGCAACTGTATCATTACGTTCAAATAGAAGAAAGAAAGACACTTTCTCAATATTTTCACCACGAACACCTACCAACATAAATAATAATACCTGGAGACGACTCCATTAACATGAAAGAACAATCAACGAGAGTTGATTATGTAAAAAGGAATTAAATTAATTATTTTACACTCTCATTTAAGGTGCAATTTAATTATCCTGTTGCGTACAAAATACCTAACTAAAAGGTGAATTTAAATTCGTTTCGCTTCCATCCCGTATACCATATCAAAACCGTATAAGCCTACTGTGCCTAATTTGGCTGATCTGATTGACTGTACAGATTAATTATATCCCTAATTAAAAGACTAAGTCCACAGCGGGTTGGTTGCGATTCTTTATGCGCATCAGACGGCGACCAGTGTCCATATATGTCGCGCACCTTACCGTGCTAAAGTGTAAATGGTGTTTTTACCTGTAATTCTATAAGGAAGCGAACGGCCTCAGCAGACCGCTAAACAGAAATAATTGACAAATGATAACCTTTTCGCGAAACTAATTAATTAATTACATTGTTGTTATGTTATTTCGCTGGATGTTTATTTTTGTTCGTAAAAGATTTTCCGGAATCTATCCACGGTCCACGGTATTGTGGTTTGATGTACGAAATTGAGCGGTTTCAAGACGTAAAGGGATATTCTTGAGAAAGGAGTGGTCGGTTTCGAAGGCGGTGGCGGACTGCGGTTTTGCTTAGTTCGGACTTTGGGGCTGCGGAGACCTACGGTTGTTGTGTTACGAAACATCTTAGACCGCAACATATAACAGGATTATCTCTCGGTTTAGTATAAGTAAGGAACTACGCACTCTACGAAAGGATGTTCTCTTGACTCTAAATTCTAGTGGGAATTATTCTAATTAAAATCAATATTAGCGCAATGAGGTCTTAAATTTTGGTATATATTATTTAGATGGTAGTGGGGGAACGACAAGTTTACGGTAGTATTTCCTGCAATGTATTAAGGAAGATTTTGAAGTATTTTACCCGTTATATTATTATATATCGCCTACTGTACTTTTCAGTGTACTGAACAAGATTACTTTGGAATCACGAGTACGAAAAAGAAAACTAAAAAAAAATATATAGGGCTAGACGGTCTCAATTTTGGCGTTTATTATCCACTACTAGAAACGCCAAAAGCGTTGGTAGTACCACAATATATTCTACGTGACCTAAAAGTGAAAGTTACCTCGGATACAATATTATTAATCAAAGCCGCCGAATATAACCCCGCGACATTAAATCGGCACTACGAGCTTCTCGGTGTGGGGCGGAAGGTCTTAAAGATTTTCTATAAAGTACACAAGTGGATGTAACATGTAACGAAACGGTGCTATATCTCATTTACTATAGCACACCTCACTCAGCGACCTCCCACAGGAACACTCTTCTTCGCCTTATTTGTAATAAAATAACTCCACAAATGCTCTCTCAGGAACGGAAAGATGGCGAACCCTAAGGCTTTACCGGCGCCCGGGTCTTTTGTTGTGCCTGCTATCGCGTCATATAAACGCACAGCGCACGATCACCTTATCACATAGAGAGGAGAGAGTCCGTGTGTTGTTCTATTACATGCCGGGGATACGCTATCGAATTGTTTGACGCACATATCTTAGAAAGTTTGACGGTTTATCGCTTTAATGATTTACTACGTTTAATACTCTGTACCAGGTCAGAGTTTGCATTATCTAGGACACACTCGTCGAGTAGAACTACTTATTTCATACTCGGTATGTTGCCAAACTTCTCTGAATGATCCTAATGAGTTCATTGAGTTATATTATACCGAGTACATCTAAATTTGAGTAATTCAGGACTCCCGAAACTTTGGTAAAAAAAAACTTTCCTCCTGGTTCTTCCTATTCTTATCTAGTGAAAGGTCTAGTTATACATCATTCCAATATAACAACTCTAATATACGTTTACGACAATATTTTACTCTAAGCTTATTTTCCTCTATTTCAGGTAAATGCTGTTGGTTAGATCATCAAACAAGAACGAACCTAACTAGAATTCCATCATTAACTAGATAACCAACATCATCTAAACACTGTCCACTATTTAATTTGTACTTTATTTGTTCAAATTTGTCATTTATTATCCTTTCGTATCTGTCTTTATGTACCTGAGTTCTTTGCTCCGTAATTTGGACTGCTCTGAATCTGGTTATACCTCTTGATCGAATTCAAAAGAAAATTTACGAAAACATCTTGTACACAACAGCGTTTACCTGAAGTCATGCACTTGTCAGAACTTGAACAGCTAAAGTTTTCCGGGTCGTATAGATATCTTGGGCCAGATCCAATCCATAAAATTATGTATAGCTTTTTCATTTCAATCAAACTTGTATGTTGTCAAATCGACTGTTCATGTATAAGTCAACAAACTGTACAAACAGTGTACACCATAAAAGGATTATTTCCCGTACAATCTTAGTCGTTTCCGTATGGACTGAATTAAAAAAAACTCAAAAGAACTTGTTTCACTAATTTTATCAAAGGCCATCAATACCAAGTTTCAAGTAAATTTGGCCATAAAAATATAAGGTATTCAGAAGAGTAGGTTCGACTTTTGTGAGACGTCGAGTCGGCGAAGAAGATCACTCTGATTGTGTAGTACTTACCGTTAAACACGGAGGGGGTAAGCATAATGATCTGGAAATGCATGGCTGGCGCTGGCGTTGGCGAAATGTTTGTTTGTGAAGGTCGTATGAACAGCGAAAAGCATCATTTACATGTTAGATTCTGTGCTACAGTCTTCATTAACACGCATCTTCAGTGACACGAATTTGGATGCGGTCAAGCGACGACAATGCGTTGGTTGGCCCACAAAATTTTGATTAAACTATTCAAATTGACCTTTCACCTCGTTTCACTTCAATGTTGTTGAATTTAAAGGATCTCCAAAACACGTGGTTTACCAATTGCGTGAACGAACATTAATACCAAATTTCAATAAAATTTGACCAGATAAACGGTACTTGCATACCAATTTCGTCGCCCTTTCACGTGCCTGGGAAAATGACAAAATACGGCTATTTTTGTGAGAAGTGTGTATTTGTTTACAAGAATATTACCACAATGATACGAGATGAAATCTCAGCAATGGTATAATACATACAGTAATGTTTATTTGGCCATACGAAGGATCAAGTGCAAGCTTAAAGTGACACAGGACTTTTTCTTGTGATACTCTGTCATTATTTCGGTAATCTGCCTCAGATACTTCTTTTTAGTTCTACTGTTGGTTTGTACGACCTAGAGAGCCTCAACAGTCTTCTGTGATATCTTCCATTGGCTTAATATATTGAATTTATTTCCATGTCATACTTTCCAATTGCCAATTGCGTCAAAGAACAATAATACCAAATTTCAACTAAATTTGACCAGATAAACGGTACTTGCATACCAATTTCGCCACCCCCTCACAGAAGAAATTTCTAAAAATCGCTTCTTAAATGAATGATAAAAAATAAACATCGGCTCCAAATTTTTCATTTAGGTAGATAGAGCAAAAGTGTCAAAAGAGGCTAAGCTTCTTGTATGAGTTGTTGAATATATTCCGAAATTTTTAACATTTTGCTTCAATACTAACTTAACCAATCCCCTCTTGTTAAACGCTTTTAAGCACGAATGATTACTTATGCGTTTATAACTGATTCAGTAACAACCAACTATTAGTACATTACTAACATTTTATTTCTTTTTCAGGTGTTCGACAAGAGCAAGACATCTACGTTAGGCTTATCGACTCGGTTACAAAGCAGGTAACTCTCAATTTTGAATTTTTTTTTCCTGTACCTATTCTTTATTAATATTATTATTATTATTATAGATAGCTATATTTTGCGTGTAATATATTTTTATCTTTAATATTACTAAAACAAGTTACACAAAGTAATCTGAACCCAAACAACGTTTTTTTTATACGATTCTAAAGGGAATACCCTTTGGGTCGAGGCTATATTTGCAAACTGTATAATTTTTTGTTGTAGCTACTTTTAAGTGGAAATAACATTATTAGGTACATATGTACATCATGATGACAAAGTAGATTCAAATGCTTTCAAAAGCGAGTTAAATTTCGTGCACATATTTTATTATTATGATATTGATCAATACTCCAGTTAAAAATAGACTTCCATCGACTATCAAGAATTTTACCATCACTGTAGATTGATAAACATTCCAGTTATCGCGCTCAAATAATTTTAATAGTATGGATATCCAACATGTGCTTGGGGAAATGACAAAATAGAGCTATTTTTGTGAGAAGTGCGTATTTGATTAGAATAATATTGCTACTATGAGATGAGGTGAAATCTCAGCAATGGTATAATACATGCAGTAATGTTTATTTGGCCATAAGAGGGATAAAGTTCAAGCTCAAAGTTACACAGGCGCTTTTGCTTCTGATAACCTGTTATTATTTAGGTAACCTTCCTCAGATTCTTTTTCTTAGTTCTGCTGTTGAGTGGTACGACCAAGAAAGCCTAATATATTGAAGTTATTTTCCACGTCATACTTTCCAGGGTTATGCCTAAGGCTGGCTCTACCACAAGTATGCCTAAAGTATTTCTTGCTGGTCTGAAGGCTTTCTGATATTCTTCCATAGTAGAATCCACAAACAGGTATAAGCCATCAGTAAGCTCTGTGTTTGAGTAACTGCTATCAGGAAAGTTTTAGACGTTTTCAATTGTTATAATTGCGATGTCACCAACACACCCAATAATAAAACATGCATCTAGACACCACAACAAATGCAACAAGTAGGTCTTATGAGGGTAGCCCAAGGTGGCTTGAACAACAACAGTTTGAATACTTCTCTGAGGAGTAAATATTTATGCGCTTTGAGCGTGTTATAAATTTAGACGCACAGAGTTTTACAGATGCACTTACTCTCAAGTACATATTTACTTTAGACTAGAAACTTATTATTAAACGTCTTTTCAATGTACGTAAGTAGTTCTAGAGTAAATTCTTTGCTCCGAATAGAACTTTCCAATTTATTTAAGCATCGTATGTATGGCAAGTTAGCAGGCCTTTCCTACTTTGTAAACACATTAGTTCTACTCAGTAGGTCTGCGTACGGCACCGCATCTCTCATATATCGTTCGGACAATTTCTTCAAAACTTTATGGAGAAATAATGCCAGGCGAATCGGCCTAAAAGCTTCCCATCTAGTCTAAGAGTTTCAATAAACTCTAATAGGTGGTTTTAGAGAAGGTGCAGTTAGATATCAGATGTTTCGGGTAGTTGGTGCTGGGTTAAGCTGTTTGAACTCTGACACCTCCAGAAATCTCTTTGTTCCTGTAGAGGACCTTCTTCATAAATTTTATTTGGCTCTTGTAGTGAGTGACCGGATGAGTGAAGTTTTACCATGAGGTTATCACAATGATTTTATCAGATCTGTTCGTTCAAGAATATCAATTTATCGTCAATATTTAAATTTAAAATGGGACTACCACAATTATTCTAATTCTTACGCCATTTTAGGAAATGGGTGTATTATATTTTATTTTGCTGTTATTTCAACGTTAAAATAAGATTAAAAAGTAAGCTGTTTGTCATAATTAAACACTGATACAAAGTAATAGTAGATTTAGTTTATTCGAGATTTTCTACAACGTTGACACAATGATGTAATGTTCATATATAAAATTCCGCCATATTTTGATAAGGGTTGAAAACTTTATCGGTCCTGGTATACTTTTCTGATACATATCTATCTTAATTAATTAATACACTAGACAATTTTATATTTTTTTTAGTTCATATTAAACACTTACGAATTGATTTCTATATTCAGTATTTCAGATGTATGTATGTAGGTATAAAATTGATTTTCAAATGAGGTCGTTTGATTATGAGAGCACAGAAAATCGAAATCCTGCGATGATTTGATTTAATCAAGTTCAATTCTATTTGAGATATGAAGCAGTTCTAGTCCTTTAACTCTGAATTGGCGACCATGGTTTGTCATATCGGTGTCTAAAATCCAACTTTAATAACTGTAGAAGTAGGTACTAGTACTGTGACAGATAGCCTACATAGCTTCAAAGAGGCAATTAGATTCAGTATCGAACTTTTTTTTTTGTAAATCACTCCACTTTAACTTAAAAAAGCTTTCGTGAATATTTTAATGGGATCTAAATAGATTCATTTACTATTAAGTCCTTTGTTTGTACGTGATTTTATCATTTGATACCTGTGTATAGTTTTTGGTAAAAGTGTATTGTTACCAAGGTGATGCATGTGCACGTTGATTAGTCCATTCAAGACAGCAACAGTTCTAGAATTCTAACGAATACGAAACAACAAATTCCACTGTTTTTGTTTCAATTAAATAAAGCCGCCTTAATTTAGAAGTAAAACTTCTGTCCAATTAGTTTTGGTTGCGAACGCTCCCTTGCCTTCGTGACTTGTCACAAGGGGAGAAGATTATTCTACGCGTAGCACGAACGTCTCTCTGTAAGAATAAAAACGTATACGTATACTTTCGGTATGTAAATTGTATCGTTGGTAATAGATTAAAAGAAATTGTTGTGAATTTTATGTCGGTACGCGCACAGGAAACAAGGAAATGCAATCAACTAATGACTGTACTCATCATGGCAGAACTTAGATTATCCTCAACAAGATGGCACAGACATCATTTACCTGAGTGCCTGCCGATAGACATGCAACTAGCATTTCCACTTATAAAATGCAATGAATTAGCCGTATTAAAATCCTCTTCTCGATTAAACTGCTCAATTTTCTATACTGATTGCTATTCAACATTGTGATCACGTTTCATCAATTTATTTATGGACGTTGTTCTGATTTGAATTTTTGAAATGTAATTTATTATATTTAGTTTATATAACTTTATATCTTCTTGCCCGTATTCAGACACATAATTTAGCTGCAACTATTAAATAATTTTAGTTATATGAATATTCAGTTATTCATCGACACCAACTGACTTAGCCTTTGAGTACAGTAAAAGAATGCCGTAAGAAGTAGAAGTGCGAATTATATATATAAATATTTTTTGTACAAACTTATTACGATTGGCATTTTATTAAATTCCATAAGAAATAAGTCTTCTCTTAAAGTACTTGGGTTCATAACTACCTGTTGGGTTTCAACAAATGCTTTCACTTAATTAGGTTCTTTAAATGTTCTTCTTATTTTCCCAAGAAATTCGCGTGAATTCTCAAAGCTTTGTTCGCTTATTTTGAAGTACATTTCCCTACATGGCAATCCATAGTTTATTTGAAAATTTAATTTCATTGGATGACTCCCAATGAAAGACTTGGTTTGAAATGTATTAGCGCTCTCTTACATATAGAGGGGAGAGTATTGCTCAAAATATGGATGAAGGCTTCAATAAACATTAATCCGTAAACGATCGGTTTCAGAATCCATCTCAAGGAAATTTTTGCTCTTTCTTTTAACGTTGGTTCTAACGCAGCTCTTTCTAGTACATGAATATACATATACTCCAAACCAAGCATTACATTCAATCAAAATCTTGCCATTTCACAACTGCTACGACATTTCTGTCTCAAGGATCTTTTAATTCTTTCGAACTCCTATGGGCTTGCAGTTTCTCTTGCTGCAGCTCATCGAGGTCATTTTCGGGGGTGTGGTACACATATTTTCAAATATCCACAAAGAAAAATGTCAATGAGAAAAAAAGCCAGTCAAACCATTTTACAGACCTTTTTAACTTTCTACCTTCCTATCTTCAAAATTTTGGTGTCAATGCTCACTAGAGGCAAATGAAAAATGTGCCGCAGTGATAAACGTACATTTGGTGCTTTTGATTCGGAGCAATACTGTTTAAAACATTATCAAATTGTGTTCTGCAAAATGTTTGAGTAATCTGTACTGGTTAATCAGTTTGATATAGCAGACAAACCTAGTAACGTGCTTCTAAAATATCCTTTCCAACCGAATTTGATATTTGGCACCTCAATATCAGCGTGGGGAGAGCAGCGATAAAAAATCAAACAGACTTAACGATCAGGTCGATATGAGGCCTGCACAAGTTCAACATTGCACAGTGTTTCTATTCATGGTCGATGCTACCTACAGGAGAGACACTAATTCACACCTCTTCAAGCATATCTTTCGATTCTACTATACACTTTCTGGTTTATACTTTGTCAAGCCTTGCATAAATACGAATTTAAAAGTGAGCATCAACGTGAAGACACATCAAAAATATTTAAATTGTCTCTAAAAGTAGTGTCCAAATATGGGCCAAAATCTGCTCGACGGATTGCTATGTCTAATATAAATGGATGGATGCTCTTCAGAATGGTCAACTCTTTACATGAGTTTGTTAAATTTTGGGATAACTATCACTGTGGCTTATATAAAATTATATGCAACATCATGCATGGTCAATTACGTCTTCGGCATCACAAGTCTTTGACGGTGTCAACCATGACTGCAAAGGGTATTTATGGAACGAAGAAACAAATAAAGAAGGTGCCAAGTTAGAGCATGTACATAAATCAAAGTATCTTACAGTTTGTGTCAATCGTTAAGTCACGATCTGCAAGTATTGCTTTACTACCTACCACTGCAAAGAGTTAATATTACACTTCAGTTCGGGCAATAAACTTATGCTTCCAGAGACCATACGTCCTTTTATCCTGTTCTTTGTCAAGGCTAGGATTATTTATGTGCTCAATATTTTAAACGAAACAATTATGGACAATTTTTTAATTTGAATTTCTATTGCAAAAATAAGCTGGTACTTAATGGATTCTATACGACATGCGCAGAATATTGGTAGAAGCTTTTGTTGAATGTTATGCAAATTTTGTTGAGAGCTTTGGTTCTAGAAACTGCGAACGAAAACTAGTTTGAAAAACTTGGTTATCCTATAAAAATGTTAGATATTTTGTTTAACATATTTTAACATCTACTAATATTTTCCTAACCAGCTATCAAGACCTGTAAACTAATAGTAGTTTAACATAAACCTAATTCTTGTGTTAGAGTTTTTTGTGTCATGAGTTGATTATGAATCGTTACTGTCGGGTACCTACTTTGTTTAGTGAATCAGTTTTATCAAATAGCATCCTCTGCCACGAATAATTGTCTAGATTATACCAATTTTAGAAAAATTTCCAGCATAAACGTGATCTACTAATCACTCAATAAGTTCCACATTTCCGAGTACAAGAGGCTATAATTAATAAATCGATAAACTGGATATTTCAACTAAAAACTATGTTTTCTATTCCTGTATTTATTGCAATCATTTTCTAATTTATAAACTGAGCGCGGAATAAATGCTAAATTAATGCTAAAGCTGAAAGTTTAGAAACTGGCTATACTAAGTGTTGTATAAGTGATCAACCACCGTTTATAGTTTCAGAATTTAGTGAATTGTTCATCATATTCAAAATCATATTCCTTCAAATGTTGAGAATAAACTGAAATTTGAGTGGTTGTGTTGCATACTAGGTTATCTGGTACAAAATAATCTGTCGGCTAAATATAGCAGTTGAAAAAGTGCTTTAATCTTTTGTCCTTTAACACTTGCAAGAAGTTATTTTTCTGACATTTCTTTTTAACTATAAGAGTAGAACAGACTTAGTACCAATAAGGCCACTAAATCTAAGTTACAATAAATTAAAGATCACATTATTGCTATCATCTGCAACTTTACTGACTACAACTATTATTTAAGCGTTTATTGGAAACTATCTGCTGTTAAATTTGTAACACGAACAACTAAATAGTGCTTGTAATGCAGAGGTTGGTTTCCACTTAAACGCCTTCTAGAAATCTAATATAAACATCATTACTAAGCATCTATGCAGTCTTTAACATATTCCTCATTTTAATAATAGACATTTCTTTTATATTTAGAGCTTATAGCTTTTACTTTGAAGATAAGATTTAATACTATGTTTCAATAGCATCAAATATGCATAAAATATCTATATTTCAGGATTTTCTTCCCCTAGGTATTCATATATGGGCGAGAACGCTTATGATAAGAACCTAATGAGAGTGGAATACTTCCTGTTGTATCCGCATAGAAACCCTCTTTGTATTGGTCGCGTGTCAGGCACGCGCAAGGCAATCACGATTACCAGATGTTATCAACAGTAAGAGATTATCCTTTGCTGACGATGCATAGAACGAACATTGTTTGGTAAATATTCCGCAAGAATAATGGCAACGAAGCAGAAAAAGAAAAAAACAACGTTCTCCGTCCTTTCTAAAGGACTTCTATAAAGAAACGATGTAGGAACTTCATTTTGGAGAGAAAGTACGTTGGAAGGGGAAAGCAAGCTTAACGCGTTTAAGTTCTTAAATTTAATTTCAGTCAATCAGCCGAATTCGGGACGGTTTGAGGTAAAATTTAATTTCGCGCTCGTCGAATTTACAAGAAGAGTAGAAGGAGGAGGAGTAGAGAAAGAGTCAGGGAATCATCTCTCACAGTGGCTGAACGCGGCTGAGCGAATGAATGAACATTAGGAATCGCGAGTCTGTTTCTTATTGCATAATTCATTTAATTATTTCGCTTTAGGGGATACACAATGTTTTGCTGATACTTGGTTGTGCGATCTCCTCGATGTCGGAACAACACATTGGGTGTTAATTCCATTTACCCTCGTTTGTTTGACCTTTTCAGACTTAATTTCATTTAGCGTTTCCACGCGCGCACATATACCGTTTCTCGCGCGTTTGACGAGCTCTTTTCTCTCCGGTCCCCATAAAATTTTCAATAACAATTACAAATACGAATTTCAAGACGATTTCGCAGGGTTTAAGGAGTTTAAAATTAATTCCTTCGTCATTTATTTTCGATGAGTCGAAATAACCATGTGTGGAAGGTAGTGAGTGAGATGAGTACATGCACAGGTTATTTAATCAGGCAACTAGGACAATTATGAAGCTAAGCTAATATAGACTTGAATTTTGCGATGATGTGTATTTGACGAGTGCTTTGCATTTTTGTGTTGTTATGAGTCTGCAAGAAGTCTATCTAAAGATAATGTGAATAAGTAAATTTGGGGGGCTAGATGAAGATATTTCTTAAAGGTAATACTTAAAACTCTAATACATAAAATACATCCAACTTGTCTTGCATTTGTAATAATCTTTAACGGGCCAAGTTTAAATAAATTTATTTGTTGTTTTTAGAATTGAGGCAGGATTTATGACTTTGCGTATGATAATATGGAACTTTTCGTAACAGTTGATTTGCTGTTATTTCCTCTTTAAAAAATTGCTCAGCACAATAAGCCGCCT
This sequence comes from Holotrichia oblita, assembly GCA_023690525.1. Lineage (NCBI taxonomy): Eukaryota > Metazoa > Arthropoda > Insecta > Coleoptera > Scarabaeidae > Holotrichia > Holotrichia oblita. The sequence goes on along the minus strand of CM043020.1, from coordinate 14,899,752 downwards.
AAATTTAGATACTCGAGAAGGCCTCTAGGTCACTTAATGCCATTGGGAATTATTTTCTGTGAATTTTCTTTAAATTTACAGACAGTAATTTGGAAAAATTCACCCTTGCTTTGAAAACAGTACTCTTTCTAATACGCGAATATAAACTGCACAGTACAACCCCTTACTTTCACCAAAACGTAGCCTTTCGTTGGAATTTTCGTTTTGATACCGTTATCGAGATGGATTATCACGATCATTCGTCGGTTAGGAAAGAAAGGAACTTTCAGTGTGGCTTATGTCTCGTTTATATTATCTAGTGGCACAAATATTGTTGTAGACAAGAAGTTGTCATTCTCTCGAAAAATATGCCTACTCTAGGTCTTTACAAATCGTTGAAAATTATGACAAAAGATATGTTTTACGAATGGAACTATTCTGGCAAATCTAACGATTTTACGCCTACATCAAAAGATCCGACAACGATTCTGAAAGGGTTAATGGAATAAAAGATTACAAGACTTGACGACAAATAAGTTCTACACATTTTACATTTACGCTGGTAGGCAACATGCAGACAAAACTAAAAGAAACCCTGAAATTAGCTAAGCAAAGAACAATCGTATTTAGATTTTCGTTAGCACCGACATTGTTGTATATTCTTGGTATAATTGTGGCAAAAAATGTAACCCACTATTCAGATGGAAACATTAACGCTATATTGAAAAGTAACAGTGACATAAACTTAATTTACAACTCAATTAAATTGACATTTACCAAGCTTGTGGGAATGGGAGTGTTGGATATAAAGGCAAAAATTTGGATAGACAGAGAATTGTGTCTAATAAGGATCGACGACTCCTAATAAAAATTGCAAATTGGGTCGTTGTAACACTTACCATCACAGTACAGTGGAATGCTGAAATAGGAAAGACCTTTATCGAAAAAGTATTGTAGAAAGTGGATACACAAATCCAAATTTAGTTTTTATAAGGTCTATTCGAATGTTTTTATAAAATTTATGATTTTCATTATTCATAATATTTTAATTGAAAGAAAAATCTCTGCTAACTGCGAAGCAGAAAATAAGTCGGCTTAATCGGGCAAAATCGAAGATGACGTGAACTGTGCTGCAAAGTCACAATTAGCAAGGAGTCGAAGTTTGACATGTGCGTGGGAGACTTTTGTAAATGAGTTAATGAGTGAGAATTAAAAATTAAGCATTTCATAAAGATTGCCTCAAAAGGGCAGTAAAATTTCCTAAAGGCAGTATGGTTTGCGTGGTTTGGGTAGGCATGTCCGCAGTGGATCTAGTATTGTACGAGGTGATTGAAGGTAGAATTAATGCGACAAAATATCAAGAAATTTTGAAAAATAATAAGAACGAAAAATGACAAAGAAAAACCCAGATACGAATTTCATATTTCGACAGGACGATGCTGCATGCCCTGTAGCTAGAACTATTAAACAGTGGTTTAGAGACAATAACATCAAGGTCCTCTCATGGCCTTCGAACATTCAAAACTTAATGTTATCGAGATATTGTGGCTTAAAATGAAACGAAAATTGCATGATGATCTCCAAAGAACTGTTGTCGATTTGGAAATGAAATTGGGTAAATTATTGCAAAGTTTCGTCTCTGATATGTGTTAATTTTAATAAAAAGAATCTTAGACAAGATTACAGCAATGGTAAAAGCGCATATTAAAATATTAGTTTCTTAAATTATCCAAACATTTAATTGTTAGGGTTCGTATCGTTTGAGAAAAATGTACTCCAGTATTGCTTCTTTCTATCAGAACAAAATTTAATCATGAAAACAAGTGTCAATAGATTGCACAATATACATATGTGCTTGTCAGTTTTGTGACATATAGTAGGTGTATTGCATTCATTAATTAAAAATTAATTAAAAGCTCATTCAGTAAATACCGCCCTACTCTGTCTGATCTGATAGCTTGGACTATGCTAAAATATATATTAAAGTTAACAATACAAACGGTCATAATATTCCAGTTGCCTACAATCACAAAATGCGTTGTATTTCTATACATACTCACAAACGAACATACAACAAAACGAACGGATATTTAATAATCATCAACGGAAGTCATAGATTGTCAGAGCATTCGATGTAAAAACTACTATTATCCGCAGAAACACTTATATGCCAATAAAAGACTGTCTAGGTGATATTATATTGCATAAAACCAAGTGAGCGTTGTGACTCATTACTAGAACTGTGTATTTACTATTTCCTTGTAGTAACAGTACTGTTTTTTCGTTTCTATTGCTCTAATAACTTTGTGTAATCAATCATCTATACCTAGATTGAAGTTGCTACCGTGCTCTGAGTAATGGAATTTATAATTAGAAGCTGCACCACCATTACAACTTACTTGCTACGCACACTCAAAGAAGGGAAAATATAAATAATATTCTGTGGAATAAGGTTAGGTCAACGTAACTTCTATGTTTTCACGAGAGGCCTCTGATTTCGTCCACGTTAGCTCGTTTAAGTGTATAAATTAATTAAGCATTGTCAAGTCGTGCGAAAATACCCAGTCGTAATTATATATGACTATTAAGTTGTGTACATGCTATACATACAATCCAGACCTAATGCTGTTTAGTAAGATAAAATACAAAGAGAAATCTGAAGCTTATGGTTTATGTAGTGGCCGAGTAGCCAATTATCAAGGATTTATTACACCAAGACTAATTTAGGACAAGCAAGCGGCAGGTGCCTGGATTATGCCGAGGTATACGGTACTAATGCCGTTTCTGTTAAACCTTATAATTTACACAAGCTGTTAGGTAAAAATTTAGTACACATCGCTATTCTGAAATTAGCTTATTTTGGTTGATAAGGATAACAATTTGATAATCCTCGCTCTTTGGTATAAAATAATTAATTGGTCTAATTATAAACAAAAATCTTTTTTGAGACATTCGAAAGTCCTTACCATAGATTTCGATAGAAACGTATTCTTATTAGTGCCAGGATATCGTGTTCATATTTTCAGAATCTGAAATATGTAGGTACATAAAATACCTACGTATATAAATTTAACAGCTCCATATTATATCAATTATTTTAAGCAAACAAAATGTCAAACAATCGTGAATCCCATAATCTGGAATATTGTGGCAATAATTGTTGCGCTAATTACGATCGTAAGCGTAATATAGGCACTTATTATTACCGTTGGCAGGAAAATCGATAATTACTGGCAAAATGGCAACGCCAGATCACGAACGTCGATTGTACATTCATTTCGGCCCAAAAGTTCCAAAGTACATCCGTACATACGCTGATACTCGTACAAAAACACATTTAAATAACACATTACGAGAACGTTTTTATATGAGCGGGCGTATGGGGATAAAACGTTGCACATTACATTTTATACAACTCATGAAATTTGAACAACCACGTTAGTGATGTTTTTCCATTCTATTTTTAATTATTGAAACGGCACATGTTAAATATTGACAGACGCAGTTAGAGATTATAAAAATTTTATCGGTACACGTCAACAGGAAATTGAGTCGAATTGAACGAATTGATAAACCGTGTTAAAAATTACGAACGGATAATGGATAGGGTCAATCGGAAGTAAACCACTTCGCGGTGCTGGTTTTTGCTGTTTTTTGTTTTCGCTTGCAACATTATACAGGTATATTCACTTCGTGCGGCGGATCCACCTCTCCCGCCAACTCTCTTTCGAGCGTTTGTAGGTCTGTCCGATATAAAAGCCGGTGCTTTAATGTAATTTTAACGAGAACAGAAGTGCATATTTCTGGAAGTTCGTACGTCGTGAATTTCAGCCGATGCGGATAACAGTTCCGGTGAATCCAACAGGCGTTTTAATACGTTATTCAGCCTCGTGCTCTCTGGTTGAGTTGCCAGAGTGAACATCTGAAAGTTTTATTCTTCCGACTAATTGTCTCACTCATCTCTTTTTTTTTGCCATTCTCGTTTATGAAAAATAGCACCTTGATTTTGTTAAGCGTATACAACAATTTAAAAATATTTAATTTTCTTTTGAGTTCTGTGTAGTTACTTGTTGTAGTACTACAAGTGCTATACCAAAAATTATAATAGTATATATTTGCAACAGAGCCTTGTTATTTTAATTAGAAAGAGATTGAAAAATGCTTGTATAGCGTATTCTTAAAAATACATTGATTTATTGTTTATCATTATTTATTTAAATTCGCTTGAATTGGAACATCTTTCGAGCTTCGTTCTCAGAGACTACTTGTTAAACTCTGAGGTGGCCTGTTTGCCCATCCTGCTCGTTTAACTACACTTTTTTAGACCTAAGTTCTAGCTACGAACACCTAAACTCTTAAATAAATTAAGAAAATGCAAATGCTGGGGGAATATTTACTCATTACCTAAGCGGGGGTATGACCGATCATTTTCCGTCATGCCATAAGATTAGTTGACAACTCTGACTACGAGCCTGTAGATAAAATGGATGACCTCGCTGGTGTCTTTCTAAACCTAGAATCCATTCCCAACGACAACGCTACTCTTTTTCCACAGAATTACCACCCCATCTGTCATCTATCTTTTCTCCAAAAAATTGTAGAAGTGGTTATTTTTGGCCCTCTTGGAGGAATAGCATTTAATTACAGCTGTGTTTAAAAAGATTCAACAGATACTACAGTTTGCTTTTCGTGAAGATCGGTCGACTCACTTCCAACAGTTTCAGAGTATTGAACAACTAGATCTCCAACAGACCCAAAGCAAAAGGGACAATGGGAGTCGTATTCTCAAGTATTGCAATTCTCTGATAAAAACACGTTTATGCACAAAATTTACATGGCAATAATTGCAGTAGACAGTCTTGATAAATAATGCAGCTTAAGAAGCCGCTGCAGCTGCACTCATCACAAAAATAAACATTATAGTATATGTAGGAACTGATCCTTGACCCAGCTTATTCCTTCTATATTAAGTTGGCAGATCTTGGGGAATGCCCTAAAATGCCGAAATAGTACTTGCTATAGGTGACGGACAAATCTATACCTAAATACCTATCTACCTCCCCGGCATATTAGCAGCATAATTCAAATTTCATATTTTTAAGAAAAATCGAAGAATAAATTTTTTGAACATTAGTTATGTCCACATATGTAAATATTATTTAATTTGCGCAAACTACCCTTGTTATGTTTGACTCATTAGTTATTCCTCCAGTTTTCTCTTGATAGGTCCGATTCAGCTCTGTATATAGTTGTTTTCATTGTATCTAGTATTCTATTTATTCAAATGTCAGTTGAAATTTATAATGTCATCTGTTTCCTGATTTGATGCTATGACCACCCTCCACGTTTCAAAGTAATAAGTTACACAGCAGTCCATTGATTACAATCCTGTATTAAAAGAGAGTTGTACTAGCCATCTATAAGGTCAAGTTAGTTAGGCTGTAGAACCTTTGCAAGTCAGACGTGTAAGGGAGGTCAATGGGCCACAGTAATAATTATAATAACAGGTAGTCACTCAACACTATCCGCTTAGATCGTGCTAATAGGAGGGAGCTGCAGAATATTATTGAATGTAATAGAGAATCTGCCGCTTGTACCATGACCCATTACTCTGCTATTAGACTTATCTTGATCAATTTCTTCTATATTATTTTCAGCCAAGCCAGATTGAAGTTAAAAGCTCGAGATGATAAAATTCAAATAGGCTGCAATAAGTGACGTCCATGGGCATACATCTTTTCAATTTTTCCATCAGTACTCTCGTGTTTCCGTGCTTCCCTGGGCGTACACGTTTTCATAGGGAATTGGTGACATTGGTGGAATTGGTTAGCTAACAGTAGGACTTCTTTCTCCGTGTAGATGACTAGGTTTATGGTTTCATCCAGACTTTGAAATGTTCTAGCTTCATATTGAATTGTGCTGTTTGTTAAAAAAATATAAAAGCATTCCAAGCATGAATAGATTTTGCAAGCTGTGTGCCCAGCCATTTTGAGGAAACGTTAATTTTGTTTCAATCTTTCATTATTTAGCCAGTGCTAGAGAAACGGAATATATATTGGTGGATCGGGTATACTTTCTGAAACTCCTTTTAGGAACTGCTCTTACTACTGATCATTTTAATTGTTTGGGAACCTGATCTAAGCGATAAATTACAACGATTCACTAATGGGCGTCTCTTGAGAGGGAAAACCTATGGTACTTCTGTTTCGACAATTTTTCCGAGGTGTTAGTTCATTCTGCCAAGCATATTACTTCCTTTTGTTTGATTCTAATAGAGATAGAATCTATATAGAAGTGTATTCACCAATCATTCCACATCTATTCACTTGGAAATACATTAACTTTAGTTTAAAATCTATTAGACGCTTTTTTGCGCACCGCAGTACAGATATTGATATCGCTCGATGCAACAATAACAATTGAATTTTTCTTATTTAATAGACCTAACCTGTAACTTGAAGCTACTTTTTCCGAAGCAGAAATGTAGAAAATATTTTTCTAAAATTGGTTCTAAATTAATTTCGTCTTAATTTTTCCGCTGCTCCATCTACATTAAAAACATTATACCAAACTAAAAGTTACACAAAAAATTATCAACGTTAAAAAAAGTTCAAATGCAGAGAAGCCATAAAACAACATTCGCAGACATGATATATTTGCGCTAAATTGCTATCAACTTAACCAGTTCAACGCACAAAAAAAGAACACAACCGAGATAAAACGTAACATATAAACCGCAATAATAAATTTCAACTCCGGCAGTTTAAAATCCACTATATCGGATGAAAACCTTCCTTAGCTTGAGCTGCGTACGGTGTATCGAATTGGATCATGCACGGTATCTTATCTCATTAGTATAGAGTCCCTCTGGATTATATGTTTCGCTATACGTAATTCCCATGGGAGCCCCTTCTATCGATGTAATTTTATGAATATGCAACGGCATTAATTAATTCGAATTTTATAAGATAAGCACCCCACCCCCTTGGTCGCGTTGGCTTTCTATAATATGTAGCTAAATTCCCTCGGGAATATTTTAAATAAGTCTTCTGGGTGTACACATAAAACTCTCATGTGACCCGTGACTCTCGAAGATGGTCTCCTGAGCAATAGATATATCAAATTTAGTTACTCCAAGGTATTATCATATTATTCTGGAGCGACACGCAATCCCTATAGTATAGTTTTCATTTCTATGGAGAATATTCATGGTTTTTCTTGCCTTCCTTCCAACGTTGTACTCTAGGGTGTGTTTCCTACAAAACTGTCGTTCGCTATGTTTAGTTATAGATATTTGAAAATTGAAAGTTTTGCGAGAAGTTAGGCAAGAAATACAATTATCGAACTACTACTGATACTACAGTGTTCCCGCAAGTTCTTTTGATTAATTGTTTGTTATGTGACATTTAATTTAAATTAAAACGTTTTCCCAATTCCATTCAATTTAGGAACCCTATATGACCCTACTGAATGTAGGAACAAGTCTTAATATCTTAAGTCTTAATTTGCTAATTTTGTAACTAATTATGTAAATGAGAATGAAGTTTCCTTATTACTTACTACTGTTGTTGCACATACTGCTATTTCGATAAACCACTCGAACAAACTGTCGTAATTCTTCTATTAAAAAGTCCCAATTAAATTAGCATTAATCGTTGTACATAAACGCTAAGATTAATTTTGTTACAGAACATTTTATGTTAATCCATAAAATAAAAGTGTAAGAGAATTCAAGAGAAATTAAAGAGAAACCTAATTGCCTAGTATTTATTTAAATCAAAACCCAGACTTTCTTGAGGCTTCAGCTCCTGTAATGATCAAATCACCAGTTTTAGAAAATCAATTTTTAAACAGTCTCGTTGGTAATTATTTCTAATTTTTATGTCTATTATACTTTACCATTGCACAATTTTGTTACGTATTTTGTTATATAGAAGCGTTTACTTACCTAATTGCCTAGTATTTATTATAAATCAAAACATGACTTTCTTGAGGCTTCTGCTTTTGCCTCTTGCAATTTTTCCTTTTCCATCCGGTTTACTTGAAGCACTGTGTTAATATTCTGTATCATACACTTTACAGAATGATTATTAATCTTTACATGGTAAGAAATTTTCTGGTCATAAAGAGAACAAAAAGAACATTGTGATGGTTATCAGAAGAATCCAGTAATTATATTGATGACATGAAAAGGTATCTGCAGAAAACGTTGCTGAAATTTGAACAGAATTTAGGTTTTCAATGGACAGCGTAGAAACCATTTTACATCAATAATTAGGTCACGAAAAGGTCGCTGCCCGTTGGGTACCAAAAATGTTGACGCCAGAGCAAAAGCGCATTGAACAGGTCGCTTTCGTCTGAGACGAATTTGGCCATCATTAAGCCAGATTCTGAACACTTCTTAGCTGTATTCGTTGTTCATTTCGTATGATCATGAGTCAAGAAAGCAGAGCATCAAGTGGAGGCACAAAAGTTTACCATCCTCTCGAAAGTTTCGTGCAACAGCATCTGTGGGCTGTATTTCAATGGCCAGAATTCGTATTTCAGGCTTCCATGTATTCTCCAGACTCAAAGAACAGCTTGATGAGATTCACTTTCGGGACGATGAGTCACTGATGATAGAGGTGAACGAGTGGTTGGTAGATCAAAACAAACCATTTTGGTTCTCAAAGCGTTAATGTTCTTTCCCATCATTATACCAAGTATGTCAATATCTTATGGGACTATGTTGAAAAATAAAAAATTCTACCTTTTCAAGTCGTTTGATACATAATACATGAGCTGTATCTGATGGATCGACTCCAGCTTCTCCAATTAGAGATATGATCGTTAGCAGTTCCTTTAATTTGGATGCAGAATTCGATTTTAAATACCAGCAAAGGTACATTCTTTGTCGAAGCTTCTAACAAGTTTGTATCGTCATAGTAGCCAATATGTACTAACAGAGACAGCTCAGCCATTTCCATTTTGATACATAATCATACAATTCTTTGCTTCTGGTTAGACGGATTTCCAAGACAGATCATTTTATGCCGACACCTCGGTAAAAAGATATCCAAATATACACATAGCTTACTTTTGACTTCTAAACCATACAGGCAGCTTGACGCCTCAAAACATTGTCACCCTCTTCTAAATAATGGATTGCCAAACCATGATAGTTTCTGAAATAGGCTTATCTGGTGTGCAATTATTAATCCAGATGATGATACTAGATATAAATACACTAGTGATTTAGACGCAGTGCATAGATGCATAAGTATCCCTGTGAGATTGTGCATTGGGTACGACTCTAATCTTTAATTTTGGTCAGAAAAATAAAGTGCTAGTGCACAACTATGAGTTATATCATATAAAGACTAGGCGATTCAAGAATTAGCCATCATTTTTATCAATAACTTCTTTTATATTACACTTGATTCGATAGTGAAGTTTTAAAATACCTGTCTAAAGTACAATACCTATCCAAAGATTCAATAATATAATAGCCAAATATTTATTACTACAGACTTAAACCCAGCTAGTAAATAAGTTAAAAATAATCCGTTGATATTAAATAAACTTAATATTCCAACTATATAGCGCCAGCGCTAGCGCCCGGAATGGATAAATACTTTACACCTTCGTGTACTTTCCGTTAAATATAAATTTAACTTGCAGAGCTAAGTATTAGGGGTTTCTTTATCCAAACACATGTTACTCAATGTCCGGTAAGCTTACTTGAGCCTCCCACAAAGCAAAGCCCGGGGTTGCGCGCGTTACATATTCAATTAAACAAAAATCTATCAACTGCTCCAACCTAAAGCACCTTAATCCTACTAGGCCAGGGGAGCCAAAAGCTTCGCATGGATAGATGTATGCGGTACCAACCCCCGCTATGTACAACTAAGAGGCAACAACAAGAGCGAAGGGCACCAAATAGCCGGATTACTAGGGTATGCTAGAGGGTAAGACCGGGGTAATTATACTAACTTTGAGGGTTATTCTACGCTCATTGATGACTGGGTCGAATATGTATGTATGTACTGGCGTATGTATCTATACGAAGGGCTGTTATAATCCTATCTTATCTCCATTTACCATAATAAAACTATAGCTTTTTAACTATACAGAAGCCAATGACATTCTGTTTCGTTGAGATAAAGACGCAACATTACTAACGCTTGACTTTCTACATTCATCCTTATAAATAGGATGTTTTGTAAAACATATGGATTACATAATTGAAAACAATTAATTAATACGCTATAAACGATTGTAAATATTCTCAGTTCAATATTTAATTGAAAACTCACCTTCAATTTTATTAGGAAGAGATGCAGTTAGTATCAGCAAAAAAAACGAAGCGAATGACGGTGATGAAATATTTTAGAGAACAATAGTTATATTGGGCATGAATACTGAGACAACGAACTATTGATGTTATAATTCCATTAAAGAAGAAACCACTCTTTTGTTTCTGTATAGGGTGACAATATATACGTATATACATAATATTAACTGGAAGCGATGTTGACTTAAAAGTAATTCTTGAAAATATGTTAAATGTTTTACGTTTGACTTAATAATTTCGTTTTCCAAGAAGCGAGCCATATTTTTTTTTGACTTTTTTTTTTTTTATAATTTGTAAGCTGTATTACTTGTCTGGCTATCACTGCAACTCTTGCGGTGTAGTAAGTTGTGTTTAAATGGCTTTGTGACAGCATCATAGCCATATTTTATCCTATTAAAACGGTAAAATATCAAACCAGGAACTATCTACAAGTTAGTATGCAAAACTGAGGAAATATTTCAATATTTGTTCCTTACGAAATTCAAACATAGACATTACTCAAACATGATAGTTGTGAATCTTCTGAGAATGATAAAATATCCAGTGATAGTCTACCCAGAAGTTTTCTTTCCCTGAAAACCCCATTTAATTTTAGGAATAAATAGATACCAAACACGAGTTAACTCAATCCGAGGCTATGAAAATATAGTTAGTACACTGTTGCAGCTGATTTTGTTTGTTGTGAAACAATTGCGAAGTAAAATTCATATGTAAAAAATACGACTATGGTGGAATACTGCTATCGAGCCTCATACATTCTCGCAAAACAGTCAGAAATTATGCAGATGTTTATAGTTATAGGCTATTCCAAATATTCAGGATCAACGCTTAGAACCAAAATTGCCCTCAGTATATTCAAATTAGAATTCTGATTAATCTATAACTGTAAAACGGTGTCGTCTTCAGCAATTCCTTTAATTTAGATATCAAAACCTTTTTCCCCATAATTTAAGATCTATTTATAAGCCAGTTTCGTGAATACCAAAATTCATCGCCGAGTCTTCTGACAAATTAGTTTGGTCAGATAATTCTTTGCTTCTGACCGGAGCAAGTTCTTGCCAGTCGTTTCCAAGGCGGCTGCCAACAGATCATTTTTTGCGGACCCGGACTTCTTGTTGTACTAACTAACACAACTTGGCTTTAATAAAAGAATGTCTAAATACACTGACCACAGATGCTCTTCTTTCAGGGAGTTTACCACAGCAGACTTTCTTCACCGAGCTGAATGCATCTTTGTACACTTCCTATAATATTGAGCGACACACCTACATATGTAGGTTGACTGTAAAGTTATTGTTGATAGTTTTGGCAATAGGCGTCTGTGGCTTTTGAGTGTGAATCCACAGTATACTAGATAATATTAGAAGGTTTGAATTTGTGTTTGATAAATTTTTAAAATGCTGCTGAATTTAATTCTGCATCGATTCGTCGTGCCTTTTCTTATACCTAGTGCCAACGGTTTTCTTGTTATTCTATCTTTTCCATCAAAAGCCAATGAAACTCCAAAAGTCCTATCTAGTAAGCATTGATTTTGACAGAAATTGAAACAATGATGTTCATTTTATATCAAAGCAGTTTGAATCCACAGATTCGTAAGGTATCCATTTAGAATTCTGGTTATTTGTTTAGCTTTCTGGAGTACAATTTATAATGGAGGATATTGCAGAATATTCCAATAATGATCCGTTAAATATGTTTTATACCCATGGTGAATGTGGACAAATTGTGAGACGAACATGCAGCAAAATTCAGAATCAGCTTTTTCTAACCACGGAAACGTCTAACGAATAGCTACCGTGAGAAACTTGTGTATGTGCTAATGAATGGTAAATGGCCTTTTGTGACAACTGAAGATATTCATCTTTTAAACTGCACAATCTGAAATTATGGTGCAGTTTACATTTAACAGCATTAATTCAAATGTTGCCGACAACGTTGAATCAGATGTAAGTCTGGGTTTTCGATCTAAAAGATATTTTGATTTGTAATCTCTTGTACAGTAGGATAGTATTATTCACCTTTCAAGTGTTAAAATGCCTATGAAGTAATACAACTTTCCATTCTAAAACACGAAATGTTAAGGTCCTGATGAAGTTAAGCATTTGAATGACCTCATCAATAACGCTGATATAATAGATAGCAAATTTTATTTGAGCAACTACCAAAGGCGTAAAAATATTTTCCACAATTGCGTGAGCTTCGCCACAGGACATTACTTTTTCTCCATCGTTTTTGTGGTTTGAACCATAAAGGTCATGCAGTCATAGAACTATTTGAGAGAAATTTGCTGCCCAAAATCGCATCAAACATCAAGTTTGATAATAGTTGCTGTGGATTACCTGTAGATGCATTACCAACTTTGCAAAGGAGATAGTTGATGAACCCAAAGCAGCAGAATCAATTTCTGCAATAGCCTGCTTCAGAATATGTTTTTTAAACTAACGCTGCATCCTGCAGCAATATATCAAAAACATTTTTTTCTTTAATGAAAACAAGTATATTACACTTGCTTGCGGATACTGTGGTTCTTGATAAAAATTTCACTAATAAAAATTTAAAAATCGTTCTTAAAAAAGTAGTACAAACATTCACTAGAGCTAGCGAGTATCGTGACAAAATTCAACGAAATTAATTATTTCACCTCCAACGTATTTGTAATAAGTATACAATAGTATTGTTACCATAAAAACCCAAATTTAGTTTTATCTTTCATCGAAATCATTATATATTCTTGTTTACTTATATTCACGTTTCCGTAAATAGCTACTTTACTTATGAATTTTTTACACATCACCTCGTACTGTATCACCGTAAAGTTGCACGACATTTACATAGCGCAAATACAGTCATTATTTGACGATTTGGATCTTTATAAACCTTTAGCATTTTATCTCAAGCTATTTTATCGCTTAAGCAGCACTCAAGAACATTTCCATGTATATGCATTTATTTCAAAATCGATGATGTAAATTCAATGAAGATACATTTCCCGGTGCACATTTTCCATGCATCCTGTTTATTCGAGCGAATCCTGCAGGTAAATTTCGAATCGAATTTTATCTTTACATCTCTAGATTATTGAGCCCTGTAAATGGTTTCAGGGTGAAACATTATAGCTGTTTCATAATCGTTCACACACTGTAATGATCTGGTAAATTGTAATTAAATTTTACGATAATAGAAGATAGTGTGAATATGGTATTGCTTGTTCAGCGAAGACAAGTAGTGTTCTATTCGGTAGCTGCTCCAGTGTGGGTAATGTAATACTTACTAAAATACTGAGGTTGAAATTGTGTCCTATGTTTTTTTTTTTTGGTATACTCTTGATGGAATTTATTTTCCGTAATTGCAAATCCGTTGAAAATAGGTGCTATGATAGAACTGTTTTTTGTGTGTGTTTTTATTTAGACAGGAACGTTCAGTGTTGACATATGTATGTATGTATATATACATAGAACCGAATTCAGTACGCAGAAGATTCTATATCTGCCATCATAGTAGCAACTTCGCGTTTAAAAGTTTATTCTTGTATTTGCATCTTTTCCATGTTAAGAGACATTACAAAACTAACACATTATTCTTTCTTTGTTTCAGGCGATTATATACGAAGGGCAAGACAAAAATCCAGAAATGTGTAGGGTCCTGCTAACGCACGAGATAATGTGCAGGTAAGCTTTATTTTAACAGCTCTATGGATGACAGAAAAGCGGTCGTCAACAGAAATAAACAGCCAGTCGTAAACTTGCGACGTCTGCAAGACGCCGAAAACGTAAAGAATAGAGAATAGTATAGCGAAACTATAGCGTTGCCGCGTTAAAAAACTAAGGACGTGATAACTCTTGTTGAAGGAAGAAAAAAAATTGAGCGAGCTGGTGTAGTCAGGATGTTCCCTAAATGTCTCCCCTTGTCTTATATAATGCCGGCGGGTCGAGACGGAAAGAGGGGGACCTTTTTCCCCGGGGAGTCTGTCTTCTCTTCCCCTTAAGTTTCCCCGCTCGTTCTTGTGCCATAACAAACATCGCTCTCCTATTCGCCAATCTCGGCATACACACACATCCGCGTACGCCGTTGTGCATGTTCATCTTCCTGATACAACTTTGACGTTTAACTCACTTGAAAATATGTTATCACTTCATAAAATGTACACGCAATCTTCAAAAATATTATCATGCAAATTTTGTTACCCTCAATTTATATTGCCGTATACTTTTATCTGGCGAAATTGCTCGCTCGTAAAGCTTATCGAGTACATTATTGGAAAATTACCTGGAGTAAATATAATTCTATCGAGAGCATCGAATGTACGGACGGCTACCATAGGCGAGATGTGAACATGCAAATATAAACAGAACTCTCAAGCTATTGTACAAATATGTAAGCAGCATAAAAAGTATAAAATTTGATGGAATGGTGAGATAATTTATTAGAAAACGTTGCTATAAATACAATTATGCATGTATGTAAATTAATTCAACAGGATCTGAATGTTACTCCAGTATTGCAACTAAAACTGAGTAGGTAACAAGTTTGAATTAGAAAATATGTGACTAGATACTTGTTGGCTCCTTTTAACAGATCAATAATGGGATTAAAGGATTTAGGATCAAAGATAGCTGCGGCCACGGTTAAAGTAAACATGTCACATGACGCCATATGACGATGATAGCAAAAATAAAAGCGGTATGGTCAGGTGATGAAAAGGAATACGCAAATGGAAAGATGTTCGTAAAACATTACAATTCAAGTTCTCAGTGTCAACGTGTTCATCTCAACAGAGTGGTAATTCGGAGAGAATTAACAAAAGTTTGGCACAAAAAGCAAAGACGATTTTAATGAATTTCAAATTCTCAAGGGCTCCTGTTCTAGTTCTCCTAATTTTGTTCCAACAGTTAGATTGCTGACATTATTAGTTTATGAGTTAATGCAGAAAATCAAATTTCGCCTGTGAGAAGTTAATTCCCGGTTTCCCTAAACAGCAAAATGTTGAAATCTATTCCAGGATATTCGACGTCTGTTCTCCATTATTCCAGGATTTTACAAAATTGAAAAGTTTTTAAAGTTGTTTCAGGTTACTTTGAAGATTGTTCCTAAATGTGTGTGTACCTTCATGAAAGATGTTGCGCAAAACGGAATTTCTGTAGTCATCTCATTTGAAAACCAAACCTTCAAAAGCGATCCTGGATTATTCTAAAAGAACTCTTTCTATTGACTGATTTGATAAACAAAATTTTGCTTCGGAAATAGTAATCCCGATCCTTCAGAGCTTCTCGAAATAATTCTGCAAACTAGAAAAACGGAAAAATTAGTGCATATCCTTCTCTACTATTTGAAAATCTGTACATTTTTAAAGTTTTGTCACTTTTGTTACTTCATGAAGTAATTGAAGGAAAAAAATCGACATTTGGATACCACCCTCCCCTCCACCTTCGATCGAGCTTTTGAGAGTTATTTCACGTTATTCCAGTTGTTTTGAATATTGCTCCAAACTGCTTCGTTCTGTTTGGTGGTTCTAGGTTTGCTGCATCTAGACCTCGAGAATTGCATATTTCTAAAAATAATTGAAAGAAACCAAATTGGTTAGACCATCTTTCTTCAAAATCAAGCTCTTGCGACTTGTTCCAGATTGTTTTATGTTCAGACGCAGGGATACAAGATCATCGTTTACTGCTGTTCTATCTTTGTTCTGTCTTGTTTGAAAGTTGTAGGCTACTGGATATAAACCCTCTATTGTTACAATTTTGTGTTGTTGTTACGTAAAATAACTGCACTGATAATGAGTCAGAACGTGGTAGTTTTTAACTAGGTAGCCAACAACATTGGATGTACTTTAGGGACTGTATTATGACAATAATTTTTCCAGGTTGTTTTTAGTTACTTATTTAGCTAAGAAATAAGTACATTTTCAAGTTGAAGAGCTGATCTCCCAAAACAGTAAAACAATTAGTTCCCACGTGGGAGGGAGGGAGGGCGGTAGCGGCGAGAGTCGACTTGCAAGACTGATTGCTACGATTTTATCCCACAACAGTCAAAAGCAATAACAAAAGTTTAAAAAACAAAATTGTTTCCCTTCTAACTCTAACCAGTAACTTGGCAAAATAATTCTGCAACTGCAAAGCTGTTTAGTCCACTGAAAGAAGAAGTCCCTGCAAAGCTCAAACAAGTGCGTCACAACAGATAAATGTGTGTGAATAACAAATAAGGATCACTTGTAGTTTGCTGTTGTACAGTTTGATTATTCAGCAACAAACAAATTTGGTCTAACCGCTTTTTAGTTTTCTGATAAGTTACCGTACTACTCCAATAAGCTTTTATGATAGCACGAAAAATTTCTTTTATTTTTAAAAATCAACATTACACATGAGGGGTTTCTAACATTATTTGAGATACCTTTTATATTTGTGAAGCTCTAGCGATAATAGTACTAGTCTATGTATATCAATTTGTCTTTCAATTTCAGTCGTTGCTGTGACAAGAAGAGTTGCGGCAATCGAAATGAAACACCATCAGATCCTGTGATAATAGACAGGTAAGTCGATTGATCTTCTTATCTACATATAGGCAATACGATCTGCGTTCTTTTTTTGTCTCCGTCCGCACTTTTATTCTTATTTACACACGACGAATCGAGGGAGAATAAAAAAAAGGGATGGATAAGGAAGGTAAATACATCCAGTCACACATAGTGCAGCAATAGAAGCAGCAGAAAGCGTGATCACAACAAAAGTCCGTCGCAATTTTCTTTTCCAAGAATAGTACGTTGCTGATAGCAAGGGGATAGCTACAAAATGGTGTCCCGCGGGACATCTATGGCGGCTGCCTTAGACAAGGGGAAGGAAGCAGAAGACATCACGCTGGCAGACGGATATCGCGGTGTCGGAAACGGTCGTCTAGGACTCCCTTAAGATCAAATACCGATTCGTACATACAAGAAGGAAATGGCGTGCTACTGTTTTCGTCGTGTGTTTCGGCAGTTATACATACATATATAGCGACGACCTGTCGCTTACGTTGCAACAACGTAATTATTAGAATTTCCATACTATGCAAGAGGGTAATTTTTATATTTCCGTGTAAAATATTTAGGGCTAGATGTTGCTTGAATTCTAGACAAGAATTGTGTCGTGTCGGGCTAAAAATAGTTTCAACAGAAATGAACTGTTTTGAATAAGCTATGAGTTCACTTGGATATTTAATAATAATTCATAAATATATACGGAACTTAATTTATTTTCTAATATATAAAGAGTTTAGCAAAATCATTATAAAAGATCTGTTAGAACTGACAAGAAGAAAACTGATCTAAACCCTTATCATATTATCCATAAAATTGAATCTTCCATCATCATTTAGAGATTATAATTAGCTTTTACATTTTCATAGTTGCAACATTTTGATACAACTTGCATTATTTTCTTAGTTTCTTTCCATTTTATACTTGTATTCCGCTTCCACATCTTTTATATTGCTCCAGATCTCTTACAGATGGCCGTTTGCATTTTAGCTTATTGACTTGGCTTCATATGTTGTTTTTGCTAGTCCTTTTTAAGATATGAAACTAATGTGCCAAAAAACTATCACAATTGTCCCTCACATTATCTTGCGTCTCTTTGTTCTTCCTTCCAGTCCTCAAAAACACCACGCACCCATCACATTAATTCCTGAATGGTGTCTTCCTGTTAGTGTGCATAATTGATAGTGTAATTGTCCTCTTTACTGCTTCTATTTGAATGTCCCTCTGAACTTGGTGCTTGGTAAAAATATGTGTTCTCTATCTATTCTTCCCCATGGTTTCATAGTTTCGTTCGGTATTGGTTCTGATCAAGTTGATTCTCTTATTTATTTTTAACTTCTCATTGCGCTGATTTTTTTCTATGCTTTCTTTGTTTCCTTTATAACCTCAACCCTGGCCTCAATAATTAGTGCTGTCAACACTGAAAGGTGCCTCTTTGTTTAACTCAGTTTAATTCTTTCGACTCACTTTTTATTGTTTGTAATAGTTTTTAATGTGTTTTAAATAGTTTCTTCTTCTTGAATATAATTTTCTTCGCGTTTCCCATCTTCTTGTCCTATCGAAAGCTCATTTGAAGTCCATAAGTCTTT
This sequence comes from Holotrichia oblita, assembly GCA_023690525.1. Classification (NCBI taxonomy): domain Eukaryota; kingdom Metazoa; phylum Arthropoda; class Insecta; order Coleoptera; family Scarabaeidae; genus Holotrichia; species Holotrichia oblita. The sequence goes on along the minus strand of CM043020.1, from coordinate 14,881,340 downwards.
CTCTCCTCAATCCACAAAGCGTTTCTTCGCTTTTGTTTGCCATTGCAGATCTTACTCTACTTTACAACTTCTCTTATCACCACTCTTGTGAAGTGGTAATTACTCATGTATGTCAATCTACGATGTTACACTTCAGCTTTGTAAACACAGTATACTAGATAATATTAGAAGGTTTGAATTTGTGTTTGATAAATTTTTAAAATGCTGCTGAATTTAATTCTGCATCGATTCGTCGTGACTTTTCTTATACCTAGTGCCAACGGTTTTCTTGTTATTCTATCTTTTCCATCAAAAGCCAATGAAACTCCAAAAGTCCTATCTAGTAAGCATTGATTTTGACAGAAATTGAAACAATGATTTTATATCAAAGCAGTTTGAAAGGTATCCATTTAGAATTCTGGTTATTTGTTTAGCTTTCTGGAGTACAATTTATAATGGAGGATATTGCAGAATATTCCAATAATGATCCGTTAAATATGTTTTATACCCATGGTGAATGTGGACAAATTGTGAGATAAACATGCAGCAAAATTCAGAATCAGCTTTTTCTAACCACGGAAACGTCTAACGAATAGCTACCGTGAGAAACTTGTGTATGTGCTAATGAATGGTAAATGGCCTTTTGTGACAACTGAAGATATTCATCTTTTAAACTGCACAATCTGAAATTATGGTGCAGTTTACATTTAACAGCATTAATTCAAATGTTGCCGACAACGTTGAATGAGATGTAAGTCTGGGTTTTCGATCTAAAAGATATTTTGATTTGTAATCTCTTGTACAGTAGGATAGTATTATTCACCTTTCAAGTGTTAAAATGCCTATGAAGTAATACAACTTTCCATTCTAAAACACGAAATGTTAAGGTCCTGATGAAGTTAAGCATTTGAATGACCTCATCAATAACGCTGATATAATAGATAGCAAATTTTATTTGAGCAACTACCAAAGGCGTAAAAATATTTTCCACAATTGCGTGAGCTTCGCCACAGGACATTACTTTTTCTCCATCGTTTTTGTGGTTTGAACCATAAAGGTCATGCAGTCATAGAACTATTTGAGAGAAATTTGCTGCCCAAAATCGCATCAAACATCAAGTTTGATAATAGTTGCTGTGGATTACCTGTAGATGCATTACCAACTTTGCAAAGGAGATAGTTGATGAACCCAAAGCAGCAGAATCAATTTCTGCAATAGCCTGCTTCAGAATATGTTTTTTAAACTAACGCTGCATCCTGCAGCAATATATCAAAAACATTTTTTTCTTTAATGAAAACAAGTATATTACACTTGCTTGCGGATACTGTGGTTCTTGATAAAAATTTCACTAATAAAAATTTAAAAATCGTTCTTAAAAAAGTAGTACAAACATTCACTAGAGCTAGCGAGTATCGTGACAAAATTCAACGAAATTAATTATTTCACCTCCAACGTATTTGTAATAAGTATACAATAGTATTGTTACCATAAAAACCCAAATTTAGTTTTATCTTTCATCGAAATCATTATATATTCTTGTTTACTTATATTCACGTTTCCGTAAATAGCTACTTTACTTATGAATTTTTTACACATCACCTCGTACTGTATCACCGTAAAGTTGCACGACATTTACATAGCGCAAATACAGTCATTATTTGACGATTTGGATCTTTATAAACCTTTAGCATTTTATCTCAAGCTATTTTATCGCTTAAGCAGCACTCAAGAACATTTCCATGTATATGCATTTATTTCAAAATCGATGATGTAAATTCAATGAAGATACATTTCCCGGTGCACATTTTCCATGCATCCTGTTTATTCGAGCGAATCCTGCAGGTAAATTTCGAATCGAATTTTATCTTTACATCTCTAGATTATTGAGCCCTGTAAATGGTTTCAGGGTGAAACATTATAGCTGTTTCATAATCGTTCACACACTGTAATGATCTGGTAAATTGTAATTAAATTTTACGATAATAGAAGATAGTGTGAATATGGTATTGCTTGTTCAGCGAAGACAAGTGTTCTATTCGGTAGCTGCTCCAGTGTGGGTAATGTAATACTTACTAAAATACTGAGGTTGAAATTGTGTCCTATGTTTTTTTTTGGTATACTCTTGATGGAATTTATTTTCCGTAATTGCAAATCCGTTGAAAATAGGTGCTATGATAGAACTGTTTTTTTTTTGTGTGTTTTTATTTAGACAGGAACGTTCAGTGTTGACATATGTATGTATGTATATATACATAGAACCGAATTCAGTACGCAGAAGATTCTATATCTGCCATCATAGTAGCAACTTCGCGTTTAAAAGTTTATTCTTGTATTTGCATCTTTTCCATGTTAAGAGACATTACAAAACTAACACATTATTCTTTCTTTGTTTCAGGCGATTATATACGAAGGGCAAGACAAAAATCCAGAAATGTGTAGGGTCCTGCTAACGCACGAGATAATGTGCAGGTAAGCTTTATTTTAACAGCTCTATGGATGACAGAAAAGCGGTCGTCAACAGAAATAAACAGCCAGTCGTAAACTTGCGACGTCTGCAAGACGCCGAAAACGTAAAGAATAGAGAATAGTATAGCGAAACTATAGCGTTGCCGCGTTAAAAAACTAAGGACGTGATAACTCTTGTTGAAGGAAGAAAAAATTGAGCGAGCTGGTGTAGTCAGGATGTTCCCTAAATGTCTCCCCTTGTCTTATATAATGCCGGCGGGTCGAGACGGAAAGAGGGGGACCTTTTTCCCCGGGGAGTCTGTCTTCTCTTCCCCTTAAGTTTCCCCGCTCGTTCTTGTGCCATAACAAACATCGCTCTCCTATTCGCCAATCTCGGCATACACACACATCCGCGTACGCCGTTGTGCATGTTCATCTTCCTGATACAACTTTGACGTTTAACTCACTTGAAAATATGTTATCACTTCATAAAATGTACACGCAATCTTCAAAAATATTATCATGCAAATTTTGTTACCCTCAATTTATATTGCCGTATACTTTTATCTGGCGAAATTGCTCGCTCGTAAAGCTTATCGAGTACATTATTGGAAAATTACCTGGAGTAAATATAATTCTATCGAGAGCATCGAATGTACGGACGGCTACCATAGGCGAGATGTGAACATGCAAATATAAACAGAACTCTCAAGCTATTGTACAAATATGTAAGCAGCATAAAAAGTATAAAATTTGATGGAATGGTGAGATAATTTATTAGAAAACGTTGCTATAAATACAATTATGCATGTATGTAAATTAATTCAACAGGATCTGAATGTTACTCCAGTATTGCAACTAAAACTGAGTAGGTAACAAGTTTGAATTAGAAAATATGTGACTAGATACTTGTTGGCTCCTTTTAACAGATCAATAATGGGATTAAAGGATTTAGGATCAAAGATAGCTGCGGCCACGGTTAAAGTAAACATGTCACATGACGCCATATGACGATGATAGCAAAAATAAAAGCGGTATGGTCAGGTGATGAAAAGGAATACGCAAATGGAAAGATGTTCGTAAAACATTACAATTCAAGTTCTCAGTGTCAACGTGTTCATCTCAACAGAGTGGTAATTCGGAGAGAATTAACAAAAGTTTGGCACAAAAAGCAAAGACGATTTTAATGAATTTCAAATTCTCAAGGGCTCCTGTTCTAGTTCTCCTAATTTTGTTCCAACAGTTAGATTGCTGACATTATTAGTTTATGAGTTAATGCAGAAAATCAAATTTCGCCTGTGAGAAGTTAATTCCCGGTTTCCCTAAACAGCAAAATGTTGAAATCTATTCCAGGATATTCGACGTCTGTTCTCCATTATTCCAGGATTTTACAAAATTGAAAAGTTTTTAAAGTTGTTTCAGGTTACTTTGAAGATTGTTCCTAAATGTGTGTGTACCTTCATGAAAGATGTTGCGCAAAACGGAATTTCTGTAGTCATCTCATTTGAAAACCAAACCTTCAAAAGCGATCCTGGATTATTCTAAAAGAACTCTTTCTATTGACTGATTTGATAAACAAAATTTTGCTTCGGAAATAGTAATCCCGATCCTTCAGAGCTTCTCGAAATAATTCTGCAAACTAGAAAAACGGAAAAATTAGTGCATATCCTTCTCTACTATTTGAAAATCTGTACATTTTTAAAGTTTTGTCACTTTTGTTACTTCATGAAGTAATTGAAGGAAAAAATCGACATTTGGATACCACCCTCCCCTCCACCTTCGATCGAGCTTTTGAGAGTTATTTCACGTTATTCCAGTTGTTTTGAATATTGCTCCAAACTGCTTCGTTCTGTTTGGTGGTTCTAGGTTTGCTGCATCTAGACCTCGAGAATTGCATATTTCTAAAAATAATTGAAAGAAACCAAATTGGTTAGACCATCTTTCTTCAAAATCAAGCTCTTGCGACTTGTTCCAGATTGTTTTATGTTCAGACGCAGGGATACAAGATCATCGTTTACTGCTGTTCTATCTTTGTTCTGTCTTGTTTGAAAGTTGTAGGCTACTGGATATAAACCCTCTATTGTTACAATTTTGTGTTGTTGTTACGTAAAATAACTGCACTGATAATGAGTCAGAACGTGGTAGTTTTTAACTAGGTAGCCAACAACATTGGATGTACTTTAGGGACTGTATTATGACAATAATTTTTCCAGGTTGTTTTTAGTTACTTATTTAGCTAAGAAATAAGTACATTTTCAAGTTGAAGAGCTGATCTCCCAAAACAGTAAAACAATTAGTTCCCACGTGGGAGGGAGGGAGGGCGGTAGCGGCGAGAGTCGACTTGCAAGACTGATTGCTACGATTTTATCCCACAACAGTCAAAAGCAATAACAAAAGTTTAAAAAACAAAATTGTTTCCCTTCTAACTCTAACCAGTAACTTGGCAAAATAATTCTGCAACTGCAAAGCTGTTTAGTCCACTGAAAGAAGAAGTCCCTGCAAAGCTCAAACAAGTGCGTCACAACAGATAAATGTGTGTGAATAACAAATAAGGATCACTTGTAGTTTGCTGTTGTACAGTTTGATTATTCAGCAACAAACAAATTTGGTCTAACCGCTTTTTAGTTTTCTGATAAGTTACCGTACTACTCCAATAAGCTTTTATGATAGCACGAAAAATTTCTTTTATTTTTAAAAATCAACATTACACATGAGGGGTTTCTAACATTATTTGAGATACCTTTTATATTTGTGAAGCTCTAGCGATAATAGTACTAGTCTATGTATATCAATTTGTCTTTCAATTTCAGTCGTTGCTGTGACAAGAAGAGTTGCGGCAATCGAAATGAAACACCATCAGATCCTGTGATAATAGACAGGTAAGTCGATTGATCTTCTTATCTACATATAGGCAATACGATCTGCGTTCTTTTTTTCTCCGTCCGCACTTTTATTCTTATTTACACACGACGAATCGAGGGAGAATAAAAAAAAGGGATGGATAAGGAAGGTAAATACATCCAGTCACACATAGTGCAGCAATAGAAGCAGCAGAAAGCGTGATCACAACAAAAGTCCGTCGCAATTTTCTTTTCCAAGAATAGTACGTTGCTGATAGCAAGGGGATAGCTACAAAATGGTGTCCCGCGGGACATCTATGGCGGCTGCCTTAGACAAGGGGGAAGGAAGCAGAAGACATCACGCTGGCAGACGGATATCGCGGTGTCGGAAACGGTCGTCTAGGACTCCCTTAAGATCAAATACCGATTCGTACATACAAGAAGGAAATGGCGTGCTACTGTTTTCGTCGTGTGTTTCGGCAGTTATACATACATATATAGCGACGACCTGTCGCTTACGTTGCAACAACGTAATTATTAGAATTTCCATACTATGCAAGAGGGTAATTTTTATATTTCCGTGTAAAATATTTAGGGCTAGATGTTGCTTGAATTCTAGACAAGAATTGTGTCGTGTCGGGCTAAAAATAGTTTCAACAGAAATGAACTGTTTTGAATAAGCTATGAGTTCACTTGGATATTTAATAATAATTCATAAATATATACGGAACTTAATTTATTTTCTAATATATAAAGAGTTTAGCAAAATCATTATAAAAGATCTGTTAGAACTGACAAGAAGAAAACTGATCTAAACCCTTATCATATTATCCATAAAATTGAATCTTCCATCATCATTTAGAGATTATAATTAGCTTTTACATTTTCATAGTTGCAACATTTTGATACAACTTGCATTATTTTCTTAGTTTCTTTCCATTTTATACTTGTATTCCGCTTCCACATCTTTTATATTGCTCCAGATCTCTTACAGATGGCCGTTTGCATTTTAGCTTATTGACTTGGCTTCATATGTTGTTTTTGCTAGTCCTTTTTAAGATATGAAACTAATGTGCCAAAAAACTATCACAATTGTCCCTCACATTATCTTGCGTCTCTTTGTTCTTCCTTCCAGTCCTCAAAAACACCACGCACCCATCACATTAATTCCTGAATGGTGTCTTCCTGTTAGTGTGCATAATTGATAGTGTAATTGTCCTCTTTACTGCTTCTATTTGAATGTCCCTCTGAACTTGGTGCTTGGTAAAAATATGTGTTCTCTATCTATTCTTCCCCATGGTTTCATAGTTTCGTTTCGGTATTGGTTCTGATCAAGTTGATTCTCTTATTTATTTTTAACTTCTCATTGCGCTGATTTTTTTCTATGCTTTCTTTGTTTCCTTTATAACCTCAACCCTGGCCTCAACCATTAGTGCTGTCAACACTGAAAGGTGCCTCTTTGTTTAACTCAGTTTAATTCTTTCGACTCACTTTTTATTGTTTGTAATAGTTTTTAATGTGTTTTAAATAGTTTCTTCTTCTTGAATATAATTTTCTTCGCGTTTCCCATCTTCTTGTCCTATCGAAAGCTCATTTGAAGTCCATAAGTCTTTCTCTCCTCAATCCACAAAGCGTTTCTTCGCTTTTGTTTGCCATTGCAGATCTTACTCTACTTTACAACTTCTCTTATCACCACTCTTGTGAAGTGGTAATTACTCATGTATGTCAATCTACGATGTTACACTTCAGCTTTGTAAATTTCCTAATTTTGTTGTCTCTATAAATATTTCTATGTCCTCATCTGCAATTAGTTTTACGTCATCCACATTCTGAACATTTATCCCATACTTTACTGTTCTTTGTCCGTCTCTGCTTAATTCCACATGTTTTTCCATTACCCTTTTACTTTCTCAGTTGCTTTAATAGTTTTCTAATCTTTTTCATAACCATCTCTTGGTATGCACTTTCTATTTATGTTATCTTCAATTTCTGTAGTCTGCCATTCAATTTTCCTTGTGTATTGATTGCTCACTTGCTCTGTTCCACAAAGTTCTTTTGCCACTTTGGTACTATTCTTGAATGTTGTCCATAGTACTTTCCAGATCTATTTGAGTAGGAAAACTACCTCATTTCTGGACTAACCACTCGACGTGGACATGCCCTATAAGGCGGACACTATGTACAGCCACGCGACGAACAGACACGCTCTACAAGGGCCCCCTTTTTCTTGAGAGAAACCTCACTTCCGGAACCCCCAACGGCTCACTTGCGAAGGCTCCTGTGTTTTTAAAACCAGGTAAGATGTTTTTAGAACCAGGTAAGCTATTTTCAGAACCAGGTCAAAACCAGGTAAGCCGTTTTTGATGTGGTTCTGAAACCAGCTTACCTGGTTTTTACCTAAATCTGAAAACAGCTTACATGATTTTGAAAACACAGAGGCCTTCGATAGTCAGCCTTCGGGCACACTTGGCACAGATTTTTTAATTAAGATTTCCTGATATAGAAACAGCATGTTTCGGACTTCATTCAATCAAGAACCTTATAATCGGAAGTAGCTACAAACTAGCTCATATGTTTCTTTAAAATTATAACTCATTCGTTTATTGTTCAATCTTCATTACATTACTACGACAGGCATTAATCAGCTGTCTATCTGTAGCGCTCTTGTATCCACAACAAGCGACAGATACTTTATTTAACACGACAATACTGCAGAACCAGTAACACAATATGAATAAATGTATCTGAGGATTTGATAGCCACCTGGGACCAGTCATCATCTGGTCACGTATAACGGAGTTACGAATGACTCATAAAAGTGAGAGTATATATGATTATATACACTTAACTGCTATCTCCTCTGTACACAACACAAAAATATATAACAAATGTATTAATCGATTGTATCTGTTCTGTCTACTAACACAATAGCGGAACAATTCTAATAAATTAATCGCGACAAGCACGTTAGTTTGTTTGTAGATCAGGTACTTTCGTTAACTAGTAAGATATATCTAACCGATTAAATTTTAATTAGACGTTTCGTAGAAAAGCACGAACTATATAAGCGCAATTAATGCTGCCTTGGCGATATGTCTGCTCGAGTATGGAATTACAAGTTGACCAGTACGTTTTAAACTTTACTCCGTGAGTAGAATTTTTACAGATCTCCGTCTTACGTACATAAACGGATATACATTTGATACAAACTGCAAAGTAAATTTACGAACTTGTTTAAAAGTTTTGTTTGAGGATGTAGTACGTCTGCCTCGTCAGCTCGAATATACCAGTTACTACAGATTAGAATCCATTTGATGTTATCTAATATTAAATGTGTTTCATAGTATTTCTCCATGATAAATCTTTATATTTCCTGATTTAATTCAATAGATTCGTTACTATATTAGTGTGTTATCATCGAATGCAAATTAGAACTGTGTGTATCAAATATCGACTTATCTATTTGTTTCTAACTGATCGTCGAATTTCGAAAACATTGAGGCATTTTTGCGTCGACTGGCACACAAGGTTTCACAGCTTGCATATCGTGGTCACATGTGTTTTTGCGTGTGAAGTACATGTATCGGAAATGACCGTTTCTGTTTAACAGACGGGTAGATCAATGATTTATATCTACAAATGTTCACATTAGCAGTTGTGGAATTTACGAGCTTTCACTAAATGCAGATGTGACAAAGGAAGCTTTGATGAGCAATAATGTAATTGTGAAAAAATTGTTTGCGATAGATCTGATACAACTAAAATCACAAGCTCTGTGTTCCTATTCTTCGGATGATACTTGGTAAAACGAAAATCTATAACAATTCTAAAAGAATTATTGATTTTTTGCAACTGCATTAATTAAAAGAAAACTTAGGAATGCAAGGAAACAATAATATGGCTCTGAAACATATGTGTTCGAGTATATGTTGTGACGAAAGTTGTTTCACTATCAACATTATTGTTTCCTGGAATAATTTCTTTATTTCGATACTTCCACGCATTTTTATGATATATAATTGCATTAAAAATGTTATTGTTCCATTTTATATAGACATTCCATACATATTAAGCTTGGAATGTTGATATTTTAATACTTACGCCCACAGAATCTATGTACATATATATATACAGTACAACCTCGATAATCCGAACCCATGTAATCAGAACATCCAATAATCCGAACAACTATTTCGTTTATATAATCCGAACAAAAACCTTTTCAAATTCGCTACTCCGAACATCGACATGAAGTGTTTCTTTCGACTAATAATTGGGGAGAGCAAAACAATGAATGTATTTTTTTTTTGGTTTTTAAGTAATTTCAAATTCACGTCACTATATACAACCAACATATAGATTTTTAATACATTACTTCATACACAAGATTTTTTTTTCTTTCCATATAAATAACAACTATTCACGGGCGTGCTCTTCCACCATACACTTTGATATTCATTCCTGCTGCAGTTTCCAACTAGGAAACATTTTATTTTAATATTTTAACATTTCAATTTTTTTTTAATTTTTAAATTTTCAAACAACAAATTTTTCTCCTATTCGATATTTAACATTTAACATATATGTTAGCTTCTTCAACCTAATTGGTTTAATGGTTGAATTTAGAATATAATCAACAATGTTTTACCATATTTTACCGTATTAAAGTAAGTTATAACTTTATACATATAGAATTCTCCAATTATAAAAAATCAACTGTTATTGTAGCCTTTGAAAAAGATGAGCGACTCATCGAAACGTCGGTTGTTATACGATTAGGTAGAATAAACAGCTATTTGCTTAAGAAAATTCTTGCCATTTATTTCATCAATGAATGTATTTTTAACTACAAGTCGCAAGAGATGCAATGGTTTGTGCTAGAATGTCTTTGTTATCGTTAGGAAAATGTCTAGAAACACTCTACATTTGGAGAGCGAGTGATTGTTCATCTTTCGGGGAAAGACCGAGCGTAGCGCAAGATTAATCGACACCGGCTTCTTTGATTGGCAGAATGGTAACCGAAAGTTATAAATTTTAATGTTATTTTGTAGAATAAATATTACTTTTGAGCTTATTTGTTGTTTTTTTCAATAGTTTTCTTTAATCCGAACAAAAGCCTAATCCGAACAGTGTCCTGCTGAATTAGTTCGGATTATCGAGGTTGTACTGTATATATGACTTTTCACTCTAGGCTGTTGTAATGCAGTAGTTATCGCTATAGAAGGTCATGCGGTAACAGAGAACAAACACCACAAACCTCCATTAGCATAGTTTTGTTATTTTGTTCAGTAAGTATTATTTATCTTTAAGCAGCTATATCGAGGTCAGACTATGCTGTTATTTTTACTGCGATTTGTCTACAAATTGCTACTGTCTCCTTCCTTGCATTTCTTTCATTATTTTCGCTACAGAGATCATTTTGGTTTCTTCTGTACAACCACATTTTATTGTGGTGAGCCTTTATTTTTTCCAGAAATTATCCATTTAACTAAGTGAGAGCTGTGCTTTACGAAGTTTCAGTGAAGCTAATGCAAATCTTCAAATATAGAAAGCATTTTGTGTTTGATTCTTGCTTGTGACCCACGTTTGCACGTTATTGACTCATTATCTAAGAAGCCTTGTTTTCGTGCAGCCAAAATAAATGTTTAGTAGTAAAATGTAGGGAAACTTTCAAGAGAAAGTTTATTCACATTATCAGAGAAAAACGGCGAAAAGTCAGCTACGATGAAAAGATCACATTTTAACGAGCGTTCCTTGCAAACTGAAGCATTTTTGCATCATCGGACTTGCGAATCCAACGAAAAACTGTAGCTGAAATGAATGGCACACTTTGTTCAGCACACTGGCTAGATGTGAGTCACAATATATGTCGAAGGCATCGCAGTGCATAGCATTAAATCTACATAGTCTATACTAAGTCTTACTAATAAGTACAGCACTATAACTGTCTGTAATGTGTGATAGCTACAGATTTAGGCGTTTCATAAGTGATTTTATAATACAATAAAATCATCGACTATTTCAAAAACGTTTCATTATTTGACACAAGTTGAACAGATATGATTTTCAATCTTGGCTTCTGTAGCAAAATACAAATCTACTGTTAGTCGTAGTAAGCGAAGTGTTCATATTTGTACTGCAGCTGCTATTAGAACATTATGTATAGTTTGCGGAAGTTCATGTTTCAATTAAATAATTGGACTATCCCAATGCCTTTCAAGTAATATTATTTAGGACAAGTACACAGTTCAGCAATTCACTCTCTATGAAACGATTAGGCAGTTAACAGCTGACACAGTGGTGCATAAAGTTGGAGACTGATGGCATGATCAAAAAAATTATGAAACAAAAATAAATCGACAAACGGGAATACAAGAGATATCTTCAATCCTGAGTGGACGGCAGATGTAGGAATACAAATGGTTTTCAATTGCACCGAAATTCACGTGAGCCATGGCTGTTATTTCAGCCGTTAAAATCGATGAACGCGCTTTGTGTCAATTCATGTTATCAAAAATTATGAGGCCTTTAGTTTTTATCAAAGCAGCATATATGCTTCAAATACCTATTTTATGATAATAAAGCAATAGTTGTGGGACGTGACTACTTGTAAGAATGACTCAAGTATTTGCCTATAAATATTAATTAAATAATTGTACTGACCTAAAAAACAAGACAAAAATAATGTAACAGGAAAATTTCTAGGCCTCTCCTTTTAAAGCATACATCTCCAAAATAAATTCTGTTCATTCCTTAGTTTTACAACCAAACAAGAATCCCTGCCATTAAATTAATTACTTATTACTTTCTGGCAAATGCATTAAACATCCAACAATTTCGTAGACAATTCCCTGGAATTGAACGCCAAGTATCGTATAACTCATTGCAATTTGTGAGCAAGCAAGTGGATTGATGTGGTAAGCACGTGCTAGGATTATTCGGTCGCGTGCATATGTTTTGTTACATGTGTCCGCGTGTGTGGGCTCATGCAAGTGCCAACCGTGCGCTGTATTGCACGCATACATGCCCGGTATCAAATGTACAAAGTGCCTCACGAAAGTACCTAGACAGACTGCGACGACTAATTCAAACTCATCTCTGTAATGGCCAGCCGTCTTTCCAATCTTGCCGTGCAAGCCCTGCCGTTTTTCGAATTAAATTTGCGATCTACACCCGAGAACGATGCAGTAAACATATTTATATTGAATCTTGATTCAATTTGACGCTCCTATAATACAATGGAAGCTAATTTCGTGTACGAAAACCGGCGACAATAGGCGGTCGTATCGAATTCGTAACTGAGGCGCCCCGTCGTCACTGGTATTGTTCGAGTAGCTCAGCTTTAGAGGGGCACGACTCATGTCCTTTCCCGTTCTGAATCCGTATGAGTTTCAATGCTCCTCCGCGCTTTTTTTATCGTCGCTTGTTATATGTAGGTACGTAGTTGGTTCTTGTTTCTGCTATTGCTTTCAGCGTATGCCAGTGTGCCATATACAAGCACATATAGCATCGCGGTTGTTGACAAAGCGACCGCGCGTTTATATTGTCCTTTTCCATTAATTGGACGCTTCGATTGATGAGATCCGGTCAGCCGGAAATTGTGCTTTTAAATGTTATATGCTGAATCGGTTGTGATGTCGGTTCGCTTAGCGATTTTAGATTAGAAAGGAAAAACTTGATCTATAAGAATCCGATAATTACGAATTTAATGATCAACATGCAGCAAATAACAATAATGGTTGCTTCTCCTAAGATTTCTAGATATGTTAGGAATTTCAATTCTACTTCCAATTTCGTTAGACTGCAATGAAATAATTTAGAAAATTTAAATGTGTAGATATGTACTATATGTTATCTGTTATGGAAACTTTTCGCTAATCAAATTCTAGGTTGCTTTACTTTTACAGTCAATAAAAGTGTTGAAGCATATGACGATAAAGATACAAGATAGGAGTGATAGATGCACTACTATGTTCATATGTCATACCGGTATTCTATGACGAATTCAATTTTTCTGAGCATTTATTGTTTGCATGAATAACGATTACGATTTTTTAATAATTTTGAGGCATTTCATCGAAAATATCTTTTCCTCAATTGTGGTGCTGTTTTGCAGTCGCAAAATAAATTTGCAGAAAGTTGGCGCTAATCTTGAAAACTTCCGGGGTATACCGTTGTGACTTCTACGAAGCTTTGCAGCTTTTTATGAAATGTGTACAATTCTAGATACTAGTTCTTCCTTTATCGAAGCAACCACCTCCTTCGAAATCGGTAATTATATTTTGGCTTCGTAGTTGCCACAAATAAATGTTTTGCTTTCCAAATACCATTAAAACGTATGTACCAAGTATCAATGAATTACGCTAACAACTACGGTGAAGTAAAAATAATGTTTAAACAAATATTTATGGAACTAGTTTTCATATATTGAGGTATCGATTCAAGGTATCGGTACCAAGGTATAGATTCAAGGTATCGCTTCCCAAGTATCGATACCTGTCGATACTTAACCGATTTCAGTACTCGGAATCGATACCGTGCACGGAATCGATACATCGGTAAGTATCGATATCTCAATTGATATCGATGGCCTATACCAAAAATGTCGGTATCGCCCAGCCCTAGTGGGCTCCCCATTTCGCAGATTTATTCCGAGATAGTTTGAACATTATTGAAGCCATTTCCTTTTGTTTTAAAGTTTGTCTATACTTTTTTATTGCAATAATCAATATAATCAAAAAGACATCATTTAAGCGGTGAGCCCCCATGCTTCATTTGTTTATGAGAGAAACATTAGATACGCCAATGCCTAGTTTTACTTCAAAGAAATTTAGTTGAAACTACACACGATAGAGGGAATATGCATAATATTTTAGAGCGAAATTAATCAACCTTACTATATACGCGATATACCATTTCAAACAAGATAGTTACTTGGCTGTAATGATAAGTAAAATTAAAAAAAAAATTACCTACCCTGTATAATTTTTGAAAAATATATTTATTTTAGTTTTGACCCTAATGTTTCTGCCAAATAAACAATACAGCTAAACGTAAGTTAAATGATCCTAAACTAATACCACGTGATATATCCAATTTTTGGTGTGACTTACCAATCTTAATGTTCTGGATTAAGAATTACATTGTTCTTACCGCTAGTTTCTTACTCTAATCATCACCTTCTGATGAAGAATTTAATAAAATTCGAAAGCTTAAGGTTAAGATAAATGAGTCTTATTTCTTTCTAAGATTTTACCATTGGCTGCTAACCCAATTAGTTTGGGATCATCTAACTTACGTTTAGTTAACGTTGTGACAGCCGTTACTTCCCCTCAAACAATACAGCTCAAATACGTGTAGTCAACACGCGCCTTAAATTTTGAGTTATATTTTTAAATATTTTTAAAAGCTCTAAAAACCACTTGCCTTAGAAACAATAATTCTAGTGTAGTCACGGCATGTTAGACTGAGAAATAAAAATCCTAAATTCTGGTATCCATCAAAATACATCTTAACGGCTTTTTTCGCGCTGTTTTTATCCTTAACTTAGAAAACTACAAAATTATGATGTAATTTTCTGCAAAACTGAAAGCATCAGAAAGTTTTAATGGAGAACAAACCTAGCGTACGTGTCACGTCCGAAACTGTAATCGACTAGTGCTGTAAATAAATAAAACAAACGCCTATATCTGTGGCCTGAAACACCATGTTGAAGTGTTATTTTCACAATGAACTAAATAAAAATTGGTAGAAATCAACAAATGAACTATGGCGACGTGGTTTATGGCCAATGTATTGATGTTGCTACCAAGAAACGCATCCAACGACGAAATAACTCACAAACTAAAAGATGTTGCCCATCATGCAGCAGC
This sequence comes from Holotrichia oblita, assembly GCA_023690525.1. NCBI lineage: Eukaryota > Metazoa > Arthropoda > Insecta > Coleoptera > Scarabaeidae > Holotrichia > Holotrichia oblita. Next base: position 14,866,204 of record CM043020.1, on the reverse strand, counting down.
GCAGATTTCTACACAGCACATGCTTCCTTCATAAATTTATACAGTATAGAGTACCAGCTTATTTTTACAACAAAATTATGTTTCGAATCGATTTGAACAATTTAAATTAGTACATACATGGGACTGCTGACTCCGCCTATTCACAGAATTTGAATTTGAGTTGAATTTTTGAGAGGTAATTCACATATTTTGTCAGGAAAGTATCTAACTTTATTTCACCAAATTTGAAATCCGTGTCACCTTCGTCATGTCAATCATCACTTCGTAGGCACTTATTACAATTGAGCTTGTAATGGCTGACTGATTACGTGCATATCTCTGGCTTCCTATTTTTTATCTCTTTTCTTAGGTCGTGTTATATGCTTACACACTTATCTACCTAGGTACATTTTGCTGTTTTGTTGTAGGACTGACTTACATTCTCTTCTCTTGCTTCTTTTGCTTGTTTATTTTTTTTTTGTAAAGGTTAAATAGATCACCTTTGCTACACTTCGCCGGTTGATATACATTTTAGTCTCACATCATTTTGTTAAATATATTTTTTTGTCAATCGATAAAGTCTAATACTATTATTATTATTAAGAATACTATTATTATTATTAAGAATGGCATTCGTGTGACACTTTAGAAATGCAAAAATACTGTGAACTATTTCATCCTGTCTATCACACAACTTTATTTTTCAGTGCATAGTCCTGCAAGCCTTTCCTAAGTATTTTTAAGTAAAAACTAATCAGATAAGCTGTCTCCAAACTGTATATGTGGTAGAGCGTACCTAATATGCAACGCTGAAGTAAAATAGGGTCGCCTTTGGGTGCTTTGTAATCTTACGTGTATTGTTTTTAATGTTTTTGATGTATTACCATGGTTAGTTGCATGCCAGCTTCCAGATTGTGGGCGGATGTTTGTTAGAAATGGAAAATCTTATATGAACTATATCCAAATCTGCTAATCCAAACCGTTTTGGCAAACTTGTCTAAGTAGTTTTTTTTAGAGTCTTGACAGTTTGGGACTTACCAGTTTAATATATTTGACGTATTTGATACCATATTCTCTTTAGATTAGTGATGATAATGAACAGTTTTTCAAAACTCTAAATTGATTTACAAATAAACTATATACATTTACATACCACATATGTAGGTATCGATTGACCAAATTGTCTTGATTCACTTTCGGCGATCAACTCAGGTAATAAGTTTATCAATTATCTAAAACCTGTTTACTATCTTAATTGTTTGCATGCTTAAAAGATCTGCATTAGATTGTCAACATTTCTAAAGCTCTAAAGAATAAAGCAGGAAAATAAATGTCTGAATTTTTTGTTTTTATTCGATATTAACGAAATCATTACAAATGTCATAGATATCCTTATTTAATAGAGTATGATATTTATACAGAAAATACATTTATATTTATAGATACACTTACCTATTAATAATGACAGGAGGGTAGTATTGTAGCAATTGTCATTTGCACATAAGAGAGTAGAAACAATTCTTTAACACTTCCTTAACAAATTAAAAGTACAACAAATAGAAAGTAACTAGAGACTTACTTGTAATAAGTACCAATTAATATATTTAGACACATTTTCTCAAAGCGCATTACTCTTTTATTGAAGTTCTCAGGTCAATCATTTTTTTTAATTGCCATATTATTTCTCTTTCCCACTTTTCACAACAAATCAGCAGAAAGTACCAATTTAGATTATATTTTTACGAAGGACATAATCATGTCATTGTCGTTTATTGCAAAACCGACGAAGGGGTCGCAGTTCATTTTCGACAAAATTCAATGGGCAAACGCCAAACAAAATGGGCACAGTTAATTAATATTAACGCATATCAAGCGCTAATAAACCTAATTTCACTACACACGTGCACAGTCGAAGCATATTTTTGACATTATTCACCAAATTCCATTTGACGTAACAACCCCCTCAGTACGCCAGTCTTCCCTGTCATGTACGCATACAGAACTAGTCACAACAACAAGCGATGCACGATGATGTCATATCGCCGATGACAATACGAGAACATAATTCAGGATGAACGGGACGTTACAGACCAACATGACATTTGTGTGCAATCAGGAGTTAAATAACTCATTCGCATCAACAATATTCACCCTGCCAGGCACACAATACGGTACTATATACACCATTTCATCATCGCTACATATAATGAACCTCTCTACAGTGTTGGGTATCGATTGTGTTTAATTCAATTTTTGGATTTGGATAGTATTATAGGATTACCATTTCTATTTATGTTATTTTTAGGAATGCCCCTTAGATCTATAACTTAAACTAGTTTCGTAAAATCTTGTAATTAGTAGAAAATATATTACTTACACAGTAACTTCTAATACATTACCTACCAAGAAAGAATTGTGAAACTACTTTTATATAAACCACATGTTTAAGGAGGTATCTTATCAGCTTCTAATGCAGTAAAAGATGTTGAAATATCTGAAACACTTTCAGAGACATTGCAACTATAAACTGAACAGCAAGGATTCAACAAAGAATTCTAGACAGATCGCAAACCATGGAAGAAATACTTGATGGTGGGCTTTCAGAATTATCGCTAGCACTATCTATACTGTTCTGCCCGGATTATCTATCAAAACCTAAACAACAGCTTTTCATTCAAGTATTCCCCAAGGCCCTGTCGAGTGTCGACACTGCAGCCAAAGTCGTAAATGAGATCTATGCAGAATTTCAAAACTGAGACACCTGAGAAAGGCGAGTTGACGCAAACTGAAGGGAAGTTGTTTCTATTGAAAGATCATAACAACAAGAGATCCAAACAGAAGAAAGAGGAGAGTAATTTGTAAATTGAATAAGATGAAAATGAAAACTAAAGATTCTGAAGTGTAGAAGGATAGCTACTTGAAAAATCTAGGACTTTGCGTTGGTTGATGTTAGCCGAAAGAGAAGCAAAATTATTTTTGATGGAGAAACTACAGTAAGTGACCCAGATGCTTGAGCTACTGGTGAGAAGAAAAAGGACGTACTCTCCAGCAACTAAATACGAAGCGCTTTCTAATTTCATTAATTTTAAAAAGGTGTTAATTTTGTCAATTTAATTTTTCTACATAAAAAGAAAATAGAAACTCTTAGTGTAAAATTAATAAAAATATATACACAGAAGGGGACAAGATTCTCTAAGGGTGAGACGTTAATCCTTAACGAAGCACGCTTAGAGGAACAATTATTAATATTTCTACCAATATTGCTAGACTAAAATGCACTTTCAAAGATTGAACTTCATTACAGAAACATTAAATGGGATGAAGACTCCTTATTTTCCCCTAATGTAAATACCGATACTCCCTAAAAATTCCAGAACTCAACCGAAGACAATATGAAGGCAGAAATGTTATAAAAAATGCACTTAGTACATTGATAATTAGACATATTCGATCTACTACCTTTCATAGAGACAGGAATGATTGGAATACATTTCCATAAACTAGAAAAAGTAGAAATTGATTTTGGTCAGAAAAAAAAGATAGCTGGTCGCCCGCCCTTCCCTAAGCGTTTGCTTCATTGTTCCCGAGCATATTTCATTGTTGTATCTCGTATATTCAGTACTACTTCATTTATTTATTGCAGCAATTTAACAGCAGTAAGCCAATATTTCCGTGAGTTAAGCAGTCAAGTAACCTCTTTCACTTGCATCGTAATTCAATATTTTATAACACACACAAACTTTGCATTGCCTGCTTTGTCAACAATATTCTCCGCCACTACCGTGACTACGTTGAATAAATTAACGATATGATGAAAAGATCTGGATACGATGTATCCAATAAAACCGATTTACGATCTGCATTCGAGCTGTATTGGATATGCAGGTCTCGCATCAGCGTTTGCGAGCGCGTAATGGATCTGAGCGCATGATGAATTCGATTGGAAAGCACTTGGGGAAACTACCACCAGACCATACGACTAACTCCAACACCGACGTCGTCTACTATCCTTCCGATGTGCATACAGTTGCTGTACTACAACCTAAGCCAAAATATTGAAAGTAGCGCTGAAGCAAAAATAGTACCTCTTATCAATGAATCAAACTTTATAAATATCTACTTGTATCACTTTTGTGGTGTAAAATAAACGTAAGATCATTATTAAAGCATCTAGGCCTGTATTTACTACGAAATAACGCTTAGAGCGACGTGTTAGCGGATAAATATTTCATACAGTCGCAGGTCGTATACTAGTCCACCCTCATGATCTTTTTTTGTGTAATTACCGAAATAGACAATAGCGTGTCATTATTATTCGTGTTACACAACATACGTTCTGTTTCGTGTTCCGTTTATTTGTAGTGTCCTCGTTCCCTATTTAATTTGGTGTTAATTTATGCATCTGCGACACGGAAACTAGAGTCCCGCTGAATTATAATAAATTTGTTCGGTTTGCGTGTTATTTCGTACAGCTGTACACCTTCAGAGTGATTAGTGCCTGAATGGACTCATCTCCGTATTTGTATATATACAGGATGTTTGTATATGTAGACCGCCCCTAGACCTGTCAAAAAATAATTTTTATCTTGTTCTGCAAATCAGGCCTTCGCAGAATATTTACGACCTTCTAAACTTTTTTTCAGTTGGAGACAGATCTGGTGAATAAAGAGGCTTTTCGAACAACGCGAACTCTAAGTCAAGATTTCTGTGCAGGGGCACTCTCCTGCAAAAACAAAACAACTTTTGACAACTTTCCACGTCTTCTTTCCACAATTTTTTCTCGTAAAGTGGTCAGTAACGTCATAATTTCCCAGTCGATCATGATTACTCCATGGCAATCCTAAGAAACTGAAGGAAGACATTTTTCAGAAGATTGTTGCAGACGACACTTCTTAAGCCTGAGAGAACCAGAGTGTCTGCGTGTTGCTTTGTTTCTGTGTGGTATAAATGTAACCACATTTCATTCATAGTAACAATACGCCTTAAGAAATCTGCATCGTACTATAAAATAACTAAATTAGAGTTAAGAATACTTGAGTTACCGTCACGATTTTAAATACGTGTAGTTTGAACTTTATCGATGATATTATTTTGCCAAACAACTTCTTCCAGTATGGTGTTAAAAAGCTTTTCTCTCCACCTTTCAAGTTCACAAAGTTAATCAATCAATGTGAAATAATGAAACGCCATTGTCTATTTCGGTAATTACCCGAAAAGCAGTTAGGCGCAAAGACCTAGTATACGAGGATAGTAGGTAGTGATCCCTTTGAGTTGTTCTCGGGTAATTCGTCGTTGATGCCTGTGCGTGCTCTCGTAGGCAACGAGCCGAGATAAGGCCTTCCAAACGATTCTAACTCTATTGTTTGTTGAACAGGGCCGCCCCGACTTTATTTACCGGCATCGATCTCTTGCAACAGTGTGTAAGCGTTGCTCCTGGTCGTACCTACTATCTTCATCTGAGATAGCGCGTCTAAATACGACGGTGTACGGCGGTGGGTAGGTGTACGTTTATTTCGAAATTACATTCCTTAGTCACGATTGTATCACGTCGGGGCCCTCTGCATTATTAATGCGCGTTTTCAGCACCGAACAAACGGATATCAGCGAAGGGAAACGAAGAAGTTCCGGCCTCGTGTAAAGTTTTCGGTCGATTGAATCGATACATAATGGATTTCAAATTGAAGTAAGCCTTATTATCGTTCGGATATGAATCGCTAACCTTTCTGAAGGTTTCGGAGATGCGTTCAGGAATTTGTTGAAGTACCGAATTACTTTTCAACGATAATTCATCCAGATTTCATCTGTACTGATACCAAATTCGAATGGGTTGCGTATGGTGTTAATTGATAATTTTGATTGCCGCTTGAATATAATTAAAATTGAGTTGACTTCAGAATAAAAGCTCCGCATATTATACCAACTATACACCATTTTCTACTTGTTTAGCAGTTCTTTAAGTTGTTCAACTTGTAAACGGCCTATCCACTTTTCAAACAATAGGTACAAAACGTAGGCACGCAGGAACAAAGCACAAGTCTCTATTCAAAACTTATACAAATAATTTTATGCGTACAGTGAAAACAGTCAAGGAAGTAAAAATTTATTTCAGTGTTCAAGCGTTAATTTTGTAGTATCTGAGCTTTATAAGTCATCCATGTGGTTTAATAGTTTACATCGACCATACATTTTTAGTTTAAATTTTGGGATTACAAAAGTAATAGTTGATTCATTCCTTTCATGGGGTGACAATTTGCTTTTGTGCTTTTTTAGTAACAGTTGTCCAAAAATTGTGTTTATTATAATTGCGCGTAACTCTTGCAAAGTATAGTATCCAAAATGGATCCGCTATTAAAATAAGGTGAAGAGTTAAAACTCAATAACGAAATAGAGCCTTCGGATGTGAATACGAAAATAGCTACAGTACGTAGCCGAAAGCGATGAAACATCTATTGCTGTTGTTGTTTTTCTTTTCTGATGAAGTTATTGACTAGACTGTCAACCAAAAAATGTTATGGAACTACAGATAATAGTGAATGATAGAAATGATGAAACGCCAACATATAAGCTGATGAAACAACACCTGACTACTTTTTCGCATATACATGTCGGACCACCTCCAGGGACAGAGAGCGGACAGTGTCGGGTGGGCTAAGTAGGAAAACTATGTATCACATCGTGATGGAATATCCCAAGAGGGCGTATAGGCGATGACACCATTCGCTTGAAGTTTGAATATTGCGCTGAACGAAATAGTAATGCCTGGTCATTGGCCGTATGTTGCTGAACACAGCTGGCATAATTGAACAAATAATTTGCCAAGCACCCTAAAATGTGACCTGAACATGTATGTCGTCCACGCAAGTTACTTTTAACTAAAGGACGAGGTTATAATCAGTCCATACCAAGTCCGAAATATAGTCCTACATGAGCCTTATGAACTCCGCAATTGTCATGGAAAAGCACATAATATTTTGTGCAAAGTTTGAGATTGTTTGCAAAAAAACTTGTTACCGATAAAATTTCTGTTCGAGTATTAAAAATCTGGACTCATCATGCTGACGCTTTATTAATTCCTAGATCGTGGTAAAAAACTTCAATTTTTGATTCCTAATATCTCTCCATCAACAGCAGTCGTTAACATCTTACTTATTTCGATCAGCTGAGACCACTTTATTCCTCTCAGACTGTATTACCCACTTCGCTAATAAATTAAAACTCATAACATGCTCATGCACGAAGTGAGGTAAAATATTCATCGCTTATAGATAGCCTACTAATTCATAACCAATTAACTGCTAATAGATTTGATATTAATGAGCACGTTGGCATTACAGTCCTACATGTTGCAATGCCAATTAGTATCTAAACTCTACTCCATTGATGATTGTTTCAATAAAACAACAGACTAAAATGGAGAGTTGAGAGATACCAGAAACTGTCCGGTAAAGACTCGATCTTGACACGATACGTAAAATTCCACTTGCACCTGGTCTTTGCGGCGGATACCGAAAGTAAACGCAATGATCACAGGAGATATAATTTGTTCTACCATTTATAGTGTTCGCCGTCTGCGTTCGCAGCACACGACTGCAATCCAAATGATAAATTTGTTCCTAACTAGATATATAAAACGTACAGAAACGGCATAAATACATACGTACGAATAAAAGATTCCGCTTTTTACACATTTAACTGCTTTCTTTGCAACTGCCGCGTCGATTAACGTCAATTATTCTTCTTATCAGCAATCTTTTATCGCTCCTCTATTTTCCATATAACCTTTCGTACAACCCGTATTCGAATCGTTTCGCACTAACCTAGATGGGATAAATGTTGTAAAAGGTACGCTATCCTTGGGGAACTCGTGATTAGGTCCTGGAGGTCCGGTTGCGTTAACACCAAGATTACAGCAGAAGATCACTTGTACGTTTTTGATCCCGCGGGACTCGAAATTTCCCACTTAGATCACGGATTGTTCTTAATTTGTTTCCGTTCGAAATGAATACCGACTGAAAAGTTCGATCTTATTGCAGTAGTTTCCATTATCATTCAAGAAATGTATTATTCTATACTGCAGGTATAAATGTTCCTATAGAATATTGCTGTATAACTGTATATACTGTAATACAAGAAAAATAGGTCATGTTGAAGATTTTCTGAAGTTATCTCGATATTAATACAATCTGCATACGTTAGCAAATTAATGGATATGTTAAGGCATTTGGAAAAATCGTTAACATACATATATAAAAAAAGTGTTGCGCTTAATATAGATTCCTGAGGAACCCTATTCCTTCTTAATAGGCTGGATTTGATACCGTAACATGAGACCCTTTGAGTTCTCTTAAGTAAATATGATTGAAACCAGGTGTTAGTAATCGTACTAATTCCATATTGTTCTAGTTTATCCAAGAGTATACAATAACAAGTTTTAAACAATCAAGACAAATTCCTAAGGAAGACAATCGAGCGTCAATACTTGAGATGATTATCTAAGTTATTCCGAAGCACAATATATTTGATGTTTTGGGTTAGTTTGCTTGCCACTCTTAGTGTTGGCTATGTTTGAATATGTTTGGCAAAATTGTAACCGATCCTGCACACTCAAGTTGCAAAAAATTCTAGAAGAATGTCGGTATATCCTGTACATCAAAATTCTTCTTGTTTAAATGATGAATATTATTGGCGGTTTAGAAACAGTATTAGCTTGCATTAGCGTGGCATCTTGCAGGCCTTCTAACCTGAGCTGGCTATAAAATATTCAAGTTCAACCAAATATATGTTGGCCTTCTGAATGTTCATCTGTCTTGGCATTCGTGTACCCCAGACCCTATATCACGCATATCTTCTTATTTTTGGCAAAACTAGTTGCAATTCCAAGCTGTATGACATGTTTTTAAGGAAGCCAGAGTCTCGATACAAATCTAGAAGCCTGCTCCTTTCAGTCCTAACCCTAAGGCATTTGAGAGATTGGTATTTGGACAGCAAGCACTAACTTTCACCCACCTTGGATCTGTCTGCGTAGTAGACATGTGATCCATTTCCATTTTTTTGTGCACCAGAACTCTGCTCGTCAACCGTAAATTGTTGTTTATGCCTCAATCTGACAGACACACAATCTGTTGGTTTGTCTAATAATTCTAAGGCTGTTTAGAGGTCTCGTTAGCTGCTCGATTAAAATGCCTCCTTTAAACTGATCCTTCTATAAAAAGGCAGTTAGGCAGCTCTCTAAAAAGTTAATGCTCGTGGAGTTATAGAGGAACTTCACAACAAAATAATCGACAACTTAGACAGATTTTTTCCTATTTCTTTCACTATACAAATTTGTAATTAAAAATAAGAGGACACACTCTTATATGGTGAAGCTATTATTGTTATTTCATTAAGCTTTTTTAAGGTTATTAATATTTTGCCAATTCTTGTAGATATATTTCTAATAAAATTGCAAACTACACCATCATTTCTAATACCTAAAAAGAAGTATTATAATTTATATTTCATACCACATGGAAATACCAAGATAATATCTAATAGTCGGTAGCAAATGTTATACAGTTTAAAATGCAATGCATCCATCTATATATTTTTTATCTAATTGACGTCTTACAATCGTCATCTCGTCAACAGATGATCGAAAGTGACTCACGAGATAATTGTACTTCTGTAAAAACAGCACATTATTCATCAAAACGCATTAGGCTAACAACAGCGCGGCATATGGTTACGTGCATCAGAATAACAGTTGACTGGTTGGTACTTTTTTTTCGTTCTGAATTCATTAACCTGGAAATTGATTAAAGTACACGACGGCAGTCACGCATCCGATCCGAAACTTCTCAACTTTACTAATAGCGCAATGTAATCAGTGACGTCGATTTGCAAATTACTTAAATCGTTTCACGTACAGAAGTAAGAGGGACCTTCCTCTCTATTAAGCTCAATCTCGTTTCACTCAAACACGTCTTGAAACGGATCACTTTGGATATAGTGGACAAAACAAATTCGAGTGACGTGTAAAAGGGGTTCGCTAATACAACCACCTCCATCTGTTTTCAGGGTTCGATCCAGATCTCTCATTCAGAATGGATTGATACGGCTGCGCTCAATTGCACTTGATCACTTTATATAATGGCCATTCTTTTGCGGATTATAAACAGTTCGGTGGGCTTCGAATCTGAGTGGAAGTGCTTTTTTCTATTACAGGAAATGAAATGTTTGAACTGCGTTGGCATATTTACTTTTAGTTAATTGATTTTGTTCATAACTAATCGTGTAAAATAAGGGAATGTGTTAAAGTTGCATTACTGAACGTGAACTAGTGTCGCCTGAAAGATTCATTAGAAAAACCGGTTTGTTCTTTTAAAGTAAATGGAATGTTTTTATTGGATTTAGTAAACAAGCCAATATATTTGCTAATGTTCCCAAGAGATGTAATATCTAATTTAGTCATACACATGACTATAAAGCTGTACAAAGACTTTACCACAACAACAACAAAATACTCATGCTTATGTAGTTTAAAACGACATTTACTCCGTTTTTTTGCACACATAGATTAACTCATGTAAAGCCGGTCTGGAGATATTTCACGTCTGCTAGCTTCGTTTATAGAGTAGGTAGTTGTTAATATAATAGAAGATGGAAGATGATGTACATAGTTGTTAAAGATGCAAACAAACAGTGATGTTTAGTATTTTTTTAATAAAATCTCTTATCTGACTCAATCAGCTCAGAACCATCCATCAAGAAATGACTGCTTAAAAAAAGGAGACGGAGATTGATTGCTATTTTGTTTAAGTGCTTAACAGCCTTTCGTATATGTGGTAATGAATCATAAAGTAGAGAAATCATATATATAATGCGTGGCACTTCAAATGGAAACACCTCAATAATTTAAGTTTTTGGTTAATTTTAAAACCTTTCTCTTTTATGTGAAGCTTCTGAACCGTCATTAAATGGGTAGTCCTAGCAAACAACTAGTCTATTGTAATCAAAAATTAACGCATAAACGTCTAGGAACATGCTACGAATTATTTTTCAGAAAATTATAATTATATATAATAATATAAAAAAAGTCCTACAATTTTTTTCTACCTGAGCTTTAGATAAATAGTCTTTTCTTATGGTAAAATGCAATTTCGTCATTTAATGAAGCTTGAAAAACTTGCGCTGCAGTAAGTAAGTTCTTTACAATTTACAAAAGAAATTAAAAGTTATTAAGGTGTTATCGTTTCAAGTTAAATACGCTGTATATGACGTTTATTACTACTAAACTATTAGTATAAGTTTTATCCTTAATAAACATAACTTGACCTTGCTTACGCCTGAAAACCTTAAATAATGTTGTTAAGATTGTTAAGAATATCACCAGTATTCCAAGACAAATGCTACAATAAGCAAAAATGTAATTTACTACGATAAGGATTGCTTAATTATTATCTAACAATCATAAGCACAAAATCATCGATCTTTCGTCTTGACATTTTCAAATAATTTGATAGTTAAAGCGCATGTCAAAGGTATGTACCTCAATACCATTACAATTTTGTTATACCTAGAATAAGCGACAGGCTAAAGCAATATTCTACCCCCTTTATATATATTATGTATATTCTTCGTTCCTATTGCTTCCATTAACTATAAATGGTAGTGGTTTTGTGAGAAATACGCATCTAAATAGTGCGTAATACTTGTCGTTAGTTCTGTAGCAGGTCTTGCATTTAGATGTGTGCGTTAAGGGATGCTGGGGCGTTTAACAGCCTTTGGTGGTCTCTGAAATGCTGATTTGGCGAGCGTTTGCCGGTCTCCACTTAAACCGAACTTCAGTCCCGGGACTCACATCTGTTGCAGTTATCGCGTCGCCGACCGCAGCAGCCAGATTCTTCCTTATCCGTATAACATGGCCGATCGTCAAGTATCAACGACAATGACCGTTTACGCCGTTGACCTTCCTGAACCGTATTACCAGTTTACGTTAAGTTCATGGATTTTTTTCTAATCGTTCGGTCTGCTTTCGTATTACCTGTGCGGGTCTATAAGAATCGAATCATTGGAATTGTAAAATTGGTCTCCGGTTTTATTTTTAGTCTCTTCGCTTTTTCGTCTCTTCTTTTTATCTTGCTGCTTACCGTTTCTTGAGAATGTGAATAATTTCGTTCGGTATTATATAAATAAATATTCTTAGTTTAAAAGAACGCAAATATATGAAATATTTACTAAAGGCAACTTTCCTTCGTGATATTTATCCTTATGGTTTTCATAAGCTCAACTTGAAATTGCTATATCCGTCAATAACACATTTGTATCAAATTTAATTCTAATTTATTTTATTATTCACAATCATATTTTAGCTACAAATAGTCCAAATCGACAATAATGATATTTCTGGTGAAAAATCTTAAAACTGAAGCTTTTGTTAAGCAATTAAAGGTTTCAAGGTTTATATACAGGTATGGCACGAATTTGGCGGTCAACAGTTGATGACTTCTTTCATCTTCTCGAGACAAAACAAGACTAAACAACAGGAAAGAAGACGAAACTACTACGTCTTTTATTTCACCTCGAAATAGATTCTATCGCTCCTCTCTCTAAGATAACATATTTTTTATAACCAATAAGAAATGTTCTTTTGATAATAAAAATATATATATCGGGTATCTCAAGTCATAGACGGGGGCTTGTATTAGTTCCGTTTATAGAACTATTGAGTTACTAGTTGACTCACTATGAAGTTTGGAATTCATTCATTTATATTAAAACTTGCTAACACTTCCGGTTCACCCTCTAGCTCTAGCACAAAGAGACACAGTCATACTGATGTGAGTACCAGGACACCGGGCATGTGAAAGTAACTCAATGGTCTTGCAACGAAATCCACGGACTCTGGGTTTATTGGACTATATTCTGTCCCATTATAAAAAGTCAGATAAAGGCTCATATCAAAGAGTGGAAAATTGATCAAGATAGTTCATTAGTTTTTCAATTACTAAGGCTACATATCTCCTCTGCTGAACTTCAACAAGACAGATCTGAAAACCGTCACGGCTTTATTTACCGGCAAGGGCCCTCTGAGGCATGACCTGAAGAAGATAGGTAAAGCGGACAGCAACAAGTGGCGATTCTGACATAGCGGAACACATTATCTGCGACTGCGTGGCGATAGCCTGACAAAGATACCACCACCTCGAACAGAGGTACTTAGAACCAGCTGATGGCAGAGCCTTAGCCTTCTTCACAAATTTGGAGATCAGTTGGCATTAAAAGATTAGCGGTATCGTCAATATATCGTATTAATTACTGTGAAGAGTGACAGTCAATATATGATCAATCCACCATTAACGCTTCTGGATTTACTATAACATTACAAAGTCCAGTTTTTGATAGTTTTCTTTCTAATGGAACGTCATGAATATGAATGAGAAATCATCTTGTATGCGAATTAAGAAAAATATCTAATATGCAACAACCAACAACCGAATAGGTACGGCTTTTAGTATTTAAAAGATTCCAAAAATGAAAAAGCATGCAGAGTGTGGCGACTAAAATATCAAATCTCATGGAATATCCAGCAAAATCAGAAGTTGAGTTTCAATGCAGATGAAGATATTGCAAATATGGCAAACCTATTATACTCCTACTGATAAAAGACTTGACCTATAACTTGACAAAATGTTGGGTTTTCAAATGTTCAAACTGCCGACTCGTAAAGAACTGGAGCGCATTGGAAAGATTTTTTTGAAAATTATACAATGTATATATATATATAGACTCTTATGGTAAAAATATGACGGCTCCAAGCTTAACTCATATACATATATGTATATCAGCCCACTGACATGGATTGAAGTGAGAGTGAACTGTGCTGGAACATATCGCAAATGGTTGAAATAGTCAAGGTCTTATTTTTTACTCCATTCAAGAAGTATAAATTGTAGTAATTAAATAATTAAGTCGAGAATTAGACAAGTTGCAAACAGTTGTACATTAGTATCTGAATCGTCTTCAGCCAGTAACTTAGCAAAATGCAATCAAACTATTAAGCTGACATATAAAGAGTTACTAAATTGATCGACAGTTCGACTTAGTTATTGGCTACCTGTAAATTCAGGAACAAAACGGGGACGAGAGGTCTGGCTTCTTCCAAAATCTCTTTCGACAAGACTGGTGGTCGACAGATTGTCTGCTCATTCATGAGATAAAACCAGAAAAATCATTTTTGTATCTTATCAATGCGCATATAGTTAGAACCGAATGGAAGACATTCATAAATAATTTTAGCCATGTGTTGAAATTATCCTAGAAGTAGCAAGCAGAAGAGTTGCATCCTATATTTGGGGTAATTTTTACCTTCTTTCATTTACAAAGTATTTTGTCTATTTACGATTTAATTTGGATAATCGAGCTAATACCAGTTTCTTAAAACTATGTATATTTACATTTTCCTATAATCACTCATTTTGCGCAAGCAAAGCTTTCACAACAAATATTGTCCCATAATAATATTTGACAAAGATTTCTTTCATAAAATTAACGCCGAATTCAAATTGGCGTCTGTATAACACGGAATGTTTGTATGATTAATTCAAGGCAAATTACTTGCTAACTCACCGGAACACCGAAAGTCCTGTGTCGAATGCCAAGCTGTTTCGCAAATGAACGCAGAGATATACACGAAGTGAGAAAGCATTAATATCGTTGTTGACAAATTTGACAGGGAGCATCATTAGAGGCGACGGGCAATTTGTAAAAACTTTCCGATGCCTGTAAATTACAGTCGCCGTATTACAGCGTTTGCGGTCACCCAGCAGCGGTGGTAGTAGCTGACACCGTCCTACTTCCGTTCCTATCCACACGACCATTAAATTTTGATTGACGAGTCAAGTGGCGTGCAAAAAGGACAGTGTGTATCCTCCGCAATGGGTCACAATTAGTTTAGTATTTACGGGTTGTTCTGCTGGTTGGTTGTTCTATAGAGACGTATCAGCATCACTCGGGCACGTACTAACTAACTCGGCTCGGTGAACTGCATTGAACTGCACTTGGTGCAAATCATTGCTTTAGACATCCCGACTGTCGATACGTGTATTGGTCCCTGTAATGTGCAGTTAACATTTAATTGCGCACGTTGTACGTTTCGTCGGAATCAGTTATTTTTTACACGAAGAATCCATTAATCTGTAACTTAGAACATTAATAAAACCAGAGAAAAATGTAAAAGCTAAAATAAATTATGTATCATTAATGTATAAAATCCGTTTGAGATAAAATGTACAACAATAATGATAACGTTACCAAATTGTTTAATGCTTCCCTATAACCGATGAACTGTTGACCAAACTTGCCGTTTGTTGTTTACTGTAAAGTCAAGTATACAGATTTATTGATAAGCTATGTGCTCAAGAGCTCAAACATAAAGCAACACAATACAAAGGTAGCTATGTTAGCTAATTACATACAATTGTGCACAGTTAATCTCTCCGTACTTTAATAAATGGGAAAATTTTTAACTAAATGCCGTTATCCTACACCAATTTCGAAACTACAACGTGGAGTACAACATTGCTTGCAGACTATAAAACGTTATCACATGCAAGCAGTACAACATACGTACATATGTGTAAACGATACTTCGTACGAATGGATGGCGTTTAAAATGTTTCAATTTATAATAGACATTATCTGTTATTTAGATGATACTTCTACGATACGTAATTAGCTGTTAACACATGTTTACTTCGACCGCAGTTTAGATTATGTTCGGTTACCACCAGAGATCGGGTTCGTTACTAAGAACACTTAGAAACCGTTGATCGTGCGTAGATCCATTTCACTTACACACCAATAACACCGCGTCGTACCCGATCTCCCTAAAAGCGTCTAATTAGTCTCTGAGTGGATTTTAATAATTAGCCGATACGTTCTTAGACGTGCGTGATGTTAAACAGACTTCCGTATTATTTGTCTAACGCCCGGAATCATCTGATGTCGCGTGTATATTGCGATATAGATAGGAACGTCATATAATAAGTATTAATTATGTTTTGGTATTACCATAACACATACGGAGATGTATTAGTCTAGCCACCAAACATCATTATACCAATTAGCCTTAAGATATTATAATATGAGTTTACATTTAGATAGGGTGAAATCTGCTGACACAAGAATATCAGCTTTCATTTGTTAGGCTTTCAATGCTTTAAATTAAATTTCTATTTCTTGACGACTATTAAAAACCACAAAATAGGATGCTAGCTACAAATTCCATTATTAATTTGTTTGCAATAAAATGTTTCGTTATCCAGCTTGAAGAAAAGATTTAGCGTTTGCAAAATAATTTCAGTTTTGTAAAGTTCTTATTGAAGTAGTAAATAATTAACTAGATTTCATTAAGGCCTATCAAAATAAATTTTGTGACTATTCGGATTATCCAAAATAGACAGCATACTTGTCACAACCCTTGTTCCTAATGGTTTAGTAGAACCGAGTTCATTTGCTGCTTTTTCGCAATATAGCGGAAATTTGTAGGAATATCCATTATGTCCGCACATTGCCCATAACTTGAACCCGAATCTTATGGATTTACAACAAATAAACTGTTTTAACGCATGCCGCCCATAATAATACCTCACAATCATTTCATCGATAGATAAAGTCGCGTGAAATATGCCCCATTGTTTGAAATTTTTGTTTGTTAGTGTTCCAATTTTAAAAGATTTATCATTTTTATTTGCTTGGGCGGTTGCATTGTCTGTAAAATGAATTATTGATTTTATTTTTCTATAGGTGTTTCTGCTGAAGGAATTTTTTACTAGAGGAATATCTAAATCTTCAGCGTCGGACTAATAATCTCTTTTACGGGGTAATGTATGATAACCGCTAAATATCAAAAAACCGATAAATACCTTTACTTCATCCAGTGAAACTTCAAAATTGTGTCGATTTTTTTGCACTTTCGCATATCGATGTGTTTCGGTCATAATTAGGTTATAAACCTCTTCGTTAAAAAATTGTTCAAATAGTTTTAAGGGCGTAATACCTGCCATACTTTCCTATACTTCCCATACTGTTTCAAAATTGTTTTGGGCTTGATTCCATGAATTCTGATGGTGATAAATTCGCTGAGATATTTCCCATTCAGCTTTCTTTGGACGTTTTGCGCGTTGAAATGTCGACAGTGACAAGTCATTTTCGCTAGCGTATAGACTCGACAGTTTCTTCCGGCCAATTGCCTTCATTGAATTCACTGGATTCCGTAGTTTCTTGAAATCTATCAATAAACATTTCTACAGCTGTGCGGTGCATCTGTAATAGCCGGCGGACCAACTTCCTCGTCATTTTCAAGTTCTTCGTCGGTAAAATCATCTACCTCCGGCGGTAACAATAAAATAGTTATCACGTTTTATTTCTTCAGAAAAGGCATATTCCAATGCTTGTTCTAATGTTCTAGTGTTAGAAAACCTTTTCGACTCATAACGTGGTTGGATCTGCAAGATTTTATATAACAAACTGTTCTATATGTACATAAAGGCTCAATGTCCTCATTTGAGGACTCGATCTTACAACTCTCCTCTAACAAAATATTTACAAAAACAGTATATCCGTCAGGGTTACAAATACAATTCAGAACATACATATCTTCCCATAAATAATACAGAATGAACCACTCACGTTTATCAGAAACTGTTATATAACTAAAAACGGAAACTACAGCAAAACAACCGACATAGACAAATGCTAAGGGAATGACAATTTACAGATTTAGTATCGGAACTGGAATATATGATGCCATCTGTAGCCAAAACTTCTAACTATTAAACGTCCTCAATTGAGAACGCTGGGCGTTAATGGGTTAACATTACTAATGAAGAACTGAGATATTTTTGAGCCACCTTGTGCAATGCCTGTCAGGAGTATCTATGTATAGAATTTTACAGTAAACGGATTTGATAGATGTGGAGCTCTAGACTAACCTGAATCGTCCCTATTCTTTCTGTTCTTGGTTTGATTTTGGAGATACATAGAAACAACATTATTCGGGAAGAAAACCAGAACTTTTTATGAATTTGTATGAAGAAATATTAACAAATACGCCAGAGATAATGTTCGTAAGCAATTTTCCAATCGCCGTTTTCCACTGCCAATAAGCTAATGGACGTTAATTGGAGCAATAACAGAAATAATCGATGATTTATTTATTGCTTATAGTTCACACTTGTACTACAGCGTCCAGATAGTCAAGAGGACACATAGAGACCATGTCCAATATACAAGGACACCATTTTATGAAAACTATTTAATGGTGTGCCCAGTATTACTTGTGCAAATCTCATTTTGATTAGTGGATGATTTTTGACACTCTATGTGTACGTTTAAGGGATCTCTTTAAAAAACTATTGTGAGAAAATTCCGTTTATTAGCGAGAAAATTCTTCATAAACAATCATGTCTGTCTGCAAGTGCAAAATAATCAAGTAATTTGGCCAGCATGTTGCAAAACTCTATCAAAAAGGTTCCAGAAACATGTCTACAACTTTTTTTATAATTATATAGGTATTTGTTATGTTAGACGTATCTGCAATTAAAGTAGGTTATTAAATAAAATTAAGAAAAGAAACATTTTAAAACATAACATTAAGGTTTATTATTCCTTCTTTTGAGAAGAAAGCTTTGCTGTACAAAATTAATAGGCAGCATTAAGACATCGAATTATAACAAGTACTGGCCAACGTTTCCGCGAATATTGATGACAGTTTCAAAATTCTGTGAAATATTATCTCTCTTCTCTTAATTAGTCTTAGTCTGCTGATTGTCTAATTTTATGTTTTCAATTGATATTGGCAAAACGTATATTACAGAACTATTAAAAATGCTTTTAAACCTTACTGTTGTGGCAAAAATTGTAGTATCGATACTAGATCCTCCAGGACAATATGAAAGTGCAAGAATTGTGCAAGGTGTAGTAACGACGTAAGGAGATATGCCATTATAATCAGAAGACCAGTTGCCGGGCGACAAAAGATCACTCAATAAAATGAGCGATGTCTGGCGTTCGCTGGCTTGCAAATGAAGGAGTTAGAGATGTTAATGTAAGTGATTGGACTGTATGGAAAAGACATCATACTGCTGAATTATGGTTTGGAAAACTGGCTACAGGTCCTCCATTGCAACGTCGACATAGAGTTTATAAAACTTACTTAATATCACATAGCATGGAATACTGAAAACTGGACTAAATTGCTCCTTGCATATGAGTCATATTTTTGACTTACTGGATCATACAAACGTCAGCGAGTTTGAAAAAGACCAGGACTCCTATTCTCCAACTCAAGAGAATGGTCATATCATGAGAATAGTGGGCGTGTGACGTAACCTAAATATTGTACCATAAATCCTGCATAAATTACCATAATAATCACAAAAAACTAAATGTAGATGTCACATACTTCACACTATTCACCGTTTACCTATTAAATCTGGCAACGTTTACCTTTCGACCGATCCACTACTACAAATTTCAGACTAGGAATTCAAGCTGTCAAGAGAATGTTTTGAGAGAAGTGATCCATCCCTTCTCTCAATAGAGCGATGACTTCTCCTACGCTGGAGAATAGGGGTTCATGAGAAAGATAAATTCAAATTTGTATTAACAAAAGGCTTCCATTTGGCGGTGGATCTGCTATGATATGAACAGGAATCAGTTCAGAAGCACACACATAGTTGATTTTCATACAAAATAGTTCTCTGACAACTCACAAGTACCGACACGCTAGAAGAAAATGTTAGGCCGTGGACGAGCGTGCTGTTTCATGAATATGTATAATAATGCTAGACCGCGCACTAGCAGAATTCCAGGAGAATATTTGAATGTGATGGAAGTTACGCCACTGGACTGGCCAGCCCTCAGTTCTAACATGATTCCCTCGAGCATGTCTGGCATGAGTTGCGACGTCATATTTGAAGGCATACACCATCATCAAACATTGCTCAAAAACTGAGAAAAGTGTAATTGCAGGGATAGAGTAACATCAACCAGAATGTAATCCTTAAGTTAATGCAAGATACTCCTGATTAACTCCAAACAATCGTTAACGAAAAAGGAATAAGTCCAAGTTATTGGCGATTTCATGCTCGCTAGTATAGTAGAAGTTGCCAGAAAAAGCATGTTGATATGTATTATATCGACAACTAACTTTTTTGATAATAAATGATTAAAGCAGATTAGATCTTGAAAAGTTAAATGCTCGAAATAACAAAGTAATAAATCATGATAAGTGAACATCAAAACGTTGAATTTTGTTAGTGGCAGGGCTTTTTGTACCCGATTACATTTAAATTAGTGGTGAAGGGATTCTTTCGACAATAAGTGTGCTAATGTCTCATGAAACAAACTATCAGTCTTTATTATATAACTACTATCAATTAGTGATGAAACCAAATATAACACATATCATAAAAACATTGTTTATCAAACGGTATTTACAAGCCCATGCAATAATGGTTACAGCAACTATTTTTTACCTCTATAGCTTTTATTACATTTCTTTCCTAAACCCAAATTCACACCATACACGATTATCGTGAAGTAGTAGTTTTTGTCTTCTCGCAAAACGTGCAATAATCTTCGACGTATACTCTATAAATCAGACTATTAAGAGAAGCTCTCGACTTCGTTTTATAAAGAAGATGCCGTTTTTTACGGCAAGCAGTAAAACGCGCAAAAATGCGCGTAGCCGAGTGCGCGCGACGGAATCGAGTGTATTCATCGCCAACAGGTACAATTAATTGATCAATTTGTCTTGAAATATTATGTCAATGATTGATGTTATTCTCTCAGCTCACCTTCATTCATCTGACACAAGAAACGATGGCTATGTACGAAAGATACACCGTCATTTATAAGTTTCGACCCTGTGAGTTTAACGATAAAGATACCAGTTCATTGAACACAACATACGCAGATACTCGTAATGTAGATAAACAGTTTGAGTTACGATAGAAGTAATATCTTTAAATAAATATAAATCTTTGTTAAATAATACAACGTTTGCATACTGGAAAATCAGCGATGAAAAATGTTAAGAAACTAAACTTTTATTGAACTATATGCATATGGAAATATGTATGAAATTGAACGTAGAAAGTTATTCAGTTGTTTCCCAACTACCACAATGCACATCACAAAAGGATTCATTTGATTCTCTCATACTCCATTTTATTTTCGACATTTTCATATCACGTACCTCTTGTCGACATTCAGAAATAATTGTCAGGATTGCTCAGTTTCATGTTTTAATGAATGTCTATGGTAACGTCGCACAGGATTTGCTCGCGGCAGTAGGAATCAAAGTCTCGTAGCAACTAAACACCTTCAACCCAGAATGCGGTCTGAAACTAATTATACACATCACTTTCCAACTAACTACAATACACACATCTGTTCCATCTGTTTGAGGGACTGTATCAACTGAATCTATGGATAAAGCAGACGGTTTATCAACTGTAGTCTATAGTTACTATAAATAAATTATGCTAATATCAAGCCAGTGCTAGGCTAATGAGCAGGTAGTTATCTTAACAGCTCTAATATGAATAAATAGCTATGACCATCCGTTTATGAAATCTAGATTGAATGAATTAACAAAGCCATGGCAGCTATTTGATCAATACCAACATTTAAGTCTGAGAACTTAGCTAACATTTCAACATTTTTCATTTTACAACGTTTTTAATTAACCCTTCAGTAGTCGCGTTGCTATTACAAACACGTTTAGTCGCGTGGAGGACTATTGTCCTCCAAAATAATATCAAGTTAATAAATATATTTAGTGAATCTTTTCTTAAATAAATACACAACGAGATTATTTTGACACAATTTATTTGTTTTTTTAAGTAAAACCTATAATATATATGAATACAGGACTCTAATTATTTATATATCACAACTCTCGCGGTATAGTTTGTGTGTGTATAATTGCGTTGAAATGGCTTTGTGACAGCATTAAACCGCCTTTTATAATACTGCGCTGTAATCACTTTGCTCCCAACAGCGAATGGTAAGTCGATCGAAATTCAATTCTCCGAAAAAAATGTCACTGTCTTTGCAGAGAATCAAAACCCGGCTCCTATCGTTCCACCACAACGATAGTCAGCCACCTAACCTAATCTATTATGAATTAAAGACTGGAGAATATTGTTCCTTTAGCGTAAAATTATATCCTAAATCATAAGTAATACTTCATCTGTTCTCACAATTTGCAGAAGGGTTGTACTATTGAAGTTGTTTTTGTGATGGTACTGAATTTTGCGCTTCACTTAGACGCACTCCAAGAATGCAATAACAAGATGTGTATTTATATAATAAATAATAAAATAAACTATACAAAATATTTTTTAATACACATTTATTACAAGAATGCACTACTTACGATATAATACTTGCAATAACACCGCTAAATAATTAATACTTCTAAATAAAACTCGTAACGATACCTTCGCGTAAACGGTCGCGTGGATGACTATTGTCAGCCAGTTGACTTTAAACCGAACTGCTTTGTTTATGCTATGTAAAATGTAAACATATATGCATATGAGGGTAGGTAAATGTAGTGTGGAAAGGTACTAAAAATTAGAGGAATATATATTTTTAAATTCAATGATTTTTCTTTAAGAGAATATGCGTGGAGGACAATAGTCCTCCACCCGACTACTGAAGGGTTAAGATTAAAACAAAGTATTGAATTTTCTAATTAGAATTACAAAAATTTGCTGAATAGCAGATATCTCTCAGAAGTCTCTCTTAACTGTAACTTTATGAATGGCAACTGTAATTTCATGGATGCTGAATAATAAAATTGACACACAGGGATACAAAATATCTAGATAAAACATTTTCTATACTAACTAACCTGGTCCTCATGAAGTGATAAATGTTAGAAACAGTTTCAGCAGTATGAAAGCGATGGGTAAAATGAGATTGCAGTCCCACTTTTAAAGATTTATTCAGAGCACGTCTTCTTGCTGACGTTTTAAATTTCTGAGGCTGAGGTGCACCTGTTTACAATAAGAGGCATACAGTGAAATTGGACAATTTTAGACCTACATTCTCAAACATTTCCAAGATAATAAAAAGAATTATATTTAACAGATAATTGCAGTTTATGAAAAAAAAATACATTATATTATATTTATATCCTGAAATATTTCCACTTGTAGGTCAATCAAGCAACAATTAGTTAAATACCAATTTATTCCAGAACATATAATATTATGTTTTCGTTAATAAGACTTATTCAGTGGAAGAAATTGACATTCAATATGTGTCAAAATACTAATAATATAAATTGCCATGCCTATCAACAAAAATATCTAAAACACAAAGAATTCATTGATATATCGAATTTTAATTAGATACACAAAGACACTGATTTAAATCGTATATTAAAGGAAACGAAAAAGTTTTTAAGTAATGATAGAGATATAATAACTAAAGCAGACAAAGGAGAAAACAGTATAATAATATATATATATATAATAATAAAAAAGATTACGCAGCCAAAATAAATTCATTATTAAACGATCAAAACACTTACATTACATTACAAAAAGACCCGACTAACAAAATTCAAAGTGAAAATAACCAATTAATCACTAGTTGATTAAATAGTAATTATATAGACGAATTCGTTGCAAAAAAATTAAAAATTAATAATTTGATAACTCCGCGAATTTACGGCGCCCCTAAAATTGTAAATTGTATACAATCACCAACACACAATTTATGAAAATTTTTATCCAAAATTCTCAGTAATGTAGTAGAAAATACGGAGTACAATGTAAAAAGTTCCTGGAAATCCGTACCGTGTAATCATAAAATTATCAGTTTAGACGTATTTTTATTCACAAATGTCCCTACAGATTTGGCACTAAACAGTATAAACAAAAAATGGAATTTAATTCAAAATTATACAAATTTACCAAAAAATGAATTCGTGTTGGCTGTAAAACTTTGCTCAAATTCAACATATTTTCAGTACAATGACACAATATATAAATAAATATTCGGTACAGCAATGGGTTCTCCATTATCTGCTGTTATAGCAAATTTAGTAATGGAGGACTTAGAGCAGGTGGCAACAAATTAAACTGTCATGTACAATTTTATATGCATGAAGATGATTGTATATGCTGCAAACCAAATGATAAAATCGAACATGTTCTGCACACATTTAGGTTAAAATTTACTTTCGAAAGAGAAAATCAAAATTCTATGAATTCACATAACTTTCATACCTACCAAGAATAAATACTTATTCACAAATTTAAAATTACCCATTAAACAAAATAATCAAAGTAATGTCGTTTACAAATTAGATTGCAAAGATTGTAACAAATGTCATATGGGACAAACCAAACAATATTTAAAGAAACGAATTTATAATCACCAGTACACTGTTGCACATAACGTCACCGCTGAAACTGCTTTATCTAAGCTCTCTAAAGATAGACGACATAATTTTGATTTCCAAAAGACTAAAATTTTAAAAAAGGTATATAGGTAATTATAAAAAAAGATTAATTTATGAAATGATACAATAATTATATTATACCAGAAATAGATATATGAAGGGAACAGCTGTTTAGCTATTTGGAGACAGAATTGTTGGGCTATATCAAAAGGACATGACGACTTGTACCTTTATGGACCTGCCCAAGGTTTTTGACTGAGTTCATAATGGTGTATTGTTGGACAAGCTTAAGTAGTTGCGAATTCAGGGAGTGCCATAGATAAATCTGCTCCAGAGATAAACACTTGGACCTGTGTTGTTTCTCGTCTATGTTAATGATCTACCAGACGTAATTATCGAGTACTGTTCATCTAGAGATTTACTCATCCGATTATCCTGCCTACGCCAAGAGTCCACCTCAGTACAGGTTTATTTTCTGTGACAATTCTGTTCTTCGTGAATGGATATTTCTTATTCAAAAGGTCTGTATTAGAAGCGCGTTTCAATCTAATGATACAGACACTGTAGGCGAGTATTTACAACCAATGGTATACTGATCTTTTTATCATTATATCTGGAGTCAGTGTTTGTAAAAGCTCACTACGACAAATTAAGAAAAATCAACTAAAGCATGACTATAAACCGAACAAACCGCAAATGTGTACCTGATGTCATCTTTCATCGATTGCATCCCTGTATACAATCATAAGTTTAAAGTCTGAAAAGCTATTTATTAACTGAATGCTTCTATAACGTCAATAATTTCTTTACAAAACAATTACAAATTAAATATTTTGTAGTTACTGGCAGTTTCTGAATAACATCTAACGCATTCTCATACAATTCATTGATAACACAGATGATTACCTACAAGAATTTATTATGTATTACCTTTATATTTGTTATAATATTACATTTACCTTGTATTATTTAAGAACTAGATATTACTAAAACTTACGAAGAGAAGTGTATACACCCACCAGTATACTGGCTAGATGCGGGGTATGAGCGGCGAGTACGAAGAAAGCGCAACATTACTCAATGCCAATACTTGATATAAGACGGGCGAGAGGGGGAGATCGAACACATGAAGAAAGTTACGAACCTGCACCGAGAAGACAGAAATAAAAGAATGAAACGGATTGCTACGGATAAGAAACTTGTCAGTTTCTGTGAGCGCGTTCATCCCTGAAAATTAATGTCTGTGAAGTCACCGGCTCAGAGCCTTCCCGCGCTCTGCTATTGCTTTTGATAGTCTTTCCTATAGACGCGGCACACCGGCAGCGATGATGGCGCAACGGCGAACGACAGAGAGTCCTATAGCAGGAGGACCTATTCCTCCCTGCCCTTTTCAGTCTGATTACCTTCCAGAAACATGACAGTTTTCCTATGAATTCGACTAGTTGTCGTTTAACAAAATTTTATGGAAGATTTTGCACAAATAAATGTCAAAAGCGATTTTAAACAAGTAGCGTATTATACAAATAATATTAGATTAAAATATTTCCGGATTAATATTAGTAGAATCTATCTGAACAATTGTTTTGGTAATATCGATCAACCATAAATATCACACATCCACGTGGAGAGGTCCTAGCTTAATTTAACTGATCGAATTTAACGTAATATCCCATTTATGGTGCTGTTCGTGAACAACAGCAGCACGCGATATCCTACTAACCAGCCGTCACGGACAGACAAATGTTAACATTACATACTTGTTGCTGCTCCTAAACCTAAGTGGACTCAGTCAGGCGATCGTCGACGACTAACTGTTGTTCTAATGGACCACAGTTCCACAAGATCTATGATGAGTTTAATCAGGTAATACTTGCGATAGAATTGCAAGTTTAATTTTATTAGTCGGAGTACTAGAATATCCCTCACATTATGGCTTTTATTATAGTATTTAGATTTGAAATGTCGTCTGTAAATCTCTTCTTCGTAAAAGCTTCTATTTATTCAAGTGACTTTTATTATTAGTGTATGTATATATGTATGCGATAGTGGAATTGTATCTCGATCAGATAACGATATAAAAAGCTCTAGATTTTTTAGGACAGTGAGGATAAAGATATATGGCATTAGGTCCTGGTTTCATTTTTTATGCAGCAGATACCTTTCTAAAATATTTTGTAAAGATATACGTTGAAAATTTCAGCCAATCTTTAAGAAACATTTAGCTTCGTCCTTAATAAAGGAACTAATTAAACTAGTCCAATCATTTTTTTGCATGCAACTGCAGATGATTCTTGCACAATTCCTAAACTACCTAACGTATCTATACCAAATGTTTCAATAATAGTCGATCGCAAATTTACTCTACTACGAGTAAAGTTGCAGTATTATTGGTTGGAATATCAATTTAGAAGACGTACTTTTGCAGATAATAGCCAAGGAGCACATTGATGCTGATAATAGCGACGTTGAAGATCAAGAGATATAATTTTTTTCAATGCTATTGTATTGAAAAAAATGGTCGCCAAACAAGCTACGGAGGAGTGATGGTCTTTTGAAAGTAATATTAACGAAGCATTCTTAGTGTAGGCGGTTTCAGAGTTCGCCTTTTTTTTATAGTCAAAATCTAGTTTTTTATACCAACTGTTTACAATAGATAATAGAGGTCTTTACTAACCAAAATACCTACATTTTTATAGAGAAAAAAAACTTTTTATTAGATTATGAAAATACAAAAAAAAATTATTACATATTGTTTGAAAGTGAATAATAATAATATTGGTATTGCATAAATAATTGTAGATTTACTTCAAAGAAATACACAAGCTGTTTGTTGTACCTTACGTTATTGAAAAATAGCAACAAATGTTTTCAATTTTCTTGAGTCAAAATTTCCTTGAAGTTTAAACAAATGGCTGTAATGTACTCCAAACACATATGAGTGTTGCACCTGAAGCAAAAAAATCTAGTTTTTCTATTTTTGGTTCTGTCGCAGTATGAACATCTTCCACCACCGAGATTGGTAGTATTAATTTCTTAAGATATTTGACGTACATATATTTTGCAATCTCATTTTTATTCTTCTTGGAATATTAATCATATTTGCTCTTATTTCCAAATGTGGTCTAATTGAACCTTGTGAAAGTTTCCGAAGAAGATTTCTTCTTAACATGTCAGTATCAGGATTATTGGCACAGAATACTACTTGAGAATTAATGCCGGCTATATTTAGCATTACATAAAAAATGACCATTGGCCATCGTCTTGTATTTCTTGCACAATTATAGCTAGCACTGAATTTATCAACAGTATCCACACCAGCTGTTGTTGTCATCTGTTATAATTGTTGGTTTTTGTAAACTTCCAGTGCTAATGTCAATTTCATCGTGATGGTGCAATGTGGACAATAAAAGCACATTTTTTTTCTCTTTGGGTATGTAAGACACTAGTGTACATTTTCCAAAGAATCTAAACGTATTGGTCCGAGTTGGTCTCTTGTTGGGTTTAGAAAAGTCCAGTGGTAATTCTTTTTTATTTTTCCTAATGGTTCCAATGGCGGTAAGTTTATGGTTCATTAGAAGTGTTTGGAAATGTAGCACTGACGTGAACCAATTATCCACCGTCACATTTCTTCCAGTACCAAAAATATGTTGAGATAATCTCATAACCACATCTGTTGGTTTATTAGAAACCTTGTACGGCCCATCTAGCTGTTGGCCCAGGTAAACTTCTATGTTGCTAGTATAAAACATTCTAGCATCACAGAGAGCTAATATTTTCAGACCATATTTGTTGGGTTTAGACGGAATATACTGGCGGAAGCTACATTTCCCTGTAAACCCAGCAAGCATTTAATCAGCTGTAACCTGTTCTGACAAAGCCGTTTTGACAATTCTTCACAAATAAATCAAAAATTTCTCGGATTGGGACAAGTTTGTCCATTTCTTTTCTTGCAAGCCTAGTCGCTCTATTGTCGAAACAAATACATCTCAACAAAAATCTAAACCTTTGAAGACTCATTGTCAGATGAAATGCTTCGACACCATACCCATCTGTTCTCCAAATATCTTCTGTATTTTGTCTGTTACTTTTACAAATACCAGCCATATACAATAATCCAATCAGCGCACGAATTTCTGTATGACTAGTTGGCTTGGCATTATTCTGATCAGAAAAATTTGGCGCTACCATAGAAATGTACTCATTGGTGTAATTTACAATGGTAGTTATAATTACGTCATCGAAAAAATAATTCCAAATATCTATTGGAATTTTTCTTTTTCTTGTTTCTAACAACGTGCCCGGTAAACGCTTTATAATGTTTTCTTGCCTTGATCGAATATTTCGTTTTTGTGGCGGATGCTTTTTCCAAAAAGAACTTTTGTCTTTGCTCACAAGAAGCTAATGAAAAGCAATTTAATTTTGACATAAATAATACATACGTATAAATGACAAAGAAGAACTGGCAGTTGATTCGACATCGTCATTGTCACAGATATCTTGTTCAGATTCACTTTGATGTACTTCTAGATAGGACTGATATGTATCTTCAGGATCCGAATGGACAGACGCATCTTCATCACTAGGTTCATTACTTTCCTGTGGGGCAACCTCGCCATCACTCATAACCTCTTCCAAAAGTCGTTGAAGTCGTGCTTGTTCAGCTTCATAGGAAGGCATAACTGTTACCAGATGTTTCTAGTCATCGGTAATTTTTTAATGCCCCAAACAATGTTGACAATTTCTTGTTACGTGAAAATTGAACCTACCTTAAAAACGTATAAAAACACTTGGCTAAGTGGTATGTCCGGTCTATGACACCGCAAAACTCTTTTGTACAATCCACGGTTTGCCTAAGACTGCATCAGCTGCACCGATCGACGTAAGCATGCGCAGGCGTAAGGTATTCAGATGCACTAATACCAATTCCATTTAAAAATATATACATAGGAAAAAACAGCGTTGACGCGGTCTCACAGACCAGGCCACACCACAGGAAGGTTAAAGACTACTTAGATATATTTCTGACTCTTTGATATGGTTAGTCGACGACGGGCATACCAAACTTTCTAAGAAAGAAACTATGGTCAAACTTGTGACAATCATTGAATAGCTTAGATGTTACAGCTAGTTCGTCGATTGATCGGTATCCACTTGTTCACTTGTTTAGCGACATAATTGTATGTTTGCCATAGCAGTGCCTTGTTTTTGTGGACAACTCTGTCCTTTCTATCTACGAATGGTCTGCCTAATAGGGCGGTAGTCCGTAGTTAGTCACCTTTCACCTCCATACACTCCCACTGATGTTCAATAGCTTCAATACTTTGTTTAGAGTGAGATAGGTCGAGCTCCTCAGAATAGCCATCAATCCCAGACTCCGCCTCTTCATTGTTGGCAAATCTTTTACCACCGAGCAATTTTTTCAAGTTCGGAAACAGAACTTAATCGAAGGGAACTAGATCTGGCGAATAGGGTGCGTGAGGGCACAATTCAAACTTTAATTCATTGATTTTGGCCATCGTTATGATGCAGCTGGGAACAACACTTACTTTTTTGCCAAATGCGGCCGCTTTATCTTGATTTCATCACTCACACGCTGTAATAAGTAAGCATAATACTCACCGTTGATTGTTTTTCCTGAAGATTCTGAAGATAATCAATTAAAATTATCCGACGCGCATCCCAGAAAACTGACGCCATGACCTTACCGGCAGATGAAACTGTCTCCGCCTTCTTTGGATACGATTCTTCCCTTTTAGTCCATTGTTTTGACTGTTCCTTGGTCTTAGGTGTGAAGTGACGAACCTCTGCTTTATTGCTGTGAAACTTTACCAAACACTCGATTAAAACATCCTCACGACGCTGTTTCTGTTCCATTGTGAGCAATCGTGACACCCATCTTGCGCATAACTTTCGCAGAGCCAAGTTTTCAGTTAATGTGTGATGTGGAGCACTTTTTGAAATGCCTGTCATATCTGCTAGCTCGCGCACTTTCATTCGACGGTCATCCAATACCATTTTCTGGATATTCGTCACACGGTGTATTTGGCCGACAACTACGATGTTTTCTTGGCAGTTCGAACGACCTCGTTTAAACTTTGGTACCCAATATTTTACTGTTGTAAACGCCGAAGCAGGCCTGGAAACTAGAAAACTTGTTAGTACTGTCGTTCGTTGCGGGTAAGATATATTTTAAAAAGTAACAGCGTGTTGAACGTTCTCAGCAGGGGTTCCCATTAACATTGACCTGTAGATGGAAATACATCAAATCTCTTATTCATTACCACACCTTCGTCTGTCACAAGTCTTGCTTATTAAGCATGTGGTATGAATAAACTTACAGTATTTATTTCCGAAAAACTAATCAGTTTTACAAGTTAACTGTGTGAAATGTATGTCAATGGTTCCAAATGAATCTGTCAGATGTAGTAAATGGTTTATTGAATGACGTTTATTCTTCCAGTTACTTAGCGAATAAAGAATATTTAAGATCAAGATATTGGAATAAGGATGTTACTGTTCACATATTGGATATTCTAAAAAGCTCTTGTTAATCATTCACAAGGATCGAGTGATATTAAGGCCTTCAAACAATCACCACATTCCATAATCAGTTTCTTGTGGATCAAACTTCTATTCCATATTCTCCAACAGCGTTAGTCAAATCTATTACAGTTAAAGACGATAATGCTATATCACAACAACAAAAAAATACGCGACATCAACAGAAGGTAAAGTACAGTAGTAGAGAAATGATGAATTGAATGATTTTGCAAAAACCACAAGTACAAACTAATATGGACCGATCGAACAATATTGCATACGTATACGATTTTACGGAAGAAAATTTCAGCAACACCCTTCTGGCAGTAATTTTCAAAAGAAAACTGCAAAAGTAAGCAAAACCAAACACTTAAGATTAAAGACGCATTATTTGTGAAATAAACCAATTCACTTCCCGTGTTCTCTCATACATTTACTCATTTTAGAAATCACCAAGGCACAGAAAATATCTTTTAGATCCCCCATCGTCTTTTAAAAATAACATTAGAATATTTGCTCCAAAGCATTTTAGTGCATATACCTAGATACATATATGTATGCTGTACATAATATACGTCGCCCTTCGTTCCTCACTATATCTATATATAGCGAAAGATTTCGTATATGAACACGTTATCGGTTGTCTTTTTCCTTCCTGTATTTCGGCGCCGTTCCCACGGGACCTTATCCCTCGGGTCGGTATTGACTCTTCTCTTTCCCCTGAGCTGGTCGTCAATACCGCAGGGAGCTAACCGTGCCCGCACGAGTCTTGCCGGGACCTTCCGAACGCCTTGAATTTGTCTACCAGCACTACAGGCCTGTTTGTCGGTTTGCCGACATATTCAAATTAATACTATGAGACGTTAACTATGTTAGGCATGTCGTGTATGTCGAACATAATTGACGATAAATAAGCGAGCAACGTTAACGCATCAAAGGGAAGTTGTTAGATTTCTTTACAGTGTACCCCATAAACGTTTAGAACACACCAATACTAATATCTAAGCATATTTAGATTCATCACTGCTCCAACAAACAATTAAAAATTAAACAAAACTGATGACGGTGCTTAATCAGTTGACTTTCCTACACCCACAGTTATCTGAAATGTCGCAAATCACTGCAAAATAGAGGGAAATTAATTTAGTACGACATAAATAAATCTACTTCTATTAGGATCCCAATATCAATGTATCCTAATAGACAGCTATCGATATGTTTTATGTATACCTGCGTAATTCAGTCCTTGGACAGTAGTGCTTACTGTTGCTTTATTTTTTTTTATAAAGTTGGGATTATGTGGCAAGTTTAAATGTAGTGCTTGCTAGGGTATCTAAAAGGCACTTCGTCGAAGGAGACCGTATTGCTATTATTTCATAAAAAAATGAAGTACCTAATAGTAAACACTACTCTCCACAGACTAGATTCTGTAAGTGTACATATATTCCCTGTGCAATTGATTATTAATGCTTTTATTCATGTTTATAGCGTTGAGTTGCAGTCTTAGTTATGGAAAATCTGTAAAAGTTTCAAAACAGAAACAGTTCTCTAATATATCTAAATAGTTCTAACGCTTTGGTTCAAGGTTAAGTACGTAGGTAAGAAGAAACAAAAAATGTATATTTTATCACCGTTGAATAGTTCTCTGTTATGAAATCTATTACCCGAGGAGATTTATCTCCTGAAAGCAAAGTAAGATCGGCTGGATTGGTTCTATGAGGAAAAATTTGGCGTCCTAAGCTATAGTAAAGATTACTTTCATATTCAGGTCTTCATTAATGCCTCTATGACTATTTAAGTATGAATAAAATTAGTGTAAGGAATGTGCTTATTTGTCTGTGAAGCTCTGTAGAAATTAAAAGCTTGACAACATGTTAAAGATAATTGTGACAGGAAATGAAGTTATAGTTTTCTATTACAAGTCTGCAATAAACCTGTAGTCAATACTACGGAAGAAAATACGTGACAAACTAACTAGAGACGTTTACTTACTAGATGACAGTGCATACATACGCACTTAATGGAATAGTAATTGAGCAATGAAAGCTATTGTTTAGGCATATTTTGTAGATAAAAAGAAGGAATATTTATGGGTGTTGCTTTCATATTCAGGTTGGGAAAGTTTGAGGCTGCCTTTGGCTATTTATGAGTGATAAATTTAATGACCTTGTAGGTCATAGATTAACAGCAAAGAAATCTCGCAAAGACTAATTTTTGCAATGATATATTTCTTCAAGATTATGTACAGGAA
The DNA here is from genome assembly GCA_023690525.1 of Holotrichia oblita. Taxonomy (NCBI): domain Eukaryota; kingdom Metazoa; phylum Arthropoda; class Insecta; order Coleoptera; family Scarabaeidae; genus Holotrichia; species Holotrichia oblita. Next base: position 14,832,968 of record CM043020.1, on the reverse strand, counting down.
CCTAACCTCTCCAACTAAAAATAACCTCTATATAATTACATGATAACGAAGTATATTTCATTGAAGCCACTGTCACTTCTCCGTGGAGTGGATTTACTGCTATTAAGAAATAACACAATGATAGCTGCCAGCTGTGTGATTTAAAAAGAAGGCATTTTTTTTTCAACTGCACGGGTGGGACAACCCTGAAAAGCAAGCTCAGTCAAAAGATAGACCCATTGTGCCCCATGCCGTTTTAGTTCTCTCAGCCAGGTTGCACTTAAACAAAAAAATCTGCAACCTGATCAAGAGTTAATTGAGGTACTCTGTGATCGTCTAATCGATCGACTCCAAAGTATCCCCTCTAGTCTCTCCCCGTCCTCTGTTGAGCAGCCAGCAAGGAAGGGCAATATTCATAAAGTTGATTGATGAAGTTTTGTACTAATTTCAACTAAAGTGCTTGTGCTCACTCTATTAAGCTATATTAACACATACGGAAACTTCCTAGTAGATATAAAGACTACATTTTAAGAAAGAAATTCGACTGGGAAACGAACGACTGAAGATTTGAACACAAAAAGTAAAAACCCTTCATCGAGGAAAAACAAGCATGCCAAATGAAATAAACCAAACACATAAGAAGAAGTGATAATTTAAAACTTCTACAACATAGGCAGATTCGGCAGAAGATTATAAGACTTTAAATCTGAAGCAAAACAATGAAAACTCCTTCTAACAGTAATTGGTGCTCAGTTTTCAAATCTATTAAAAAATTTACTATTACGTTGTGGAATTACTTCTTATGGAAGCAAAGGTGATTTCAATATTTGGTTACGCTAACCTCGTTGAAGACTTACTTTAGTTACCTTCCGTCTTGTGGTGCCACCTACGTCATCACGAGCATTCCTACCATTGTAAGGAACAACCAAAATACATCCTGTTTCGTATCAAAATCTCATTTATAGTGGTATAAGTTGAGTCTCTCCTATTTTTGTATCTACTGACTATACCTTCCATTATAAAAATATATCAACTATGATTTTCTTCAACATGGTTAAATATCGCTTCAAAAATTGAAAATCAATCAATTTGTTCATCAAATTTGTACTGCACAATATATTATGTAGACTACCATCTAATTTTGAAGTATGATTACTACTGCAGAAAATACAAAAGAAACTGTTAGTTTTCGATAAATTTTACGATAGAAATTTAAACTATAACTAGAAATGTAGCTACAGACGCTGGTCTAATGAACCGACCCACTTTACTTTTCAGGTATGGCTAGTAATGATAATAACGTGCCATCGAAAAAAAAACATAATTGGTGTAGGCTATGTAAATGTTTTTGGTCGTTGCTTTAGCCACTACCACATAACGACATTTATTATTTGACATTTTATTGTAACCAAAGTTTATAACCTCAAATTAAATGTCAAAGAATAAATGTCATTATGTGAAAGTGGCTAAAGTAACAATCCTTTCACATATCCTGCTCTAATTATGATTTTTTTTCGATGTGTCTATACAAAAGACTGTCATAAATAGTCTTCAATGCCTTGCCAAGGGATTATTCAACTATGATAGACATGACACACGATTTCTTTGAAGAACGGCATTAATAATAATATCTAAGAAATTGTACCATTTTGTATAAAGCCCTCTCTAATATTGCTATGCCTCAAATACTAACTTGTTGTTCTTGATTTACAATTTTTTCAACAACATGCAAACGTAGTAAATTATTTAAAGTAACAGACAACTTTACTATAACTACCGACAAGCTCTCTACCGCAAGCACCCAACAAACTATTTAATGTTTAACGAGTTTTAGAATATCAATCTACAACTGCAACGGTTCTTCTGTGATGGTGCAAGTTTTGGACAACATTGTACATAGTCACGACAGTAAACTTCAAAATCATGTAAATTCCCCAGATTTTTCGAACATGTTGGTCAACACCAATTGGCACGTGATGTGAAATCATCCTTTAGAAATCATGGATGAGTGAATGCTAATTTATACGAATGACGACAAGAGCCCGTACCTAAAAGCTCTTTTCGCGAAAAGACCATGATATTACGAAAAAAGGAGAATAAAATCAAGCAAAAAAGGATAGGAATTGCAACAAAATATAAATAAAACAAATCAGATATAATTGGAAAAGCCACCCTATGATTCATTTCTCTCATAAGAGCCTTCTTCAGGAGAAAATAAAAGGGCTTCTAGCGCCATACATTACCATCCTGCATACAGAAATACTAAGAATAAACCTAATGCAATAGTAACATTCTGAACACTTGTTAGCACAAGAAGCTCGACATTTATGCTAAGGTATATTTATACCTCCATTAGTTTTAATTTAAGCTTCTATTTATTTCCAAGACATTTCTTTAGACTGCGGTAATAAATTCTTGCGAAAATCCTTTACTACAACTCACAGCACAGAAGGTAAGCTCCTCCATTCAGTACAGACTAAGGGTAAGATAAATAAACTTAGTTGCTGAATACTTATTCAGTTAATGCTTACTACGGTATACGTCGTTGTAATGCATGTAAAGCTAACGCTTCCTCTAAAACTCTCTTGCCTGTTCACTGACTGTTTTCAAAGTCTAATAAATCTCACTCGCGCCACCACGTTAGTCATATTATTACGTTATTTAGTACAACCTCAGGTTATTTACGCGACGTATAATAACATTATAGCAGGACATGAATATGAACTCTGTCTCCCCGGAGACTTTTCTGCTGTTTAACCATTTACCAGCACTTATCTTACTGTTGTAAGCTTTTAAAATTTACCTGATAATATGGAAAGAGTCTCCCGGAATGTAATATATGTCGTTATTTACGAGATGGCGTCTGTTTTTCTTCATGCGCGACTTTCCTTCCTTTTTTTCCCCTCCGCGAGAGGGCGCACGAAGACGAAACTTCCGAAACCGCATCCAACCTCGAACGAGTTGTCTCTAAACTTGTTTTAGGAAAGTTATGCTTATGTTGGGAATCGAGTTGGGATGGATACGTGGGATGCGGCGGGTGTGGCGGTATCGCCGGGAGTTTTGCCTTGCTTTAACAGTTCAGCATCTCGTTTGCAACTTAATTTATAAGCGATTCATAATGCGAAAAGTGTCGGGATGAAATTGAGTGAAAGTTTGCGACATCATGAATACACAAGTAGTATAGAGCGAAATTTCTAACAGTGTAAACTTTATTATTTTGTCGGGAGTTAAGCGCCATTAAAGCGAGGTGTTCGGAAATTAGAACGGTAAAGACGGAGATGAAGATAAGGGAGAGAAGGGTTAACGTCGCCGCCAACGGTACACATAGTAGAGGCGAACCCGAATTTCAATATTGCATTAGGCCACCTTATTCTCATAAAGTAAACATTTGCTAGGAGAAATTGACGAACTGTGAAACGCGAGATGGTCAGTGTTTCGACGTTGTGTATTATATTAGTGGCTGTAGCTGAAAATGTATTATTCATGGTGGGTGACAAACATTATTCACAATAGGTGACAAATACATTCGAATGTCAACTAAGATGTTTTTGTTGTTGTTGAAAATACATCCCTGCATGAAACATAAAAGAAAGCTGCACCAGATAAATTACGTTTATTGAAAGCTTTATGAAATTTTATTTTGGAAGAAACCATTAGAAACATGCTTTATACGTTTGAGAAGGCGAGAGGTAGGATTACCTCAAAGCTAAAATTCATTACTCAAGCTCTGCTTACAGAAGTCTACGCTATACAGCAGTCTTCTAACCCACCAACGAATTAGGAATTGATTCCAGACATGACTGAATAATACTAAAGGAAACAGCTATTCCTAACAGACTGATCCTTAAAAATTTAAACATTTACTACTCAGGCTATTTCCACGATTTACAACTTCACGAATGCACATGCCTTAGAGGTTTACTCTATCCCGTCTACTGTAATATTGATTGTACCAAGTAAACTACGGTGGTCCAGCATCTCTTCTGTAGGAGACTGTTCATCTTTCAAGCTACCTAGTTCTTCAGAAGGCAATGCATCTAGCTGGTTGGAATCAACGTTACCGAAGTCTGATAGTTGTTGTTTTGTCTTGGACCCTTGAAATTTTGACTTTCAAAAGCAAGTGAACTCGAGCTCTACGAGCTTCAGTACTATAGAATTAGAAGAACTGATTGCAGAACTTTTGGGAAGTTTAAACACAAGTTGCACTGGATAGACATCTAAATAAAATCAAAACGTAAAAAGAAGCCAACATTTCAAATTGGTACACATCGGTTACTAAATGGCTAGTCTAAAATCAAAGAAGCACAAAAAGATGGTTAGCATAATATGCAAGACCCCAAACATAATACTACCCTATAATTAAATGAAAGATAGATTTGCTTTAATTTTTTTTTTCATAAATATTACATATTGACATAAGAACTGCCCACATTACACATTCAATTCTCTTGCTTAGTTTTCGAAGATTCTTGTTGTAGTTTGGTCTGCTTAGGTTGTAAGATTTTCCACAACTCATCTTTTGATGCAGGATACCATCCCACACGAATTAGATTGGCTCAAGATCTGGATACTATGAAATCCAAGCCAACATCTTCAAATGTTCTTTGCCATCTTATAACACACATTTTCTGGATATGCTTGTGATTCACTATCTATTCAATTTTTGTGTTGATTCTGCGTATTGCCTCGTTGCAAAGGTGCAAGGCAAAGATGCAATTCTTCCGTGCAGATCAGCATAAACACTTTCTTTACTCTGTTACTATTAAAATCAGCGTTAGTTTCTGTTAATTAAAGATTTGGGTTGCTAATTAGAAGAAGGTGGTTGACTAAAATTTCCGATATTTGGTTGGACCGTCCAGGACAACTCCTATATTTAACCCTAGCAGGACGAACCTTTTTTTATGAACAGCGAGGACCAAGGGGGGTCAATAGTTATCCACACATATTCTAACTAAAAATTTGCATTTTTCTTCAAAGCAAAAAGAAAATATCTCTACAAAAACAGCATTAACCTAAAACAACTAATACATATAGGGTATCTTCACAAGACATACAAACATTAGACTTTTTGCTGTGCTTACCACATACATATATGTAACATTTTGAGCAAATTATGGTTGTTTTCACTAACTTATTGGTTTTCTCTTTTTGGATTTTGCCGATTTCGAACATGAATGATATCTCCCTTTTCCATATTGGGATGATGTTGGAACCACAGAATGAACTAGTTTGCGTTCAAGTACATTTTCCATGGCATAAATAACTGAATTGTCAATTCCATTTAAGGTTGGTAGCTCTTCTTTCGATAAAGGGTAACGATAAGTCCCAATTCTTGTAAAAACAAACGACGACGGTTTCTCTTATTTTGGTTCCATTGCGGAAAATTGAGGATATATGTATGTATAAGGAATACGCATTAACGGCTGCAATATCCAACAAATTAAAAAAAATTGAAAGTGGCCATTTCCGTGTCGACCGCTTTGAGGAATACTTTCTCGCCATCTGGTCTATGATATCAACACCTCTTTTAGTTTCATTATAAAAAAAAATTGATATCTGATTTATTTTTTTCGTTTTCATTGTTGCTTACAGCATCACCAGAGTGCTGGGTTGACAAGAGCAAAGTATATTTGTAGGCTTCTGACGCGTCTCATAGGAAAGAAGAGTAACTGGCGGGTTCCCAGACTTCGGGTCTAAAAACGCAAACATATTTGAATAAAGATGTCTACCTTCTGTTTTCTTAAGTATATCTGGAATATGTTAGCGATTTTCTTGAAGAGTACCAACCAAAGTCAGGCCAAAGTCGTTATAGTAGTCGTAGTCGTATAGAGTTCTTCTGCGAGCTCCACAGAAGTATAATATCTGTCCGTCGTAATATTACGTCCAGAACTTTTAATTGGAGACACCAGCCGTTTCACTATTTCCTTTGGACCCCGACTAGCTGGTGTACTGCCTTCTGTTCTTCCTGCATAAACTTCCATACGTAGAACGTAACGAGTTGAACAATCGGCAAGAATTCGTATAAGAACACCATATTTTCCGGGTTTTTCCTTCATGAAAACCTTGAAGGGGCATCTATCCCGAAATAAAGACAACATTTCGTCAATCATGACGTTCATGCCTGGTGTAAAATATTTTGAAAATGTATCATTCAGTAAATCAAATATTTCACGTAGCGGTACAAACCTGTCTGCCTGTTTTCTCTCTCCTCTAGTAGATTTATCGTCAAATCTTAAAATTGTCAGCAGTTGTCGGAACTTATTTCGACTCATAACCGCAATGTACGATGGTCTTCCAAATTTTTCAGACCACAAATCGTGATAATCCAGATTGATGTCATCGTTAGCCCCCTCCAAAATTAAAATAACAAGCAATGCTAAAATTTCAGTCTCATCTGTTGTTGGTATATTTTGCCGCATAACTTCTTCATTCGAAAGTAATGCAAGATTTTGCAATATTTCCGGAGTAAAACATTTTTGGTATGACTCCAATATATCACCAACTTTCTCCTCATTTCGAAAACCTGGTCGCTCACGAAAAATATTTGGTCCTCCTCGTCGAGTAGCTCGTGGTGGGTGGGCTAAATAAATTCTTCCAGACTTTGACTTATATACATGTGGTGTATAGGGTCATCAAGTAAGCCTTCAGTAACCTCATATTCGTTCAAAACTTCAATATGATCTTCAGTTTCACTCACAACTGAGTCACTATTGTCGGAACCAATGTCTAACCTAACCTCGAAATCAAAAAGGTTTGCTAGCTTCTTTTCTAACTCTCGCTGAGTTAAATATTTACTCATTTTCACTATAACCGTAATAATACACTAGAGAAACGAAAAAATACTGCAAACTACATCAAGAAATATGGAAGTGCGTGCAGACAAGTTACCGAGACAAAAATCGCTTGTATACTAACAGTTATTTGCGATGTTGCTAGTTATAAACGATGATCCTACATAAGAATGTATAAGTCTCATAATGGATCGAGGAGGGTTACTTATTGTCCACCGTGAAATTTTTATAAAATTTAGAGGAGATAAATGAATACAAAAAGAATGCTTCATGCGGCTTGTAATAGGCCAGTTATATGCCGACGACTACTAATTATTTGGAATTTTTAGGAATGGAAATTTTAAGAAAGTCCGACATAATAAAATGTTTTGGTCATTTTTTAACCCACCCTTGGTTCTGCTAGGGTTAATAGCTCCTATCGGTCGCAATTTCTGACAGGTATCGAGTATTGTTGATTTTAATTTTCTTAATTCATTTGCGATCAGCGATAAGCTTTGAATATCCCTCATTAGATTGAGCAATTGGTCTTGGTTTCTGCAGATGTTGCCGTGTTTCAGCAGTTTCCTCCTTTAGCTTGTCAAATAATAATGCATAGTATGTTCCTGTAACGGTTTTTTTGCTTGAAGTTAATTGAGCATGACTATCCCAAAATCCAGTTGCCAACACCTTCCCTGATAGTCAAAAAACAGTTTTTGTTTCCTTTGGAGTTGATTTCCCCTTCGTTGTCCACTGTTTGAGATTGTATTTTTGTTTCTGGCATATAATGGTGTATCCAGGTTTCATATACAGTAATTCGACAACATCGTTTTGTTGATCTAACGTAAGCAAGCGCGGCACCCAACGCGTGGACAGCTTTCTCATATCTAAATCGTGATTCAATATGTGACAAACACGGTCTTTAAGCATGTACAAAACCTTTACTATCACACTCACTTTAATTTGACCGGTCGTAGACGCCGTAGCACTATTTGGCGAACTTTAGCGATGTTATCATCAGTGGTTACAGATTTTGGACGTCCCGAACGCTCATCGTCTCCCAAGTTGTATGACCACGTTCAAATTCTGCTGCCCAAAATGTCACTGCAGTAAATGATGGTGCAAAGCCACCGTATGCAATGTCCAACTCATTTTAAATTTGCGTTGACGTATTGCCTTTCAAAAATAAATATTTATTGACAGTTCGATACTCGATTTTGTCAATTTTCACAAAAACACACACTCAAATGGCTGACATTTTAGTGAAAACCTGTAACCATATCTGCTAGTTATAGCTATTACTTATTACTATCACTATCGGATCACACTTAATTATAAGCTATTTAGTTCCTTGTAAACTATTGCAATATTTCAATATCTTTGATGAGCTACACCTGTTTAAAAAACTCCCCACGTATGTATAAATCATTTTCATCAATTAAATTGGTTTACGGAAAATTGCAACCAACAGGAGAGAAAAAATAAAAATTGATCGGTAATGCCATCCATACATCGTAAATACGACCCACATATCTTAAACAAATATTTGAAAATTAGTTGAAATTCATTCAGCGACGCAATGTTTTATTGGCTCTATATCAGGTCCGATACTATGTACATTTGTATGTAGAACTTCTCGGGATATTTGAGCAGAGTAATGGTTTCGTTAGTCCCATGACACGCATATTAGCGGACGTTCAAAATGAAAATTTGCGCTTGCATGAACACCGGCCAATTTCCGTAACTAATATCGTCATTGATATGTGTGTAATGTCAAATGGATTGATAATATTATAGGTTCCACCGATGTGTTTGCTTTAGTATCTCTATTTCATCTCGAATGGATGGATCGTTACGTCATATAGTGGTCAGGATATTGCAGTTTGGAATTTTTAAGTATCCACCGCAAAATAATATTATCTCCTAGGTTATCTATAATAATGCCAATTGATTGCTACTGTGAGAATTTATTTTTACCGTTCATAATTTATTGTTCCAGTCATAGCTCGAGCACGATAGCTCAAGCAGATAATTTTTGCAACACATTGCAGTTTTGATCGTTAGAAATCTAAATAAATCCTCGGATCTGAGGTAGACATTATAAAAAGCAAAAGCGTCTGGATCGATTAATTTTGTGTACTACGAGCGAACCTTGTTATTCCAATGAAAGTGTTTATGCTGTACTAAAACACACTGTATAAGATAATATTTGATATTTTTCTCCGTCTCCGTCTTTAGTAGCATGACCGTTCTCTATCGCAATGTATAATCCGGTTAGTGTCGGACTAGAGAGAGGTCTTTATATCGTGTTAGTCTCATTTCCTCAGGCAATTGCCTCTCTATTTATCTTGGCAAGTCCGACACCCCCTACTATATCCAGCATACATTAGTTAACTTACTCAGAGAACATAAGGCATCCCGTGTAGCCTACGGCCATATGTACTGTTGTAATAAGATAATTCTAGCTGCTGTTCGTCCTTGTTAGTGGAGCGGATATTATGCTTACTAACCTGAGAGGTCGATAACGAATTCAGCTTTCAATACCGCACAATGTCTAGATCTACATTCAGTCCTAGGAAAAGTTTTATTTATTTCCTCTAAGTTGAACATTTTCCTAACGGATTATCTAAACTTCTGTGATATTGATAAAAAAAGCTATTTAAGTTATAAGGGACTCTTTGTGCAAGCAAAAAATTAAATGGTTCACATAACAAATAATAAATATTGCTTTCATCAAATAATTTAATTTGTTTCTGATAAACGAAATAGTTATAAACTGCTCTAATTCAATTTTTTTATTGAAATAAATTAAATGTCGCCTATTTACAAGAAAAAACTGCACGTGCAATCATTTATTGGTACCAAATAGTATCCAGAATCCAAATTTGTGCAGTAATTTCAATGCTAATATCCAGCATACATATATAACACAACTTCACATAATGCTTAAAAATGCTTAATTTTTGAGCGTGGAATGTCTAAATATCTACTGCAGAAGTAACTCTGTAGAGTGTTTACGATTAAGTACGACAAGTCACCTGGTGATGCAGTGATGGCTGCTCCATCATCCGCTTGCTGTGCATCTACCCTTCAGCATTGTTCCAGTGCAACTGGTGTGCATTTTTAACCCACTCAGCTATTTTTTTTTAATATGGTGGGTGCTTAGTTGCAGTGACTCCGTAAACTGTATCGCTTGTCTGGCTATCACTGCAACTCTCGCGGTGTAGTTTTTGTGTGTGTATGTTGTGTTCAATTGGCTTTGTGACAGCATCATATCACCTTTTATGATGCCGCGCTGTTAATCACTTCGCTCCCAACAGCGAATGGCAAGTCGATCCGTTAAACTCTCTGAAAAAATGTCACCGTCCCTCCAGAGAATTGAACCCCGGCGCCTATCGTCCTCTCACAACAATAGCCAGCCGCCTAACCACTGCGGCCATCGACCCGTTATTTTGCACCACGTATTGCAGTCTTGACTATCGCCAGATCTAGTTCTGGTCCGGTGAATATTGTTTCAGAACCCTTGCCAGCTTGTTTCCTATTTCGTTGCCTGATGTGTTCTTTTGCTCCGGTACCCACACCAAAACGATTTTGTTGTGTATGGTCAGAGTTGAGATTATCTGATTCAAGTGTACGGTGGGATATTGCCCTAATGTAATATATTCTTTATGATTCAGGGCTTCATTATATGCACCTGCTCCGGAGCCTGTAGTTCTTTTTGAACTACGTGGTTACATCATTTGCTTTCGAATCGCAGGTTTCTGTTCTACAATCCACTCGTCCCATTCTAGGAAGACCTTGAAGGATTTGTCGAAGTGGTTTGTGATTTCGATCTCTATTCTGGCGTTAACAAGTCATTGAGTCAATCCTTATCCTTACTAAACCAGCCAAATTTTTCTGTAGGTCATATTTCCTTAGGTAAGTATATGCTACTCGGTTTTCATGGTATTTGAATTTGAACTGATTGCTGGCTAATAAAAGATAGGGAATATTTTTCTATATTTCAACATGATTCATCATTCAAATAAGTTTCTTCTGGCGATAAAGTCAGAATTGAAAGCAAACAGATACTATTTTGATTGAAATGCGATTCTTCTGAACCACTTTAGTCAATCTCAATTGAATGTTGTGATTTTGAGAGTCGTAGCATGTAGCTTTATATTTTGGAACGAAATATGCAATCATGATTGAACTAGTCGTCAGCAATCAAATGTAACAAGAAGTTCCTGCAAGCAACTTGTCCACACTCTTACTTTTCAGTAGAATGCAGCGAAGGATCTCAAATGACAACGCCTTCAATCAACCCAAACACTCACTAGATGACGACATACGTCTTAACACATTACGTGCCACGGTTAATACAGTACAAATGTCCAAATGACTTTTTCGTTATTGTTCATATTTTGTATTATTTTTACAGTTGGAGGAGATTAGGATTTGCGATTTTTTATTGTCATTCATATATAATTTTATATGCGTCTTTCTTCAGCTAACACGTCTAATTTCTTTTATCTGTGGTGGTTGCTCGTTGAAACAATTAATACTATTATTTATCCCGGGATGTTGCAAGACTTATCTTCCACAAACATCGCGGTACAGATTCCAACTGTGTAACACAGTACTGCGATCATGTTTGCCATCACATTTTTCTCCCAAACTTTTATTTCCTATTTGTATACTACGATAGCTTTCGCATTTAAACCATACAAACGAGGAAATCTGTTTGCGAGCGGAGCGAGTTAATAAATATCTTTTAGTGCCATCTCGTTAGGTTAATTTGTAACAAAGGTATTTGCCACTTCTTTATATTCAGGGCGATCGTTATCGCCGACTAAAACGGGTAATTTATCTTCCGGTAGGTGGCAGGAGGGAATTAGAAGACGAAGGGTGGATCCTCTCTTCCAGCAAATCCACCGGAATCAGCACATTACCGGAGCCAGAAAAAAGGAAAAGATTAGCTTCCCGTATTAATGCGGAAGTTGAACCGGTCCATAGGATACACGCTATGTATAGAGAACGTAGTCGCCTAATACCAGTCATGTATTAAATAGGATACAGATATACGTACGCGAAATATGTACTAGCAATGTGTCCCGGAGGCCTGTTTAGACTCGTGACACGACTCGGTACCTTATGGACCTCCCCTTCTTTGCGGTGGCCATGCATTATGCAAATCTGTACCTTCTCGGCTGTCATCAATTAATAATACCCATATCAAGAGATCTTAATATTTGATGGAGCTTCCATTACTGAGAAGTCAAGCGAGTTGACTGTGCTACCGTCTACCGTAATACGAAACGGAAGTTGCTACTCAGTCTTGTATAGCCTAAGCAAGCTCTCTTTCAGGGAGTTAGATCGCTCTCGTAAGAAAGGGATTTCTTGGAAATACACAAACATAAACAAGTTATGGTTGTTATTGGTAATTATCTTTCTGAGTAGAGACAGATTTAGGAGTCGATATAAATGCTTTTACCGTTTTTAATTTAAATTGTACTGTTATTATATTACTGTGATAAATTAATGAGTAAACATTGCATTAAATAAGTTTTCAATACGTGGGCTTCAGGATCTTAAATGAGGCGAGATTTGTACGTAAGCAAAAAATGCAACAACCGCTACCAACATTCTAACGGCAAGAATCAGTTGATGATTATTTTTTATGTGTGGTGGTTGCTAAGTTGCAGTGTCTCCGTAAGCGATACTACTTGTCTGGCTATCACTGCAACTCTCGTGGTGTAATTTTTTGTGTGTAAATTGTGTTCAAGTGGCTTTGTGACAGCATCATATCGCCTTTTATAATGCCGCCTTTTATCATCACTTTGCTCCCAACAGCGAAAGGTAAGTCGATCCGGATTGCAAGCCTTTGACAAAATGTCACCATTCCTCCAGAGAATTTAAACCCGGACCCTATCGCCCCGCCACAACGATAGTCAGTCGCCTAACCGCTGCGGCTATGGACCCGTTTTTTTTTAATGGAGTATTTGAAAATGTATTCCTTCAGTGGTCGTAAATATGTAGGCAAGAATCAGATGACTCATAAGTCCACTTCTGCATTTTCAGAAACACATCTACCTTAAGTTAAAACATGGAGAAAAGTTTTACCAACAAAGAAGTAATTTGTAGTAAACATTTAAAGGAAGATGGTCAAGAGCCTTTACCATGGCTTACCTTTGATGATACAATGGATTTAAGAGGATATTGTTAACCTTTCACCCTAAATGGTCCTTTAAATTATCATCGAAGAACGTACCTGATGTCTAAATTCCACAGCAGCATGACTTCTATCGCTTCACACGTTCCTACCGTATTGTGCGGAGTAAAGCATTATTTCGTGGGAATTCGGCTTCATCTTTGGACAAAATATTGGTTTCTACCGAACTGATATTGCTCAATTGATAGTTTCTACCAACTGATCTCTGGATTCTACCCTACACGTGCTAACATTACATGCTTAGCTTTAGGGGGAGAAGCCAACTTTAACTTTCTGAAATCATGGGACGTGGATGCATTTTTACAAATAGATGAACTAAAGAGAGGTAGTTGAGATTGGACTCAACATAAAGGCGTAACGTTTCTTTGGCATATCCATGCTCGCGATTGGATATGAAAAGCAAATCGGCCCATTGAAGTTTAGAGTGAATAAGCTCTAGCATCTCTTAAAATGGAAATTTCTAAGTTGTCATTGCTTCCTCAATACATAGGCGATAGATATTAACCAAAACAGAATAGTATGGATAGGGGAACAAATATTTAATTTCTTGTTGAGAATTGTGTCAAGGGTCATCATTTCGTGCCATAAAAGCTTTTGCTAGGCGTAAAATCAGCAAAATGTTTGGGTCGTGTAGACAACGTAGGAAACTCTCACACTCTTACGCACAGCAGCACAGGATCATTATTTAACACTCGATTTCTGGTTATGTATTGCTCTCTTCTTGTTGCTCCCTTCTTATTCTTATTAGTTGGGATGTTTGTTTCCTCTTAATCTCAGGGTTAACGTAGGTTCAAGACTCGTTGCATACTCCCCTAACACTAAGATTAAGAGGAAACAATCATCACAACTAATAAGAATAAGAAGCATCAGAGGTTCAAGTTCAGAAACTATTTCCTCATTAATCTTTCCAAATTGAAACGCACACATGTCTGCTATCGACTAAATATCCGCATTTTTTTTTTCAAATTGCAATCAACGAGTGAACCGACTCGTGTCAAAGCAATTAATAAAAAAAATGTGCATATATACACGTATGAACCAATAATGTATAAAACCGAGTCGAAATAAAAAGGTAATTGACCAGGCATTTTCCAGGCAGAAGCAATCAATTCCTTGTATAGTTTGTGGATGTAGGTATATCTATGTATAGTCAGTTAATAATGAAATGCGATTTTTTTTATTAACAAGCAATTATAAAATTAATTTAATTAAAATTAAAAACAAATTTATTAAAGAGATTCACCACAGATCGTAAAGCCTAATATGTTTATTATATACAAATTTTTTACACAAATTTAATGCAATATTTATTTTCAGATTTTTCTTGAAATTCTTTCTAAAGTGCAATCAAAATTGTTTGAAGAATGCTGGAAACCTAGGGATATGCGAAGATTTCAGGTAAGTAATTGCTTCGTATGATTATAAAACGCAATCTAAATTACATGCGACTGTACTTGCAGTAACAGTTCTAAATGCGTATTCACTCTCTATATAATCATTGTACTATTTTATCGATCTCCTCTTTATCCTCTTATGCTCGCAGCAGGTATTAAATATCGAGAGGAAAGAAAGCTGAAAAAGAAGGAAGCTCGATAACCAGAATGGAATTAGGAAAATGTCTGTAAATTTAAAACCTTGTAGGTCGTAGTGTTGGGCACCAAGGAAACGGTTTTACTTTTAATAGAATCTCAGGGGTTCGCCAATTAACTTCTAAAATAAGCGACATCCTCGACGTCGGACATAACCGCGTTAATGTCTAAAGTAAACTTATTAAAAAATTTAATATAGGAAATGAAACAGGTTCTGTTATCTGGGAAAGAATGCAATCTTCATCTCGAATATTTTATAGTTTCAAAAACTTCAGTATCTGTATTTAGTGTGTCGGTGAATTAGGTTCATTTTATAAATAATTTGGTAAACTGTATGAACTACAGTTGATTTACATGTAATCTGTTCTATTTTCACAAGCCTTTTTGACCAGGTAAACATTTTTTTTATTATATTGGAATTATTTACGTAAACTAAGACAAGAAACAAAAACGATGATCCAAAAAGCATTAAGTGAAGAGTTCGCAGGAGAACTAGCTTTGGTTTCGATCACTTTTGTTTTTGTGAATAAACCTGTTTCTCATGTATCACTGGGAACTAACGCTGACTCATGAAGGCTTTTGCTGGAATAACTGCAACAATTCCAAGTTACTATTGCTACTGTTTATTCATAGAACGCAATGCTGAGATAATCACAATCACAGAGAGTGTGTTTCCAGTCCCTTACGGTTTTAGTGAGGCTTAATTATGGAGTAAGTTAAGCTTGAGCTTTCAATGAGGACCATTTTACAAAACTTTGTCGAAACCCATAATCATGTAGCTATATAGGAATGCGTTTGGACACCCCCATCAAATCTTAATGAGATTCTTTAATAATGGGTCCCTAAGACAGCCAAGCAATAATTCTATAAACAGATTTGGTAGAATTGGCAATGCGGCAATGGCCGAATTGTAGGATCTTACCACCGCGCTTGCTTTTTTTTTCACTGTGGTATAAGCATAAGTTGTGTTCCAAAGTGCCTTTTTGGAGCCTAATGCCTGTGTTCTTCATTTCAAAGTTGGAGCATTACAAACATCTATCCAATTTTCTCATTAAAAGAACTTCTCTATGACGCTTGACATTGGAAGTGACTGGCAATGTTAAAGCTTAGGAATAAGAGGAGTCATAATTGCTACGGTGATTTAAAGCAGAGTTGATTAGATACAAAAACAAGTTAGTGGTTCATTCTGGTCTTCTTTAGTTTGTTCAATACCACCATCTAGAATCTCCTTTCGACTTTTAAATACGGCTGCTCTGAAAAATGCCTTCCATATTAAATATTTCTTTAGGAAGTTCCCTTAACCTATCTATGTAATGCCTTTTCTAGCAATAAAATCTTCCGATTCATATGATTGTACTTGAAGTATAAAGGTGAATGAGTCGAGCTGATAAAACGTCCTAGAAAGCTAACGATCGAGGTTGAAGAAAGGAGAGGGCATTTAACATAACTAAGGAGCGGAACAAATGTAACATAGAGGCAAAAGTAGAGTTATGTCTAAAATGCGAGTGAGTTATATACCTATTAAAACTCCAAATACAGGAGACGCTAGAAAAGTTAATAAAATTCCTAGCAAAGGAAAATCTAGAAAATAAAATAAGGTGCGAGGGGAAGATAGAAGGAATCATCTACATTTTGCCAAGGACATAATAAGTTTAGTGCAGCCCTATTCTCCAGGTAAACTCCAACGAAGAATCGTTAAAGTATTGGTCATGGTTTGAAAATTACAGCCATCTTTTGCGAACGGATAAATAGATGTTGTTACGGGGCAAGATGGAGGGAAATAAATGAGACCAGAACCAACGCTATACATACATATATACTTTATAGTTCTTACCCAATTCACTCACCCCATCTTCGGCTGGTAGAGAAAATAAAAATCTTTTCTATTTCGACGGACCGACGGTAAATCCCGCGTAGCGAGAACGTGTATGGAAATTGAAATAAATGGCGGGGATCTGTGCTGTACGCTCCATTGTTACGTAATTGGGAAATGCCGCCTTCTTTTCCTGCTTCGCCGTTATACCACGGCAACTAAATTGTTGCCTGTATACTGTATCCACCGTTACAAATATCATAAACATTTTCTGTAAGTCTTTCATTTCTTTCAAGGTACTCTAGACGAGTTCTTTGCGTAAATATTTGTAGTAGTAGCTCTGATTTGAATTTATATCCTTTAAAAAAGATTTAGTGAGCGGGAGTTGAAGATGTGTAAAGCAGATTTGAGGAGAATCGATTTGATGATGACCGCAATCTATTGGGTGTCTTTAAAATAAGCCATACGCCTCTACGTATACTTGGACAATAAATCACACTTTAGGTTAATGAAACAATCTTCATTTCCAGCAACCCCTATCTAAGGAAAATATCTCATGAATGAGTGTCAAAGACGGAACAAATTATTTGGCCAGGAAGACTCAAACTTAATTTTTTAGTTCAGGCTGGCAAACGAAATCTATTTTTGGGATATAAGCTATCTACAGGAGTTGGTCGAAAATAGTAGTAATTGTTCTAACAGACCCTACTAACAAAAGCGAAAGAAATGTGTGACTTAGACATCTTATGAAGACCTGCTGCAAAGAAAAGCTCCATTTGCCTCCTTTACATAATATTCCATATTCATCGACAAATGTAGAAAGGAAATATCACGTTGCAGGTTACAAGGTGAATGTAGAGTTATAGAGTGAATAAAGTCACAGTCTCTGTAATTGTGATGGGGTATCATAATATTCTGAGCAAAGCTTTAAAATATTCTTTGCTGTGTGACAGTTTCCAAATTTAAAATTAATTTTTATATACTTTTCCTGTAATTGCCATGCATTTAATTAGCAATATTCATTCTGTATTCCAAAGTATTCCATATCCATATGCAGTGAAATACTGCATTCTTGCCTTTCACATTACGGTGTGGCGGTTTCGTGGATTATCTGCACCAATTCATGTTTTTTCGCTCTCACCTAATAATATAACTATGGCTTCCTTGCCTAAGAAATTCGCTAGCAACACAATTGTCGTTTTGTTGCAAACAATTTGGGCTTCATCGTGCTCACATTTCGTTCATTCCTAAACTGACATGCGAAACTTATATTGTGGCGTTATTGCATTTCTAGTTTCTCATTTGATTTCGCTCGTATTTTGTTTCGTAGCGCTTTATAAAAACAACATAGCTTAATGGATTTACATTATATTTGGTCAATATAAATTCAAATATTACAAATAGTAGTAGTCAAAGCTTTGCTATTGTAACTTGGTATTATTATACTGCTTTGGTACGCTAAATGCATTGCTTTGGTACGCTAAATGCATGTAGTTATTTCGTGCACGCACCCCAATTAGCTTAAGCGTATGTCAATTTGGACTGAAAGCAAGCGAATAGGCCAATAACACCTACCTACTCTGATACAATCTGAAAGAGCTTATCCATCGCATAGCAGACAGATGACAAAGTCTTGCAAAGATTCCCAACATTTCTGCTCCAGCCCATATTGTAGTCAATATGCAGACCCAAACATTTTACAGAATCTGTCCTAAACGTTATGCAACATCTATTTTAGCGTTATGAATGTTTTGTCAATATTGTCTGCAGAACGGACGTAAGATTGATTCGTGAGCAAACAAAATTAAATTATTAGACTATGTAGCTCTGACAGGTCATTTGTATATATTAGAAATATAAGGGGCAGCAGGACAGAGCTGTGTGAAACGCTTGGGCTACTAGAAAGCAAATTCGATCACATGCCCCCTATTTCAACTATTTGACATTTGACTATGGTTGTGGAGATACGATCAAAACCACTCATAGGTCACACTACAGAGCCCATAATTATCCTGTGAACTGGAACCTAACGATTTACCAGATCGAAAGTCTTGCTCAAGTCCATAAATAAACTAATTGCTTCTTTTGTTAAATCCAGCTCATCGTACAATTCACTAATAAAATCAAGAATTGCGGTTATAATAGAAGCCATGCTGTGTCTCAGAAAGAATCGCATACCTAATCATTTAAAAGCTGGTACACGCAAGTAAAAACCATGCACTGAAGCATCTTAGATACGGATGGTAATAGAGTGATCAGGAGATAATTAGTTCTGCATGTTGTGCTGCCATTCTTATGTAGCGAAACAACTTTACACCTGTTTTGAAATCTGAGTGATAGAGCCCTGCATCGAGAGATTTATTTTATGATGATACTGGTATGATAGAAAAATAACGATGTTCTCAGTACTAGTTTCAGTACCATCAGTCAAATACCATCAGCGTCGTTGCACTTGGACCACAACCCCAAAAAAACAAGTACAATGGCGAAAGGTCAGTAGAATATGCCGGCCATATTCTCCTTCTCCTATCGATTGCTCAGAAAAGTATTGGTTTAGAAAGCTGTCCAATGAGCTTGGCGTTTGTGCATAATTAGAGGATGACAATGTTGGTTTTAGTGTGTCCATTTGTGATTTATTATTATGGTGCCTTCAGTAAATTAAGACTCATCTGTAAAAAAATTCTAAATTGCTACGTTCAGAGTCTTTTGGTAGCATATGGTGAGCATTCTGTAGACGATAAGGATAACCTGTCCAAGACGGTTCGCCAAACAGAGATTTGAGAAACACCGGTTATGGTGGATATGCTGGTTATACCTGTGAACGGTTTTTGGTGAAACTTCATTAGAGACAATTTTAGCGTGTCGTTGTCGAAACTCGGTTTCGGCATTAGTTATTTCGACAATTGATTTCAAGTTTATAGGGGTTTTTTGTTTAGAATTACTTCTAGAACAGATTATATAATATTTTCTGTTAACTCGGGGAACATCATGAAGGATAGATAATGCATTTGGGAAGACCATTGCATTTTAAGTGTAGCAGACAAAAAAAGCGAGATGCTATTACACCCTGTATAGGCAGTGTTAACGGGATATATGAAATAGACTATTTGGGCAACTTACTATTAATAAAAATTCAACCGCGAGAACACAAGAAGTAATTTGAAATGCCGACGAAATTAAATCTTTAGTTCACTATTGCTAATATGTTTGATACGAATCTACGAATTCATTTTATAGATAAAAAATCTTTTTTCTCTGTTTCGAATAAAAACCTGAAGTAAAAATTATCTAGTCAGATAATGTTGCATATATTAAACCAATTCATCTAGTTTTCTATCTAAGTCCTGAAAATTCTGCTTAAAAGGATAAATGTTTGCTTATATCTATGACCTTGTATTTTCTCGAGGGCCACGATATAGACCCACATGATCGTACATTATACATTTCTGCTACTTGTATTAAAGTTGTCTATTTTGAAACACCCTGTAGATTATGTGTCTGCTGGCGTCGATTTTAATTCGATTTGGATTAGGGTTAAAATGTTTCATAAAAGCAGTTTCATTTCCTCTTTAAAATGCTAACATAAGTAAATAAAAAAAGCTCTTGCTAGATTGCAATTATTAAAATACATCATGCGATCTATACAGGAGATTACAAAAGTAGTATCAAATTATTTCTTACCGCAGATCCGGAGTTTTATCCTGCATTACGAGACCCTCTATCCACGTATTATTCCGCGGGCAAAGTAATGTCCGATAGATATTTCCCTCTTCTTGCTTTCTTGGTCGATGACCGTATTTTAAGCGTCCGTATCGAACGCCGCCTACTGTGGCCCCATACACACAGCCGTCGTCATCATCCCGTGGTTCCCATGGGAACGCGTGTGTATATGCGGAGAGGGTGCGGGGTCCCCAGGGGACAGGACTACCGTTCCCGAGGGAGGAGTCTGTCTTGCAATGCATCGCCGCCACCTTGAACCGCAAAATGGCTGCACTTGCAGTGTGTCTTTACAGCAAGCGGTAGTGGCGGCGTGTGGCGGCCGAACGTGCTAGTTGGCGCTTGCGTAAACCCGGAAGTGCGACGTATTCGTGACGTTTTGAAGCGCTATTTTCAAATTGACATGTGCGCTTGTTTCAAGGTTGCTGATATGATGAACTTGTAATTAAGATATTCTGCAAGTTACGCGAAGTACTTTAGATTGTGTCGCACAATGAATAAATCAATTTGATGATCTTTTTTGTATTTATTTTTCAGGTTGTTATAGCAACTCAGATTTCGGTTGATGGTCCCTTGTTAGCTATTTCCGATAACATGTTCGTCCACAACAATTCAAAGCACGGACGAAGGGCGAAGCGTTTAGAACCCAGCGAAGGTAGTTACATAAACAGTATGTTATATTTTATTATATTTACTTCTACTAGATTTATAATAATTAGTAATAGATAAGATAAACAGCACTTTATTCGAATAATTCTGTCGAAGGAAGATTGACAATTTATTAAAATTTGAAGTTTAATAACATAACTTGACGCTAGTAAAATGCACCTAAGGTTTGTGATGTTTTCTTAATATTTAGAATTAAATAAAATAAATATTATGGTAGAGGAACTTTGAGAAAATGCTGTTTGTAAACTACTTGTATAACAGCGTCCTTAAATCGTTACAAAATCAATTTTTTCAAGCAACTAATTCACTGAACTCGTTTGTATCTAAGCTTCAAGAATATGATCGAGCCCGTACGTCTGAGTTTCTAAAAGTTGAAAAATTACAATTTTAACGTGGATTTTACACAGAGCGGACTATTTTTTGTAACAAAATAATTTTAGAAACAAATTTTAGAACGCCAAGCATGGATAAGTGCTGCACGTTTGATACTTTGATACGAAGTTAAGCTCTAAAATTGTAATTATCGGTCTAATTAACAAAAACAATGGTAGGTCGGGAGTTCAATTCTTCGAGGAGGTGGTCACATTTTTCGTGGATAATTTTATTATGTTCCGATCAATCTATCATTCGTTGTTGGAGACAGAGATAGTGCTGTAACAATACCATTGAATACATTTACACACAAACACAGAGCAGCAAACGCTCAAATTTTTGAACCGTTATATACGATTATGAACTTTCGCGGGCAATGGTTTTGAAGTCCACCACTGTTAGTAGAAGTCCACCTATACAGGGTGTCTCAGTGATACCGTTCATTAGAAGCTTATGGCGTTCTGGCCAAAATACAAATTTTAACATTTAGAATTACATATAGTCGATTATGTTCTCTTCAATGAAAATACTATTAGATTTCTATCGCTTCCGGTTCTACCGGAAGTCGCCATCTACTTGATTATTTTTAATGCAACACCCTATATATTTTTACACAATTGGATTCACGTAGTTTTAAGCCTTATGAATATCTTTACTTTTTGCAATTTGATTGGGACGTTTTATATTTTTCGTGTTTTTCTGAAAAAAATTGCTATAGCAGACATTTATTCAAAAAATCAGAGAACACTTAATTTTTCGGATATCAATTTGAAATTCATAATATACTTAAACAACATATTGAGAGAACGGCTGTCTACATTGCCTCGTTACCTTACTATGGCACGTTAACTCTTAGAAATTTTGAAGAACCATAACTTCATTTTTTAAAACGGCACCCCCATATTTTATTACTTAGTCGTCTTCGGCGTCTAATTCCACATCTTTCATACCCCACATGTACTATACCTACTATACTACAGATCTTACAGACCAATTCCTAACCGCCTTACTCACTTGTTTTCGAATATTAATGTTTAAATATTTTTTTGTTATTGTTATCTATTTAAACTCCTTATTGCAATAATGTAATGGCATATTTAATGCGTGATTATTAATTCACAAGCATCAAACGACGAAGAGTGATTTTGACGTTAGACTTTGACAATAAATCTTTGAGAACGTTTATTTTCCATGACACACTGGGTAAATATCGATAAGGTATGTGTGCAATTTTCCAAAAAAATCTAATTATCTCCTAAACTATCAATATTAGGTATAGGACATGTGGGACATAAAATATGTAAAATTGGACCCCGAAGACGACTAAGTATTAAAATATGGGGAGTGCCATTTGTAAAAATGAAGTTATGGTTCTTCAAAATTTCGAAGAGTTTACGTGCCATAGTAAAGCAACCACGCAGTGTAGACAGGTGTTCTCGGCACTAAAATATACTCCAGCATGTTGTTTAAGTATATTATGAATTTTAAATTGATATCCGAAAAATCGAGTGTTCTCTGACTTTTTGAATAAATGTCTGCTATAGCAAATTTTTTCAGAAGAAAATCGAATAACAACAAAACTTACCAATGAAATTGCAAAAACTAAAGATATTCATAAAGCTTATAAATAGAGGAATCTGAAACTGTATATAATTATAAATATAAACTTCTAATGAACGGTATCGCTGAGACACTTTGTATTTCTTGAGATATGATTCTGTATCAATTCCCGTCTAAATTTTATAGGACCTACTTTTTTATAGTTAGGGTGACATCTGTAACTTAGGCATGCATACATGCATCTAAACAAAAACTATATAGAAGACCACTGCCACTACTTGGATCACACACCAATTCTGTAACTGTTAGTATTTTGATCTATATGATGTACACCATCCACATTTTTGTTTTTTTTGGTAAACCACGTAAGGCTGAGAAACAAGAAATTTCCTTTTTTTTCCTGTAGATCTCCGCCTATCCACTTGTCCAATACAATTAACTGGGTCAGAAAATTTACTATAAAAAGTTTTAGTTCTCATTTCAAGAAACAACAATTACTTGAGCTGTCATATCCATGCTAAACAACGGACATTTTTCTACTCTACTCGGATTGGTGGTGTCAGTATAGCCCACTCCAACTTCTGTATCTTGTGCACCAATTTTTTGAGAAAAAATATTGATTGGCATACATCTTTAATAAAATACTTTTAAGTAATCTTGCAATAAGTTTCATTACACCAGTTGTTTCTTTTTCCAATACCATAAAAGTTTGATTAGCTTTCTTGATAAGGTTTATATATTTATGTTTTATAGCCATACCGAATAGGTTTTTCCTATACAAATTGCTTGGTTCCATGTCCTATTCAATTTTTTACTAAGTGCAGCATGTGCCACAAAATGTTGAGTCAACATGTCAAACAGTGATCATTCCTTAATTTACGATAAAATCATTGTCAGCAGAGTGAACATAATTTTTTTATTACGTCAAAGCGATAGTTTCGAATTGTATCGGCTGCTACCGAATTATATGTGTCTATGTCGGCATCCCATAACATATGTAGTTCGCCTTAGAAATAGAAGATGACAGGGCAACAATAAAATTGTTGGAAAACACTTAATTTGCATCAAAATTATGGTTTCCTTTTCATCGTGCATGTTGTTTTAAAACAAATCAGGTGCCTTCAGCGCTTGTGCTAGTGATGAGAAAACGGTGAAAGTACATTGCAAGTGAATTTTGCATCACTTGCTTTGACCGTTTTCCGTGGATGTTACTGGTTTTCTGACAACAAATTCGGGTGCTGAGGAGGTTTGAGAACACATTACGGGGATGAAAATAAATTTAGTGTTCTGGAGTAGCAGTCAGCGTGGAGTAATAATTAGTTCGTTTTAATGTAATTCGAGCCTTCACAATGAATTTATCGCTTCTTTAGGATAACATAATGGAATTATTGGAAGCTATATAGAACCAAACCAAGATTTAATTGAAGAAGCAATTAAAGAGATTAAAGAACTTGAATACAGCAACAGATTGGTTAGAGAAACTTCCCCGAGCCTAACTAACTTAACTAGCTTAAAACGAATTAACTGTTGCTGCATACTACCTCCCATATACCAGATTTAATTTTCAGCCCTAGTTGGACTAATCGTTCTTCTACTGTTCATTGGTTTTTATTATCTCCAACGTACAACACTTCATCAAAGTTTTTAATTTCTGCACATTTATTGTTGAATGCCGGTTTGTTTGCCTTATATGATTTATATCAGGTGAGTACCTACAGAGTCCTAGTCTTCTTATATTGGAACAATTTGAAAAAGCATTGCTTGCGACAACAACGTAGGCCATAATAGCTCCGTTAATGAAAATATTTTCTTTCCTTAATAACCATGTGGGTATTGAACCAGTTCAAGTAGATTCAAGTTTTATTACTGCTCACTGTATTTTTTATTACACAAGTAATGCCGAAGAAGTTACCTGTCAACATACCAAAATTTTATTTTTAACTCTATGTAAAATCAATAGAAGTAGTATTCTGCAGTATATCGATTCTTACGAAAAGACGGTTTAGATCAGATGTCTCTTGTTTAGATTCGCTTTTGGAAACCCATTTACTATGAACATAGTCGCCTTGCTCCTGGCCATGACATCACATATTTTTCAGAAGAGCAACAAGAGAAGAAAGATTTCGTTTATTCTGCTGATTTCACTTCTTTCAGCTAAACATATGTATTATAAATACGTAACGTAATGGCAAAAATATTGCATATCAGATAAAATTGATATACATTTTCAAACAGCACATTACGTCATGAGCACCTATGCACATAAGGCGACTGTCTAGTGTTATCACACATATTTTAGGTATTGTAAAGTAATGTAATGCAGTCCACTATGTCCCTAAATAATAAACGTGCATCTAATGATATTTTAAAAAGAAGCTAGCTATTAAAAAACTACAATTGCAGACGTTTTGTCAGACGACTTACTTAATTCCCAGAATAAACCCAAACTTGAAAATGCAACGTCGATATGACATTCAAGAATAACCCCTTGGAAACCACCGTACTTCCTTGCAGAATATTTTGCGAGAGATACTCCTGGTGTATATATAAACCGCATGTATATTTGGAAAGGCGAGGGGGAAACATATTCTGACCACGTTCAAATACATACGTTGTATACAAAACAGTGGAATATTCGTCCGTGAAACGTGTGCCATGCATGGCGTGATGGAAGTGTGACGCGCAGGTGAGATATTAGCCACAAATCATCAAACCTTCATTGGTATGCGACTCGGTAGTCGGCGTGCAGCCAGAGTGCTGCTCCAACGGTATACACGTCGATGTTCAGTAGCTCTCTTCGCACGGAAACATCTCGTTTGTATGCGAACCCGTGGCGAATCCAAAACTTTGTGAAATTGGCTCTCGATTCAGTTCAGTGGAGGAAGGAAGAAGAAACGGGCGAAGCGATGTTAGGTACAGTCCCGTTACTGCACACATTCTTACGCCAACTCCTTTAATCTTCTTTCGCATTCACTTTCTCCTTCTATCTTTATTATTAGGAGGGTGATTCGGTCTTCCGCTAGTATAGCTTGTTCAGCTCTATGCGATCAGTATTCAAATAACATTGTTTTAAAAACTGTCCAAGTTCAATGAAATGCATCCAGAATTTGTTGCACTTAACGTTAAAATAGTCCAAGTAGCTGCCGCGGCTAACATAGCAGTATTTTATTTTATTAATTCAATTCATTGCCCTTACAAATTGTTTAATGGAGCCTAGCTTGATGTGAAGAGGAAGTAGAAGAACATCTTCACTGACCATCAATTGGACATTCTGTATATTTTGTCCTCCAATTCAACTCCAATTGCTACAACAAGGATACTGTTAACCAACATTACATTAATTTTCAACACCACGCCAGCAGTGAGACACACTTAGTTCGTTGCTGATTTTATGCCAAGTTGTCGGATTTACTTTTACAACTCTTGTTTCCGGATCATGCATTGCCGTTCTGATTTAAAGCATTGATCAAGGACGTACTCACTTCGATTCCACCTTGAAGTGAAAGTTTTTTGGCGGGTAAATACAGGTTTAGTCTCCAATATTGTTTCACCCAACAGAAGATATTACTTCCGCTTCTTACCCTAATCCCAGATTTTGCAGATTGGCCCCAGCTTATCCAACCATTTTATTTAGTTACTGTGAATTTTGATTACGAAACTAGATTCTGTAGGTACATTGGTACTGCCAAAAAATTGCTTCTTGTTGTTCTTCCACGGTTAGTTGATGAAGCATTTCATAGCAGTGGTTCGTCGTAAAGCGCTACGTTGCTATAATAATTTCCGCGAACTGAAAGGAGACTTGACTTTGATCCGTTAACAAAGCGCTCCTGGACAAGGATAGAATAACTTTCCAAACTTCATTGCTCGCGCAGGTTTATTTTACTATTTCTAAATTTTGGTACTAATTTTTGATCTTCGAAAAGTACACAATACAATAATAAAGTTTCGATGGAATTTAAACGAATTTAATAAAATCTAAATGTTGAAATTTTATATGAGGGTGAAGGAAAAATGTCAGCCGTATATTGATGAACAAAGGATACACTTAGAAGATTTTCAGTAGGGCTATAGTCAACTTCCTGCTCGAACGATATCGTGGAGGGTGAGATTCTTCGTCGGAACAGAGAGTAGACTTATTTCCAGTCTTGGGGAGGTTTCGGTATCTTGCCGCGGCGCACGCTGCCTTATATTATACGCTCGTCGCAGAACAAGCCATGCTTCACTTTGTTAATATCTTACCTCGTTCCTGCTTTATTCACTTTAACTTGCTCTCGCTTTTCGTGTGCGCCTTCTCCGAAATTGGACGCGGAGTTGCCTTTTTAAGCGAGTAAATAACTTTTTTACATTGATTTTACATGTTAGAGACGGTAAAGGAATAACGAAAGTGGATATTTATGCAATAAGTAGATTTAGATCGTTTTTGGGTAAACGGCGATGCCCTCTTTAAAGAAATAGTGATCGTTGAATCGCGTTCTTTTACGTCACATAAATTATTCATTGTGCTCTATGATTGGCAAAATATAAAGTAAACCAAACAATAGATGAGAATAGGGATTACAAACTTTATAAACAAAGGTAGGTTTGCAATTGAGGATTTGTCTTCCCTTAAATAATGATTAACTTAGGCTTACAATCTGTACAGTCAACAGCCAATTCAGTAGAAAACCATATCACTTCATTTGTTGAAATTTTATGCCTGTAGTTTCCGAAACAAGTGAAACTAAATTGCTTACCTAATACACATAAACAACCTATTACCTTCATAAAATCAAAGCGACATTCACCACAGTCATAAAGATACTTTTGTGAATGTTCTGTTCGAGAGGTTCTCAAAAAGTTTCCCAATTGTTTCTATTTTGCATCAACAGTACTTTACAAGCTCTATTTGTTTTTTCAATATTGCTAATGAGCGGTTTTTCAGTCTAGGTTCAAGTTTCAGTTAAATTTGGACTGCAAAATACTTAATTAGGATATTATTAAGATAGGGTATCTTGTCCCATTCAAAAAAAGTTTACTTTCTGGTAATAATCTAAAAACGTTATTATCCTTAATAAACAATAAGGTACGGTAAATTGTGACAATGATGATTTACCACCCATAATCCAAGATTAGTCAAGTACACAGTCTTAGTCAAAGGCAATCATTAAAATTAGTATTACTGCTGCTAAGACTTTTTTTCGTTTAGTATATTGCATGTGGATTAAATATTCTGGTATGCATATTGTTGACAAGAAGCTGACATTTACATTTTCTTACTATGTCACATTTGTCCTCTGAAATGCGGTTCATTAGAACAATTGAGGGTTATGCCTGTTTGCTATAGAGGCAAGATTTGCAGTACCTATGTCACTCGCTAGCAACTGGTCTAAGAGGTTCCAAGAAACGCCTGAGGCCAAGAGGCGTCCTGTGTCATTTCTATGCGTCTATGAAGGATTTTTTTTAAGATTCCTCTGAACTTGAAACTCAATTCAGAGCTAGCGATCCAGAAGTGGACTTGATTTTGGGAATTAAGAACCGCCACAGATTCAACCTCAGAATTCCATAAAATATGAAATACACACAAAAAAGGTTTAGATCCATTCACTTGATGTGAGAGATATGTCTGATATTAGTGTACATATGTGATAGTAGATTAATCATTTATGCCCAGAAGTTAAAAGTTCTACGCGCTTCTACGTAAGCAGCTATTAGAAGGGGAAAGTTCCCTCTTTAATTATATACACAGGTTTACATGTTTGAGATCAATGGCTTACATAACCGTAAGTTAAGCCTAAAGGATCAACAAGAAAGGCTATGTAGAAGGCGACGTCTTTAACGTTTATTTTATTGTCACAATTAGACCTCTATTAATGTTATTTGATCGAGATTATACATGTATAAATATTGAAAAAGCGAAAACAACTATCAAAAAGCAGACAAAAATAATTAGATTACCTATTGCAGTCTCTGGACCTTTCCATATTGAAAAAGTTTCAATCCATAAGCAACAAAAATCTTCTAACTTGGCAGGAACAGCATGTGAGACAAATATTACCTGAAAAGCCGCTTATCCAATGCCGTTGTAGCATTTTGTGAAAAACACAATTCCAAACGTTATTGCCAATGGACTCAGAAAAGGTATCCATGCAACAGGAGTATTATACCAGAGACAAGTCACCTTTCCCTTTCCCAAATTAGTTAACATCGAACCTGGCAAATTGATCAATTAGAGAAAAATTTTTTTGAACCCAAAAAGGGAACTGCAACTAGCACCAAGAAGCAAGCTCCGGTATCTCCCACCAACGACATTGACGTGACCCTACAATGAACTAGCTTGGAAGCTGATGATAATATCGATACATTTTGATGTAACCTACTACTAAATATTTTAACTTTACAGTGTTGAGTAGCGATTAGGTATCGTACAAAATTATGGTTGCATAAAAATGAAGAAGAGTGGAACATAAGTTTTTTTTTAGATTATATAAAAACAATTTTATATCATCCACACTAGATAGATACATTTTAAAGGAGAGGAGAACTGGGTGTTTTCTCTTCTACGCACACTAGCGGTGAACTTCTGCTATATGCAACTGCGTGGTTGAATGTGTCCACCGTTTAAGTCCACTATGTCTCGAAAAACGTCTTGACGCACCTCCCTGCGACAGAAACGTGATGCTGCAAAAGATAAGATACGCTACTGTTGCCTATTAACGCTTGATTAATCAGCTATGCATCAAGTGCTGCCGTACTATTGTACTTAATGGTTCTTCACTACTCATAAGCCATAATTGCGCAAGTTGCCTATAAGACAAAGTACGCGACACTATCGCAGCATGAACCACAGCACCAGTCACGTACTCTATAATGATATAAGAACGATATGTAATAATTTGGTCATCATTCTCAGCTTTCAGAGTTTGCGGGGACGAGAAGATCGAATCAACTACTTTGAAATTGATTCGATCTTCAAACCACACACTGCTTATAATTTTCTTTCTCTCTTAACGTTTCCGCTAAGAAAGATGCAAGACCATTGCTCCCTATTTCAAAAGTGTTGTCAAAATAGTATTAACTTTGATGGTACAATACTGCGTCATAGTTTAATTTATCCAATGCCGATTTGGAAACAGAATCTTAAATGCATAGCAAACTTTAGAACTATATATGACATGTTTATTTTATATGCATTATTTATTTATAGGTCTGTACCCTCCCCTACCGGTAGCAACACCATGTATCAAAGCAATAAGCCCCAGTGAAGGATGGACCTCGGGTGGCTCAACAGTGATCATTGTAGGTGATAACTTCTTTGATGGTTTACAAGTTGTTTTTGGCACTATGCTAGTTTGGAGTGAGGTAAGAGTTTTATTCTACAAGAAATGTCTACATCGATCTACATAAACTAACTATTGATTTCAGTTAATAACTCCTCATGCAATAAGGGTACAAACACCACCACGACATATACCAGGTGTAGTCGAAGTAACGTTGTCATATAAATCGAAGCAATTCTGTAAAGGAGCCCCTGGTAGATTTGTATACGTTTGTGAGTATATATTCCGTTTTACTATTTAAAATATTGAAATTCGATCTAATACTTATAACAAATTCTTCTTAGCAGCATTGAATGAACCTACGATAGACTATGGTTTTCAACGATTACAGAAACTGATACCGAGACATCCGGGGGATCCTGAAAAATTACCTAAAGTACGTAGAACTATTTCTGCCGAATATGCAAACAATATTCTAATGTATGTGTGTTTCTCTGCTTGTTTCGCTTAGGAAATAATACTGAAACGAGCTGCCGATTTAGCCGAAGCTCTGTATACAATGCCGAGGAATAACCAATTATCTCTATCCGCACCTCGATCTCCCACAATGGCAAATAATGGTATGACAACGAGTTTTAACACGTATACTGGTCAATTGGCGGTCAGCGTTCAGGACAGCGGAAATGGTCAGTGGACAGAAGGTGCTTGTCCTTCCTTGCTTTTATTAAACTGTAACACGTGTAGCATGCTAGTTTGTGGTTTTTGTTAAGTACAATTTATTCTCGCTCTGTTGTAATTTTTGTTGCGGACGATGAAGTAATGTTTGCGAATGAATGAAGTTAAAATTATTAAAGATACATCGTGGAATCAGTAGAAGACAATTGTTAATGCATCGACTCTCTGTTGAATAAAAGTTATGGCAGGTTATTCGACATTACTAAAACAATTAATGAGCAATAAAACACAATATCTATAATGGAAATTGTGCAGAATCTAATGGAGAAAGACATCAGAATATGTTAATTACGGGTAATATTGTTTCAGAGTTTTTCATGAGCAGTGTTAGGAAATTTTTCATATTACTAATGACGAAGTTTCAGTAATTTTATATATCCTGAAGGCTTTAATAAAAATCAAGAAGATTGACATGGATCGAAAGAAGGGTTCTTAAGTAATGCCTCTCCGAATTGCCTTGCAAAGTCATATCACTGTCCTGTGTGGAATGTCTTCTCTGAGGTTTACCTAAGGATAATCAATTCTGTAATAATTCTGGTTGGCATTTTTTGGCTTATTACCAACATTGCAGAAAACTAGAGAGAAGTCCCATGCTTTTCATCTTTGTGTTTTTCTAACCTAACTAAAGTGGTAGAAGAGTTAGAACAGTCTTTCTCTGGTAATGACAGGGTTAGTGATTCGGAGTACTATTTCTTGCTACAAAATTAACATCACAAAATTATTTCTAATGAGGTAATGATGTACTAAAGCCTAGGGATAAAGTCAACCTAGAAAACAAACAAGAAAACAATAAGCAAGAACTGCTATGATAATCCGACAAAAAATACTGCTTAGAAACTGCTGCAGCTGTAGATAAAAAACGAAACGATAAACGATATGACGAAGAAGAAGATATTATTTCAATTGTTCAAATGCTGGGAAACTTAATCAATATGAACCCTTTTTGTCAAGAAATAATACTAGTCACGCAAAAAGTGCCCGGAAAGTGTCTAGAATCTAATTTTAACATTTTCTTTCACTATAAAAATTTAACATTTTAATTTGGTTATCTCGTTAATTACTGGTACAAAGACAAAATCACTGCTTTATTCTCAAGTCTGGCATCACAATCGAATGTATTAATAAATGCATGTCCTTTATCCTTGTGAATCTGTTCTAGTTTGTATTGCATGGCAGATAATATATTTTAGAACGGAGTGAGCTGTTTACTGACGCGGCATTGTTACCGGTAGGGTTTTTCTTTTAGAGGAGTACGGGAGAACGCAAACCAGTAGCGTATCGCCTAGGGGTGGCAGTTACTGTTCAACGGCCTCTACGCCACATTCGTCCAACGGCGGCTCATACGGGGGCAACATGAACGGTTACGGAGGTGCCACCCCGACTAGTTCATCGCAGTTGTCGAATATGCTTCCTGGTTCACCATCAGCAGGACTCTTCAATTCAGCACCAAGTGAGTAGCAATTGATATTTCTTATCATAAGTTTAGCTCTCAAATAGTTCTCTATTTTTGCAATAACAGTGAAAAAATGTGTAACATACTTATTGTTAGTATTAAAACAAGCTTTAGATATCTAGTAATATGATATTGTTCTACACACACATTTAATATCTTTCTGTTTTCATTACCTCGTATGATCTCAACTAAATGATACGACATTAATGTTTATGTATTAAAGAACACATTTAACATAATAAATTGTAAATA
>CM043020.1:14597576-14800095 GCA_023690525.1 Holotrichia oblita | reverse complement strand
GTTTATGTACTAAAAAAAATTCCACTTTGGTCTAAATTAAATTGTTTTCCTCTAAAAAAAAAAAAACTTACGCGAAATTATATCAAGAAATAAAAATGATCCGATCTCAAAATATGAAAACGACTCGTTACTCACTTATATTTTAACCCGAGTTGAAACCTGTGAAACTTATCTCTTGCTGGCAAGGCGACTATATTGTATTATACAGTGTCGTAAGCTCCGGTGTTGGTGTCTTTACACGCTGCCGCAGACCTTGGCTATATTATGCTGAGTTCTCTCCAAAGACCTTTTACTAAAATTACATACCGCGGCAGTAAATGAATATCCGCTAGCTACACAGGCAACAGCCATACAATGTATACATACATGTCAAGATATTAATATTTTTTAACTTCCTCATTTCTATTTCTAATATCGTACACGCTAGGTTATCCGCGAATGTGTATGTAGAACGCAATTTCTCATTAATATACAATTTTTTGTTACTGTCAATAATCAATAATAGTAAATATTAATAATGCACACATCTTACAATTTATAATATCGAAGTCTTCTTGGACTATATGTGCTCCGCGCCTCATATATAAAGTTTCGATAATGAAACTGTTCTCGCGTACTATGTCATCATATGTAGTTTAAGTTAAAATTGTAGAAGATACCACAGGGTAAAGTTTTACGAGACCTCTATTATTATGATATATATTTGTTTAACTTCACAAAATGAACACATATAAATAGCAATAAAATGTAATACTGAATGTGGGAGTGAGCAAAGAAAGCCATTTGGGTGTCTAGGTTATTTGAAGTACATTACTGTTAATATTATCGATGTTTGATGAACTGTTAATGCAGGGCTACCAATAGCCAAGTAATATTGGACAGTATGAGTCAGATTCAAACAACTTTTTTCAGTTATGGTTAAAACGTAAGGCTCCTATAAGGAAGACAGTATGAAGAAACCAAATACTCTAGTTAAAGAAAGGATGAAGTATAAGAAGTGCGGCTAAAAGAGGATGGCATCAACAGAACAACACTTAGACGCAAGATTACGTTCATTAAATGTAATCCTAATGTTGAATTTAATGTTTTTACCGATGTTGGAGAACGCTCGATTGCAAATCCCAAGCTTGTGCACGAAAAAAATCTAGTCAGAGTAGGAGTAAAAAATAAATTTTGTTTTTTGTATATAATTTCCAACTACTAGGTACATTGTCAAATGTCTACATCTAATTGGTCCATCATAAACATATAAATCTTGCTTTAGTGATATGTTTTGACTCGGCTCATCATGGTTTGAATGGTAGTACTGTCTATATTTTTTCAAGTCTTTTCCATTTCCGTATAAAATCTTTTACATTTTTTGCTTATTCGTTTTTGATAGTCGGTCGTCTTTGATGGTACAGTACCAATCTAAAGTCAGTTTTGCATAATGTGCGGTGGCTAAATTGGGCCAAAACAAAGTAGAGCCTTCGTGTTGCCCAATAAAAGAATATAAACGTTTTTCAAGACACTCTGTTATGCTCCTCTTTATTAATGGTACCAGTCGTGATGAAACTATCACTTCTCTTATCGCAGGAGCAGATCTCCTGTCACCAAAATTTAAACAGAATTTGTGTTTTGGCTACCAAATTTTTTGTTTTTCTGTTCTGTTTAAGCCATTTTTACTTTGTATGTACTTTTCTTACATTTCTGCACGTATGACGCAGATTTCCCCACTTTTCTTAACGAAATGTTTCGTGAAAATGGCAATAACACGTCTTTTCATGCCTGGAGATACTGCACCGCTTTTCCGACCCAGATCAGGTTTTCTATCAATTGTCTGATTTGGAAATTGCTAATGATAGCAATTATC
The DNA here is from genome assembly GCA_023690525.1 of Holotrichia oblita. NCBI lineage: Eukaryota > Metazoa > Arthropoda > Insecta > Coleoptera > Scarabaeidae > Holotrichia > Holotrichia oblita. The sequence goes on along the minus strand of CM043020.1, from coordinate 14,798,243 downwards.
AGATAAGTTCTGGTCGATAAATTAGTGTTTTTCAAGATATTTAGTCATGATTATTTTTCTAACTGCCAATTCATTTGATGATATTTTGAATATTGTTTGATGAGGTGACTTATTTATTTAGAACGTTGCCACCAACTTACAGAAATTTAGAATCCCGGCTACTACAGTTGCTTAAATTCTGACAAACTGTTACTGACCAGATTTTTTCGTGTAGAAGCTGATATTGTGAAAACTTATCGCAAAATGTGCTACAGGCTAACAGAAAAAGAATGTCGCTACACTAAATCAAATTACATGCCCCAAATCATGGGTAGAAAGACAAATTGCAAAAGGAAGGCCTCCTCTTATTTCTATAGGTGTTGCCTCCGTCTCACAGTGAAAAAGATCAATAAACTATTTATCAAAGCAATGCTTCATTTAAGATACAAATTTCATAAGACACGATTTTTGCACACGCGTTCAAGTTCAACAAGTGCGCAAAATGGCTTATGAAACGTGTATTTTATACTATTTTCTATTTCAGTTATTACAAAGTCTAAAATAGATTAAAATGAAGGACATGTTTTTGTTCGAACATTTTAGAAATTTTCTTTTTGAAGTTGGTTACTCAGTTGTTAAGTAAAACAATTTAAATATTTGAATATTGGCGGTGTTATATGTCATTTGTTTAAAATTTAGTCTGATTTATGCAATAAATTATTTCAAATTATCAACAAAATGGAAAATAAATAACTGCACGCCTGCAAGAGATTCGCAAAATAGGAGAAGACAATTTAGAAAATCGTTTGCCAGCAAGTCTCGACATATTTTGAAAAGCAATACCAGCTCTTTTTTTAAGTTGGTGTAAAAAGAAAATAATATTGTGAATATTACGGAAAATGTAGTAATTGCTTATTTTTCAAAGAAAGCAAGATAAAGGCATCGTCCCTTGTGATCTACATATTCAATATTACGTTGTTGTTTAAACATTTATAAATGTATAGATATCTCAAAATTTCCTAGGCTTCTTGGATTTTTTAAAAAAAAGAATATCTGAAGCTACAAGTCTAAGAAATCAAGATTTTAGAAATAGATCATATAAACTAGTTTATAATAGAAGCTGATAATAAAACATATTTAGCGATGAAAGTAAGTAATAAGAACATCATCTAATTTTCTCACATTATTTTGTTATGATAGTCATATTAATATTCTGTTATCCTTATAATGGGCTATAATGGAGCTTGCCCTCATGAGGAAATAACGAACATGACTTTAAATGATGTGCAGTTTAAAAATGATGTCATAATGGTTGCAGTGTCAAAAACTAAAACTTATATTCCAAGACAATTTATTATCCCCAGCCATGTTACACATAAACGCTTCTTCCTACAATATAGAAATGGATCTTGCGTGAATAGTCCAATTGGTATTAATACCATAGGAAAAGTACCAAAAAATATTGCTACTTACTTAAATTTACCTAATCCTGAGCTCTTCACTGGACATTGCTGTAGATGTTCCAGTATGACACACTTGGCTAATAGTGGAGGTGACTTAATAAAAATTAAGTGCCATGGAGGATGGAAATCCTCAGCAGTGGCAGAAGGTTAGATTGATAATTCCACCATGAAAAAAGTTGAAGTTGTTCAAATACTGTCTAGTCTACCTAATACATCCACTAAAATCATTCACAATCCATCGACTACTGATACAATTGGCAATGATGTGTCAGTCAATATAAATCAACAAGAATTTAAACAAAACATAGTGTGTTCCCAAAATCTGCCTGGAATCTCTATTAATGCACACGAATCTTCTAGTGTTACAGTAAACGTTTATATAACAGTTGTACTATTCAACATGAGAAGTAAATTTCAATAGAAACATCAGAAAACCTATCATCCCACTAATATTGTTAATTAGCGTAAATAAAATGTTCGTAACTGTGTTTTGTATTCTCTGTACAAACCTCTTACATTTGTTTGTTAGATTAAAGGCTTATATTTTGACAATTACATATTATTTTACTTTATGCAACCGAAACGGGTGTCGTAAAGTGAACTTTATAGCACCGGAATAGAAAAAGATATTTGCGTACTCCAAATTTTTTACAACTATGGAACACATAAATAATGAAGTATTTGAGTATCCACTAACGTTGACGATCTTCGGTGTTTAGTCACAGATCGACCTACTCATGTTGTAACAACACAAGATAGAAAAAATTTAACTGTTTCTTCAGCTCTTCCCCAACAGAGAGAAAAAAATATTAAAGACCAAGCACCATGATTCCAAGTAGAGAATTAAAAGGAATTACAATTTCATCAATCTATGATGTAACTGCTGGATCTTCAAATCAATTTAGAAGACCCCTTCCTCAAAGTCTGATATCAGGGAGAATCGAAATCATTTAAAATGTTTCTAAGATTTCCACATGCAGCCATTGAGAGATAATTATATTCTGGTTGAGCTCTGGTTATGTGAAGTTAGGTTCATGAAGTTGTTGATTCAATAATGAAACATGCTGAAATTTTGTTTGTTTTCTGGACAAGATGTGAAATTATTGATTCCGCCAAACAAAGTCACACATGTCCATATCAACCATTAGTAGAGCTGGCATAGTGATGCCACATACATAACCGGAGATATTAGCAGTTAGTCGTTTGAATGAAAGCAACCTTGAATTGCAAATTAGCTTAACCGTCCAATGCGGATTTTTTCCCGGCAATATCTTGTGTGTTTTCTGCTATATCTAAAAAGGAATTGAAATTCTACAACAAAATGAAAGAATGAAGTTAAACTTTTAATAATAAATCTCAATTCTATTTCAGGAAAACCACAAGCATACTAACGAATACTTTACTTTCACTCCACGCACATATTTTCTCCCGCTATTTCATCAATACAACCACTTTAAAGTATTTTACTCTCGAAGAAGAAGAAGATGATGAAGATGATTCACCATCTCCTTCCGTTCCTTTTTCCATCATTCCGTGATTTTCTATCCTATACTGTACCATCTTCGCGCACATTACATTATACTGCAGCTTATATACACTGTACCGTTAGCCTTTTATTACAAGCTCACCACAGTGAAAGGTATTGGACAGCACAATAACCACTTCAACCGCACTTACTCAGCCGCCTAAATCGACGCGCATTGTGTTTGCTTAACGTCCGGTAGTTACAACCTACTGCGTTTAATACATACTCTGTTTATATAAACTGTGAAGCTCTTTTGTTTTCTATCTCCTAACAGTATATTACAAACAATACCTACTTGTATTATTAATAGTTGATTAGGGATCCACCTTCTCCGTGATCGATGTTAATAAATTAATTCGAAATGAAAAAGAACGTTTCCAGAACTCAGTCAGCATTGATAGAGATGCTGTTGTTAGCTGGCAGCTAGCATTTAAATAAATGGTTACAATTGTTGGTGTGAAAACTTCTTTACATATTACACATATTAATAAGTTCTGTCATCTTGTGTTTGTTTTTCAAGCTTTGCTCCTTTTTAAAAGCGTCATAAATTTCGTTTTCAGAAAACGTCCAGTTCTCACAGCGACGCGTTTTGTTATTTTTAACATTCTGTTATAATATCGTCGCCTTCTTGACCCAATATTTACACAGATACGACATCCATAGGAAATTATCTCTTCAAATATTTAAATATTCGATAAGTATGATTGTCATTAGAGGCCGTGTTTACATGGTACATTATCATCGTCAGTACGATACGATGGTTTTGTATTCGAAAATAAATAAATAACCTACCTCAACGTTTATATATATAAATACACATATTAATACATATGTATATATTTGTATGAGCTGGTACAATCATTGTGTGCGACAGTATTATATAAATTTGTTCCTTACATAGATTTTTTTTAATTAAACTAAAAAAATATACAGTGACCGGCATAAATATTGCAACATTTTTTTATTATCGAAATACCTAAATTATTTTTGGGGGATAGGTTGTGCATGTCTAAGAAGCCCAAAATTTATTTTGACAGACGTAATATTTCTAAATTTGGCGGATATTCAAACAATTTGGTCAATTTTTGCTTAATTAACACAGCGAAAACTAAAAAGTACGTTTTTATTATGATAATAATAAATAATAAATAAAATTTTACAAACAGTTTCATTCTAACCTATTTAGCAAACATTAGATACTTTTATACAAATTTTTTTTTTTTTATTTTCTGCATTCAAATGGAAATTTTAGTCCAAAACTGATAACATTCAGCTTCACAGTATTATTGCACGCACCAAATTTTTTTAAGTAGATTTCGAAAACTGAAAATTAACCGGGGTTTTCTCTGGATAATAATAAATAATTTTTCAAAATTTTACATCCCGTTTCATTCTATTCGCTGTTGGGAGCAAAGTGATTAACAGCGCGGCATTATACAAGGCGATATGATGCTGTCACAAAGCCATTTAAACACAACTTACTTACACTAAAAAAACCGCAAGAGTTCAGCTGATAGCCACACAAGTAATACAGCTTACGGAGTCACTGCAACTAAGCACCCACCACACATAAAAAAAAAATAATAATAAAATAAATTAAATAATTAATACTTTTAGCAAATGATGAGGATATTTAAATAAGCAAAAACGTTTAAACAATATCTAACGGGTCGATGGCCGCAGTGGTTAGGCGGCTGACTATCGTTGTGAGAGGACGATAGGTGCCGGGGTTCAATTCTCTGAAGGGACGGTGACATTTTTTCAGAGAGTTTAATCGCGGATCGACTTCCCATTGGCTGTTGGGAGCAAAGTGATTAACAGCGCGGCATCATAAAAGGCGATATAAATGCTGTCACAAAGCCATTAGAACACAACTTACACACACCAAACTACACCGCAAGAGTTGCATTGATAGCCAGAGAAGTAATATACAGCTTACGGAGTCAATGCAACTAAGCACCCACCACACACAAAAAAAAATAGTATTGAACAACTAATAAATGAAACTCTAAAATAGATAGATACATATTTGTTAGGCTTTGAAATTGGAAACAACAAAATAATGGAGTGTGCCGTGATACAGTAAACAAAATATTAACATTTTTGACGTTTAAGTCATTCAGCTAATACATATTATTATCTTTGTTAATGTATCTTTTAAAATTTGTACATTTTTTTTTTTATTTTTTACGTTTGTGTCCGTATTGCTTTTTTTTCTTCTTAAAATGGCGTTTCAACTTTCGCTCCAAGAAAAAATCGAAATTATCTTAATTTGCGATGATAATTAGAAGACCACCAGGAAAACTGCAGAAATTTTTAACGAACGTCATCCCAATAAATCAATTCATTATTCTACTGTATCCAGGTTAATGAAAAAGTTTAAAGAAAGAGGTTCGGCAGATAAAAAGAAAAAAAAAATTGAAATATGTAATTCAATGAAAAAATATTAGAAAAATTGTGTTTTTTATTTTTTTCTAAATATGTTTACAAAACTTTACATATGACCACAAATTTGAATTCTAAGCAACTTTTTCAAATAACTTTTTTGGATATGATGTCATCTAACCTCACTTTCTGCAGATTCGTGGCATATTTTTCAAATTTACCGCCATACTAGTGGTCACGTGAGATGTGTCAAAATAAATGTTGGGGTTCTTAGACATGCAAAACCTATCCCCCCAAAAATTTTGTAGCGTATTTCAATAATAAAAAAAATCCCATATTTTGCAATATTCATGCCGGTCACTGTATAAATATCGAATTTTGAAAATAAGCAACGATGATATTGGGTGTATTGTTATAAAATGCAAGGTACATTCAGCATTTTGGGATCAAAAATTTATTAGTTAAAACAATTTAAAAACCTGTATGGTTAGGGTATTAAACCTTCGTACTCTAAAAAATGAAATGGCCAAAGACCGAACAACAATCAATCATTCCTGATGAAACTCAAGTGGAAAAGTTCATTTGTCTTCCATCTGGTGAATTCCAAAACAATTGTTTTTGCTCACACATAGACAGTCGAACCAATTACGATGTTACAACAGATTGTACAACAACAAGCACACAATACAAAGTGGAAGATTTCCATTCTTGGTTAAAAATTGATTTTAATCTTTAGGAACTATTTGAGCAAGTTTCACAATAATAGGAATGGTATTGGTACCTTATAATCCCACTTGTGAGGTTTTTTGGCATTGTTTCGCTTAATTGTCCACCGATTGGTGCTTCGATTGGAACCACACTCAACCAATCTTGTACACTTTCCCGAAAAGGATTAATTTTAAAGAATTTGTTATATCTTTCCTAGCCACCACGTACAAAATCCTCGTTATTGTTGATGTGTAGGAAGCAGTTTATTTCTTCCATATTGTTATTACAGAGGACGCTACAAAAGGGCCTAAATATGATGACCAATAATGTCTTACTTGTTTTTAATAAAAATGTGTTCATTTGAAACATGATGCAATAAAGGGTTAAAACTTTCTGATATATTCTACAATATTATATTCTCTAAACCGATTCATTTCATCCATTGGCAATCATCTGTTGTCATCGAGATACTGTAGTAAGAGTCTGCATATAATTTTATCTGTCTGCGAAACTAAAACCTGACTTTCGATTACATTTTTCTTCCGTTCATGCCAACAGGTGTTGCGTAAAAGCGTATCTTGCACGAACAGAATATAGCATCAGCCATATGGAGTAGTATAAAGGTATTATAATACGCTAACGTGAGCGACATCTTAAATATAAGAAATTCAATGCAAGCAAAAGTGCGAATATCTCAAGGTATAACTTACCATTCACGTTTTATTCTTTATTTTTTGATTGATGTAAAGAATCTTGTCGAGATATTCCAGTGCTCTTCTAAATTTATTTTTACACTTTTGATTTTTTTACGAGGTGGTGACCTATATACGCGAAAATATCAGAATTACTAAATCATAATTTCCATATTACGTGTGTTTTCATTTTTAAATATTTATGAAGATGTTACGACTGCAATAAATTTATGGATCACCAATTACAGCTCTATAATAATTCCACAAAAAAAGAAAACGACGATCGAGGGCTCCGTAAATTTTTAAACATCCTGGCAGAAACCAATAACACGCAATGTATTCATTAAAAGTTTCGAAATTACTTTCGGTGTAGGCAACATAAACGTCAAAAGTTCGACGAAATATCGAAATAAAATTAGCGGAGTTTTAAAACTTTCAAGGCAAAGCAATCGTTATAGATGAAAATCGTTAGTTGAACACTTCAATATATTTCTTTTTATTACAACATTTTTATTTCTTAAATCGATAATTCGATTCGCGTGGATTAATGTTTGCGTTTGTAATTAAAAATTGATATAAATGAATATTCATACACCAACTATATAAATAAAGAGATGCTATAGATGATCTAATAATCTAATATGAAACAAAAATCGAAGAAAATGTAATTTAAGACGAAACGCCTCAAAGCTTTAGAGATGATGTTAAAGATATGATTGTGTAATCAAAATTGTTATTGAAGTCGACTTCCTCCTCTAGTATCCTATTTCACCAACTCGTAGGTAAGACTTTCCAATAAAAACTTTTCGCGCCTGTGATAAAGGATTCAGAAATATAACACCAACTCCATAATTGAATGGTTCGGTGCAAAAAAGAACTACAAGAATAAGAATTTTTTTCGCTTTTTAATTATTAAACGAAAACACATTCTTAATGTAAAAACGATCAAATAGACTGGAGAGTTCATCACTGCAATTGACATGTTAAAAATGTCCCAATGGTGTTTTCAATACGAAGCAAAAACAAAACGTCAGAGTGCGACATGGAAGTCACCAGAAGAGCCAAAACAGAAAAAATTACGCTTTCGGAAGAGCAAAATTAAGACAATGTCTGGGAGTTTTACAACGATTGTAAGACAGAATTCGACCGGAATATCGAGATCCAGACAGGTGGTACGTGAATTATTGACCAAAAAAGCATCACTGTTACTTCTGGCTATTTCCAAAACTGAAATTCGCCATACCAATACCATCCCGGTTATTCTAAAGACTTCCACCGCCTTTAGTATGATGATGGAGATACAAGAATAAAAAATCAAAGTAAACGCTTTGTATTTTTTAGACCTCTTACATTTCTGTGATTTCGAGAAATGGTCAAAGGTTGAAAAAAAACTTATTGCCTCATGTTTTTAGAGTTTAGACTATAAAAAATCAAAAATCATCGTTTGATCCCCCACCAATTAATTTTATCCGGTGTTTAAGTTGCATTTTTTTTCATGTGTGGTGGGTGCTTAGTTGCAGTGACTCCGTAAGCTGTATTACATGTCTGGCTATTATGCAACTCTCGCGGTATAGCATTATATCGCCTTTTATAATGCTACGCTGTTGATCACTTTGCTCCCAATAGCGAATGGTAAGTCGATCCGGATTCCAACTCTCTGAAAAAATGTCACCGTCCCTTTAAAGAATTGAAACTGGACTCCTATCAACCCGCCATAACGATAGTCAACAGCCTAATCACTGCGGTTATCGACCCGAATATGGTTTATTATGCTTTTCAGAGACTTTCAGAGGTGCTCAAACGTTAAAAACGTTAAAAATTGTTGTGTCAGGCCTCTAAAACACAGAAAATCGAAAATTATCGTTTGACCACCCACCGGTTAATTTTTATCCAACCTTGAAGTTATATATAACAGAATTTCCATGACTTTGAAAGGTCGTTAACCAAAAATGGTTAAACTTGTTCTGCCATGTCCATAGATCACAAAAAAAATCTTCGTTTGACCACCCACCTATTAATTTTTATACAACCTTGAAGTTACATACATAGAACAAAGTTTCCAAAGTTTATTATACTTATCAGCGATTTTCAGAGATAGTCAAACGCTAAAAATGTTACAACTTGTTGCATTAAGCCTCTATATCGAAGAAAATCAAACATTAGCCTTTGACCACTCATCGGTTAATTTTTATCCGACCTTGAAGTTGCCTATAATAACATTTCCAAACTTTATTATACTTTTCAGGGACTTTCCATCATGGTCAAACGCTGAAAATGATAAAGTTTGTTGAGACATGCTCGTAGGTTACAAAAAAAAACGAAAATCGTCGCTTGACCACTAACCAATTAATTTTTGACGAGAGTTGAAGTTACACCTAACAGAATTTCTTTACTTTTCACAAACTTCAAGTGATAATCAAATGTAAAAAATTGTATAACTTATTGCTGTATGCCTTTAGATCACAAGAAATTGAAAATTATCGTTTGACTGACCATCTGTTAAATCCACAAACAAAAAAGAAAAAGTTTATTACACTTTTCAGTGACTTCTAAAGGAGGTCAAACGCTGAAAATGCTAGGACTTGTTTTGTCATATATCTAAACCACAAACAAAATAGAAAATCATCATTTGACCACCCACCAGTTAATTTTTATCCAACCTTGAAGTTACATATAACAAAGTTTCCAAAGTTTATTATACTTATCAGCGATTTTCAGAGATGGTCAAACGCTAAAAATGTTACAACTTGTTGCATTAAACCGATATAGAATCGAAGGAAATCAAAAATTATCGTTTGACCACTCATCGGTTAATTTTTATCCGACCTTAAAGTTACGTATAATAACATTTCCAAACTTTATTATACTTTTCAGGGACTTTCCATCAGGGTCAAACGCTGGAAATGATAAAGTTTGTTGAGACATGCTCGTAGGTTACAAAAAAAACAACGAAAATCATCGTTTGACCGCCAACCAGTTAATTTTTGACCGGACTTAAAGTTATATCTAACAGAATTTCTGTACTTTTCACAAACTTTAAAAGATAATCAAACGTAAAAAATTGTACAACTTATTGCTGTATGCCTTCAGATCACAAGAAATCGAAAATTATCGTTTGACTACCCACCTGTTAATTTTTATCCGGCCTTGAAATCACAGGATTTGTTGTGACCTGCCTATAAACCACAAACAAAATAGAAAATTATCATTTAACCACTCACCGGTTAATTTTTATCCAACCTTTTATTATACTTTTCAAAGTTTATTGACTTCTAAAGAGTAGTCAAACGCTGAAAATGATAGGATTTGTTGTAAACCGCCCTAAACCACAAACAAAATAGAAAATTATCATTTGACCAATAACATTTCCGGTTAATTTTTATCCAACCTTGATATTACATATAACAAAGTTTCCAAAGTTTATTTTCAGAGATAGTCAAACGCTAAAAATGTTATAACTTGTTGCATTAAACTGATATAGAATCGAAGGAAATCAAAAATTATCGTTTGACATCGGTTAATTTTTATCCGGATTTGAAGTCACATATAACAAAATTTTCAAAGTTTATTATACTTTTCAGTGACTTCTAAAGGTGGTCAAACGCTGAAAATGCCAACCACCGATTAATTTTTATCCGATCTTGTAGTTAGTTGTAGAGTTTCCACACTTTATTATATTTTCAGGGAGTTTTAGAAGTGGGCTAGATTATAAAAAGTCAAAAATCTACATAGTTTTCCATTTTCAATCATTTTTGCCAACCTATCAAAGTACCTGAAAATTCTTGTATATGTAATTGTGACTGTGTTTATGTTTTTGGTTGTCAAACTGATGAATCAAATTTCTGTATTTCATTGATATTTTTGGAATTTTTACCAAATCATTGATAATCTTTCCGTAATTGGATTTTAGACCACTAGGTGGTGGTAATTTCGTGGACCTCAGAAATTGTTTGCATCATTATTATTTATTTCCCAGAAAATAAAAACTTTTTAAGAATATGTTTAAACAACTTAACAATTACTGCAGAACATAATTTGTAAAAAGACAATTTTTAAATTTATATATACATACATACACGTAGATATTGAAAAAAATTATCTTTAGATAAGGTTAATCAATGATTCATTCCAAATTACAAAACATCTAACGCAATTCTACAAAAACGGACACACAATTTTTACAACATTCAATTTACAACACGAAATTTTTTCAGCGATTATTTTTTCCTCAATCAACAAGGTTAATTAAAAAAAGAATTAACGAAAACCGAATTATCACCCATAAATAACAATAAATGCGACAGGGTATATAAATATCGAATAATAACACCATACACAGTCGATAAATTCAACCCAGAACGGGAAAAAAACGTAGCATGTCTTAACGAAAGCAATGACATTTTAAATGTTACGCAACGGCAAAACAACTCAGAATGGAGATGCAATAACCGAGTGTAATAATGAGCCAGATCACGTCGTTGAATTGTAAAACCGAATATTGTTGCCGGTTGTACGATGAGTCATCGGTAAACTCGAGTTTCGCGCCTACACCCGGTTCTTGCATCTCGTCGATCATCTTCGACTAGAAACCTCACGCATTCATTTACAAGCTTACATACTTGATACAAGCGTATAATACACTAGTATTTACGACACATGTGTGTACCCAATATTCTCTTGCACAGTCGAGTTTTGCGGATATTACGGGGTCAATGTTACCAGTCGATATTTCTTTACGACTGTGCCGAGTGTCGTGATATTTCAAGAGAGTTATTGTTACTGGTCGTTTGCGGTATCAGATAAACGGTTTAGAACTTCGAGAATTACGAGTTGAACTTTACGTCGATCGTCTAGCGAAAGGAAACTGTTGTATAATCCACGTCAAAAATGTCATCTTAGATTGACCGTGAAAACAAAAATTCGAAGCAATTCACTTAATAACTTCTAATTAGTCGATTTCCTTAAATTGTTTCTTTTTTATGTTTCCGCTTATTTTGAAGATTACTTCAGAATTGGTGGTTAGAAGTGAGGCCAATAATTCTTACTTTCCTGTTAAATTAATCCCACAAATACTTAGGCTCATTATGATTTGGTATTGTGCGAAACACTTTCGCCAAATAATAACATTTGCTAAAGCAATTTATGTACAGGGTGTCTCTCTATAGTGCGTCCAAGTACCATATCTCCCCTTGTCAATGAAGCGTAAAGTACCAAACTTCTGCAAACGAACGTAAAGGGTCATAGATATGGAGAACTGTCATAACTTTCAACAAAATTTATACAGGGTATGCAGAAATTAGCAACCAATTCAGATATCTTCAAAGATTACATTTTTTGTTTTTTCTAATGCCACGTACTCGTAGTAGTTTTTATTTTAATTCAGCAAAAAATTCTACATCGATTCGTATTAAGATCTCATATACCTATCTTTATTAGTTTTTGAGTTATTAGAGATTATTGGTTCCAAGTAGTAAGAAAGTACTTGGACGCACTAGAGAGACATCCTGTACATTATCAGTCGAAATAATAAAACGTTTAGTATTTAAGTAAAAGCAAAAAGTTAGTATATTTGTGCATAATATTGACTGAAAAATAATTTTTTTGACAAGTCTCGTATCCTTGGCAACATCTCGATGCTTTTCATCTTTTATATTGAATGATCTTACTCTAACCAAATATTGACACCTAATCTACGGTAACGCCCGAGACATTCATTATATTCAGTGATGGCTTTCACATAATTATGAATAGTAAAGGACCAAGAATAGAACCTTGTTGAATTCTGTTTTTCTTTAAGCCGTTGTTTCGGTTCCTTCTGGCTATCATCAACTTTCTTAATATTTATTAACTCCATCCATCCAACAATTTGGAAGTCCAGCAAAAGGAATTCCTCATAATTGCTGCATTATGGGCAGATTATGTAAACAGCTAGAGATGTATTTGTCTCCATTTAATATTTTGTCAAACGTAACCAATTCTATGAGACGATTCCTCAGGATGCCCATCCAAATGTTTAGTCCAAAACGATGTTGTGTTACTCTATTTTGTCTGAGACTTTGTACCGCCCAATAGTGCTCCGTATTTCTATTGAAAATTCTTCTTAACTTCTCCATTAAGCAGTTCAGTATGATTGAATTCAAACAAAAAAAAATCTTTTTAACAGGATGAAAATCCAATATGATTCCCATAAATATTAAGAAAGTTGGTGATGGTCAGAAAGAACCGAAACGTCATAGAAAATTTCGAAGTACGTCACTGGCGAGAAGATAAAAAATGACATTAGAAATGTGTTCTTGATTTTTGTCTCCAAGGCCGAAACTTTGCCAAATTTAAACCTTCCCTATATCATCAATACTAAGCGAGATCCCCATGGTGAGGATCCAAAAAGGAATCATACAGTGAAAACAAACTACTTCATCTGTTTCGTTTCCAATACCAAAGCGTTTTCTTCATACTGAGATTCTACTGAAAGAACTAGCATATTTACGTAATTCTCGCTGAAATACACTGTTGGACATAATTGAAGAGCAGCACAGAGTTTTAGAAAAATATGTATTTTGGGGCGTGACTATAGAAAAGCAAAATTGTTATATGTAGTGACATTCAAGCAATCTTAAAAAGAAAACAACCATTTCTGCAACAAATAAAGCACGATATGCTCATCGTTGAAACTTTTTCGAGATCATTCTGATATATAACAATGCGTGTATAAAATTCGTTATAGTATAACCAATACAAACCGTAACGAAATATTCTATTCTTATTCTTATTTCTCAAGACCTCTTTTCTTATACCCAGAATAATAAATATATAATAATCAAGAGTCATTCAGGATTATCCGAAGGACATCAATGATTTAAACTCTATACAGTTTATTAACTAAACAACTATGTACATACTAGCCTTAAGAACTGTTATATTCAATGGATTTGAATACCATTTCCAATTTCGTAACAATATTAGCGTGGCCAAATGCTCTACATAGATCGTAAAGAAAAAAATGTTTACCTTTTTGATCTTATAATTTCCGCCAAATCACCTTACAAGACTCATTCATCACAGCTGTCATTTTATCGTCAAACAGAATTGACCAGACAATGGCCATTTAGAAAGTGTTATATAAGTTTTTTTTTTCGTACCTCAATATTCGACCAAACCGCAATAGGGACAACACGGACAATGGTAGATTATTATTTCGCTTCCAATGAGTTTGATTGGACTAGTTTTATTTTGAAAGTATCATATATTAAGGGCTGGGTAAATTTGCGGATTTATTACATTAAATATAGGTATCTTATATCTTATAGCCGCATTAAACAGGAACAGCTATTTTCAACAGCTTCCGCAAAAATTTTTCTACGCAAACAAGAAAGTTTATAAAAACGAGGTTCACTTCTATGTATATCTTATATTATTAAGTATTAAACGGTCATTTAGTCGTTTACAGTTAAGTTATATGCATAGACTATCTCGCAACATTTACAGTAATAATTATTTAATTAGATAGACCGAAGTTAATAAATTTAATTCGTTGTGAATTTTCTTTTACGACGAGATGTGGTTGTTGGTCACAGCCTACTAAACGTATATTCATTTTACCGGGTACCTTACCAATTGAAGTGTATCGATTGATTTTATCACGGCTAACGTTATTTAATCAGTTTGCTTGTTCTTATTGGATGATATGATTGTGGAAAAACATCTTTAATGGAAGCTATGTAATAAGCAAGCATATATAGTATAAGGTCGATTTTATTTATATTAAAGTTGATAATGATTTGACCTCATAGATCATTAAACTATGAAATCGTCTTGGAAAGTTACCTACACAGGTAATAAATACTTTAGTCTTGGCATTAAACCTTCTTACCGATCCAGAACATATAGGCCTTAATTGAAGTAATTTTAATGTAACCAATCATACTCTTTGAGAATCAATACTAACAATTATTCGCATCATCATCACTCTAATATTGAAAATGAAGTGGAATTTTCAAATTTAAAAAAGAAAACATTCAAAGAAACACTGATGTGGGTACCAGGATACTGGGGGATGAGGCGGAATCGGATTTATTGGACCAGAGCCGTTTTGTGGCCTTACCAAAGCTCATCTTAAACAGTGGGAGACTAAGCAAAAAATATCCCATTGGACTAACATTCCAAAACTAAGACAATCAAAAAAAGTTCAGCCACTAACACTAAATCTCTCCTGGATCTCAATAAAAGAGACCTTAGCACCATCACGGCTTTATTTACTGGCCATGGTCCTCTCAGGTATCACCTCAAGAAGATAGGCAAGGTAGACAGCGACAAATGCCGAATTATGTGTGACTGCGTGGCGATAGCCTGACAAAGCCACCGTCACCTCGAATAGGTGCAATTAGAACCGGCTGACATCAGAATCATAGCTCCCAAGAAGATTCTGAATTTCTTTAGAAGTTTGGAGATCAATTGGGACTAAAAGATGTGACGAAGTGAAGAGAGGTAGAAATGCCTTAACGACCCACCAGTAATCTAATCTAATCTAATCTACTGAAAATTAAGTGGGATTTACAAATTTAAAAAAGAAACATTTGTCTCTGTCTTGTTAAGACACCATCTTTAGAAGAGGGTGACAAAAAATTTGTCTTACTGTTTTATTTAAATACGAAATAAGTGACAGAAATGGAATTAATCAGAGGCTGTCTGCTACCGAGAAAACACTCAGTGGACAATTTGTTAATTTTAGTTTGTTAATGGTGTTGAGGAGTAGCAGAAGCCACTTCTATTATAATTTTTTCGTAACGCTTTTTCAGGAAGATTCAAATACAACTGATGGTAGTATGGCTTTGCCAACGACTACGAGAACCTAGTACATTCATCGAAAAATATTAATTAATAAGACTGTATTTGGCATTTTAAAGCTTTTATATCCTTCGAATGACGAATGGGATATTGGAAATAATTTCACAAAATCTTGAGTTTCTGCGGCATGTCTTATTCTCGAATGAAGCTGTTATTAACCACCGTAACAATTACATGTGGGCCGATTAAATTAATGTATGCGTTGAAATTCTTTCCCCCATTAGATCAGAGTGAAAATTTAAGTCTGAACATTTGCCGGGCCTATGAACTTTACTTCGATATGACCGTCAAAAATCAGAATAAACAGTGGATTCCACATGTAATATGTACTACATGCAGCAGATATTTGCGAGATTGGTTATGTGGACAACGACATTCTTTACCATCCACCATCCCGATGGGATGGAAAGAACAAAAGAATCATCTTGAAGATTGCTATTTTTACCTTAACAAAACTGCAGGACTTAACACCCGTAAAAAAAGAAAATATAATTATGTGGAAACTGAATCAGCTCAGAAATCTCGACCTCATGATGAACAGCATCCTGTTCCATCACCGCCAATTCACAAAGAAAGCGAGGAGAGTACAATAGCTACCGATAGCAACACTAGCTTTGAAGGTAATGAAAAATCAAGTGACCCTGATTTTATTCCATCTACATCAAGCGAATCACATTTAATTACACAGTTTGACTTGGTGCGGGATTTGAATTTATAAAAATCGCAAGCAGAACTTCTTGGGTCGCGACAGCAATGAAACACAAAAATAAGTATTTTTCGCAGCAGACATGAAAATATTGTTGATTTTTATAGTATGGCCGGTAATCTGATCTACTGCAATAATGTTTATAAACTTTCTGAAGCTTTTGGAATACATCATGATCCCAGTTCTTGGAGACTCATCAAAGACCAGCCTAAAAGCGGTTTTATTGCAAAATAAAAACCATTATCCTGCTATTCCGATAGGTCATGCTGTTTCTATGAAAGAAACTGACAAAAATCTGGACATTTTATTAGAAAAGATAAACTACAAAGACTATTCCTGGAATAGCTGTGCAATTATTTTGGGTATGCGATCTGGTTAAACCAAATACTGTTGCTTCTTATGTCTTCTTATGTCAACAAGAGTGGCCACTACGACGACAATTTATATCAGAAAAAGACAATGTACAACATCAGCCTCTAGTAGCAAAAGAAAAGATCATAATACCACCTCTCCACATGAAACTTGGGCTCATGAAAAACTTTGTGGACGCGAAGGTGAGGGTTTTAGATACCTTCGTTGAAAGTTTCCAAAAATAATAGAAGGAAAACTGAAAGAAGGTATTTTTGTTGGACCTCAGATACGAGAAATAGTAAATGATGAAATCTTTGAAACCAAATTAACAGCGAAGGAAAAAACAGCTTGGCGCTCCATGGTCCAAGTTTTCACGAATTTCTTGGGAAACAAAAAAGCTGACAACTATAAAACTTTAATAATGGATATGATACAAGCATTTCATGCTGCTGGCTCTAATATGTTCCTTAAAGTGAACATTCTACATTCTCACTTGGATTTTTGTTCGGAAAATATGGGCGACGTTAGTGATGAACACGGTCAGCGCTTCCACCAAGACATCATGGGAATGGAAAAATGGTATAAGGGGAAATGGAATCCTGTTATGTTAGCAGATTACTGTTGGACGTTAAGAAGAGATGCTGTAAATGTTGTTTATAAGAGACAGGGCAATATTACTTCACATTTCTAATTAAATATGCATTAAATTATAATCTAATCTAGAAAACCTTTTCATTGAGATACAAAAAAAAATCGAGCTAACCTTTTATTAAAATAAATGTTTATATGTTTTCTATTGAAACTCGTATGAATTATTTTATGGGAAAATCGATAGTTATAATTTGTTGGCCAGTGTTATTGGGAATCACTTAATTCGGAACATTGGGATCCTAGTTTTACATTTTATACACGTGGAAAGGAAAAAATCTTGGTCGGAGTGGACCTTGTCGTGCTTCTGTTATAATTTTTGCTAATTTAGAATCCATCCCAATCAACACCAAACTTACGATTAATGGTAATGGTTTTTATCTTTTTCTAATTTTGATGTTGGGTCCCCAACCCCCGTATTTTCAAATTTTTTTCTTTAAACACTCTGTTCTTCACTACCTTGGATGCTTTTTTTTGCTATCGTTATTGTCATCTTTTCGTTATGTCGGTAGCGATCATATTTTTCGCACACTTTCGACCATCTCCAACCAATCTTCTGAGTTGAGCTTTTGGGAAAGGAGTTATTTGATCGGAAAAATTGAAATGCGGCTGCGCTGATTTAGAAGAACCTGGTATAGGACTCCTTGCACAACCAATTGTCTTCAAAAGATCTGTAGCAGTAGTGTCTCTGCTAACTTCATCCGATGGTGATTCTTCAAATTTTTCAGCGGTGGCAGTGCGATCCTATGCTTCCAAGAATGGACCGCATCACAGTAGTATTTCTTGAAGGGGCCAAAGACACAATATGCTATCATTTTCTGCTTTCATATTAACCGAGTTATAGGGCTTTCTTTTTGGCAAGGCCAGGTATATACCAGATAAGATTATGGGCCTACAAATTAACGGAGGATTAAATCTAAACACCTCAAAAAATTTTAGAGGATTATGTTCAGTTTTGTGAAAATTGAAGAATGTAAGAAGTGAGTTCTATTTAATTATTTTGCACAACAATTAGAAATTAAATAATTAGTAATTACCATCAAATTAAGCTCTATAATACTCCTTTGTATATTTAATACGAAATCTTTGATATATTCTATAAAGGCTATATCATCTACTCTATTAATCCTATTACATTATAATTGCAATCATTCATCATCAACAATCTTGACATCTTAAATTAGCAACTGATGCAGGTACAGATCGAATAAATTCTACAACAGTTCCTTTTACCAATTACGTAACATCATATTCCTATCTTAATGGAATTTTCTAAGAACTTCTCTATTCAAACGAATCAGCATTTTCCATTGGCATTGATTTATCGTACCACATTTTAATAGCCGGATAATTTTGATGTAGCATTTTTATCCGAGTAATAAGTACGCATTTTCTAATAATACCTACTTTGCGTAATATTCCCACTCGACTATCTTATACGTACAAAGAAAAATTTGCAATTCCAAGATTCCTCCAACATACAACATATAAGTATACATAGATAGCAATTCTTTGGCGTGTATATAACGTAAAAATAAAAGCGTCAAGAACGGGTATCCAATGTAACAGATGGGGAATATGGGCACGTATAAATCTGCAATTTTTCCCCTTAGCATAGGTTTCTGCAGCGTCAAGTTCAATACTTCACGTTGAGCTCGGCTCCAATAGAAAAGGAAGTCACAATTCAATGCTGACAGACGATGTTGCAGAAAATGCTTTTTTATCTATAGTCGACAGTTTCGCTGATATAATTAATTGTTAGCATGGTTTTTTTTTCTGTATAGTGTACAGTTTAAGAGAAAAATGGCAGGATATTAACGTGGTATTGTTTTTAGAAAACGCAATTTAAATTCTTACGAAAATTGCAAAAAAAAAAATAGGAGGCGTTGAAAGATTAATAACTGGCTGGGAATTTGATACAATTGCATAACTTCTAGATATGTTTTATTGGAATATGGACAGGATGACTAATTTTCGAATGTTTTCGAGGGTCGTAGGGAACTTAAGATACGACTCCAAAGCTCATATTTGCTGTTTTCAAACTAGAGAAACCTAAGCCTAGAAGCAAAAATTACAATATATCCAAACGGAGAGAAATCAGAAAATGTAATTCTGATATTAGAGAAATCCTAGCTTGTTTTTAAGACCCATCATCACATATGGTTACCTGTTATTGTCTAGCGTGGACAATACCTACGTCAAACACCTTGAGACGTTGCAAAACCGCGTACTTCGATTGATTGCTGACCCTCCCCGAGATTTGTAGGCAATCGTCAGCTATAAGAGGACTTCAAAGTACCTCCATCAAGAACTTCCTGATTCAGCGCTCAAATAAGACGATGGAAAGAATTTTGAAACCAACGTCGTCTACGATTTATCGTCATAAGAAAACTATAACAAATCCAACCAGTCTCAGCTTGAAGAACTGATCGCTTGGAGCTTAAGGAACTAAGAGACTTTTTGCTCTCCCCCTCCCTCCCTTCCCTCCCTCCCCCTCTCCGAAGAAGGAAGACAGAGACAAAACCCAAACATTTCATGTCGAGAACTAGAGACAGATGCAGATGTTAAAAGAAGCTAGGGCATTCGAATCCTTAAGAAACATAATTTACAACCATCACGGTTTGCCGTGGACCTCACTTTTTTGGAGACGCTACAGGCAAAAATTTTTTTTTTTTGTCAGCTGCATGAGATATTTTTACTAAATTATATGTTGTTCAGAAGTGATGAGGTTTTTTTTGCAAATTCAAAACCAAAAACTGTTTATTCAAAATTATCAAACATTTTTTACAACCAATTTTTTAATCTTTAATTTCCCGCTTAAGCATCCAACAGTAGTCTGCAAGCGTAGTGACATCCCATCTTCCTTGGTACCGTCTCTCGATATCACGGACATTCTGGTAAAACTGCTCGCCCTATTCTTCACTGTAAGCTCCCAGGTTTTCAGAAAAATAGTCTATGTGGGAGTGTAAAAAATGGACCTTCAAGCTAATCTTGCAGCCTTGAGCTTCGTATGCTGCTAGCATCCGTTGAACAATGGTTTTGTAGTCAGGATCCTTGAACGATACCCAAGCTTCTTTTTCCTTCTCATTATACTTTCCACAAAGAGGGTGTCGGTTAAAAGTTTTCTTATGTTGGGGCCAGTGAAAACTCCCTCTTTCAACTTTGCTTCTGACAGCTTCGAGAATTTTGTACATAGATATTTAAAACTGTTCCCATCCTTTTGCAGCGATTTTACAAATTGTTTCATCAACGCCTATTTGATATGGAGAGGGGGCAACAAAACCTTTTCTGGTGGTACCAAAGTAGTATTGATAACATTTTTTCTCCCGATTTTTAAATTTCTCGGGGTGGGCAATCACTTTTAGTCCAGTGCTGTTCTCTGGTTGTACAACAGGCAGAAGCATGGGTATTTAGTATAGCCTGCCTGCTGACCCAAAAGCATCGTGAGTATTTTGAAGTCTCCACAAATCATCCATTGATGGTCCTGATATTTGATTATTTCCAGGATAATGGTCAAATCGTTATAGTTTTCTTCCATATGCAAATTTAGAATGTCCTATTTTCGGAAGTGATGATTCAATGAAAAGGCGCCATTCAGATGAGTCATACTGTATATCAAAGCAATGCATGAGTCATTCCACAGCATTGCAAAAAACTAAATTTCCTTCTTTTGTGAACAACTGGCTAAATTGTTTTTCTCGGTGTCTGTACCATGAAAATGAGGTGCCAGATGATAAAAGGTTTTTATTTTTTAATCTGGAACCTAGCAGTTCGGCTACATCTTTTGAAAGACCTAAATCTCTTACTAGATCATTGAGCTCACTTTGAGAAAATAGTTGAGGCCTTCATCTTCATCTAAAGAAAAATCTGAGGTGGGATAGGTATTGCAGAACTATGGGGCACTGGAGTTAACATGAGTCAATTTTTAGGATAGCCTATTTAAGTTTTTTTTCAATTATTAAATTTACGTCAACTGAAAAAGTAGCAATCAGTGGTATGGTTTTTCTGCTCACGCCATAATAGAAATTCCAAATCGATATGGATTTTTCTTACTCTTAAACCACAAACGAAGATCTTCTTCACATCTTGTACACACCTTGTGCAGGGCCCATGGTTTGTCTTGATCATCAAATTTTAATTTAAAGTAAGCAAAATAAACTTTTCACAAAATCACATGTTTTTGTTGACTTTTAATAGTGTATTGACCACAGATATCAAAATTTGGAGAAATAAACAAAATGACTAGACAGAAAAAAACTGTTCCAGTATGTCTACTGAGAGTTTATCTTCATTTTACGAGATCAAATAGATCAAGAATATTTTTCCTGTTTTTGGAAGGTCAAAATCTATAAGAAAATTAGAAAAATCTTATGCAGTTTTTTTCAAATTAATGGCTCTTTAAATTAACAACTTCCAAAACATGTGGTCCCAACTTTTCATACGGCTAAGAAAATAATTAAATCTTCTGTAAACAATGTTTCCGAAGCGTTTACTCTTCTGATTTGGAAATGTCATTTCGCCCCTAAAGGTCACCCGATTTAGCGGTTTCAAACTTCTTTCTATGAGGTTTTCTAAAGAAATAATGTTTATGCAAAGAAACCAAACACTATAGAGTAGCTGAAGAATAATATTCAAGAAACGATTCCTAATTTTCCTCCAAAAAATCTACCAAAAAGTGATGGGAAATGTAACTAAGATGGCTCAGGTTTGTCCGGCTTATATACTGACCATCCTGTATATAGAGTTAAATCAGATAACATTAAAGATTTAAAAGAAAGGATAAGAGCTACAATTAATCAATCAATTAGATCAATACAACCATATTGCAAATTTTTCTTGTGAACTCCCGAAAACATACAAAAATGGATCACTCCCTGTACAATGTAAAGTCAGGTGTGAAATATTGTATTTATTTTTAAGATCAAGTCTTACGATGTATCACTTCATTCGAATTTTCATATTTCATGTTACCTAATTCTTCACTGAACTCGCAGACAAAAGAAAAGAGAACCGTTTGTTTTCTCGTGAAGTGGCCTATATTAGAGAGTTTGCAGCAGCACCTTATTGTTTGTTTTACCGAAAACATGTCTTCGTAATAACATAAATCATAACATCCTTTCTATTCTTTTCTAAATATAAAACCTACACATTAATTTGGGGAAAACACAACGAGAGAACAGAAACGAAATCATTCAAACAATTTGTCAGTTTCGTCCAGTGTTTGTTTTAGTTATTTTCGGTTTTGTTCTAACGCAGCGCCTACAATAAACGTATAACGGCAACATCGCGTCTGTTCCATGAATGAAAAGTCAGGTAGAAAAAAAAACGTACCAGGGGGAGATACCGCGCTAGTAGAGTAATATACTAAAATTGCGTAGGTTTTACATATACAAGCAGCCTCTTTAAAGCTGCGTTTACACCGATCGATCTGAATTGTTATATAGAATTGAATTACCCAACGAGGTAATTAAAAACCTATTATCGATTAACAACAAATCTATCCGTTCTTCTAACGGAACTAAATTTATAAAATAACCCGCATGAGCAATTATTTTTAATTGACAAAGTCTTATGTAACTTAACACAAATGACATGAATTGTTTGCCATCATAGCAATAATAAACATCCAGTTATTATCACATTAAAATCATCTGTTATTCACCAAAACCAATCATTCAGTGACAGTTGGACAACCGTTCAGACTTTTTTCGAAAGCAACTGCTTGTTTTGGAAAACATGTGTCTGGAGACACATCAACAACACCTTAAAAATATCATTATTGATAATTATCATCATAAATATATTTAAAAAAAAAGATTGAAATCATTTCGTGTGAACGCGGTCTTAATATAACACGAGCGCGTATACGAAATGTCCATCGTAAATGATTCAAAGAGAGTTCGCTTGCTTTACAGAGTTTACAATGCGTCACGCTCCTTAAAATAAAAGTTGGCAGCGGTTCAGCGTCGTCGAATGTTGTTGTGTTGTATCGGGCGCGGCTCCTAAGCTAACGGTTCCGTTCGTCTCTCTTCCACGACTAGGCCAAGCTGTATGATGCGGTTGCACTCGAATGGCGAGTTCATTATTGCCTCGTCGATTTGTGTTTTATCGTTTTTAGTTTGAGAAAACGTTAGAGGATAAGAGTTAGCAGCGCGGCGACAAATTTTAAAGTTTAACGAGAGTTTGTCTAAAGAATTATAATGATTTCGTATACATCTTCGTTATTCTTACTTAATAGCCATTGTACACGTACACGTGGTGATAATACACAATTGCATGTTTCAATTAATTATTTTATAAAATTATAATTTTACTTTAATTTTTCTGAAACATCTCATTATTTTGAGCTTTCATTTGTAATACAACACACCACTAACAGCAGTTGCATTATTAACTATTTCCTACTCTAATATAATAGTAATAAAAGGATGTATGGAGCCCTTATATGATGCAAACTCACCAGGATTCAGAAATACTTAAATATGATGGAAATAACACAAAGAAGCATGCTTTTGCGACAATAGGCATGAAGACCATAAACAAGCAAGACTACAGGCCAGAACGATAACATTAAGCGATTGGCAGAAAAAATGGGAACTGGAAAAGGCAAAGGAGCTATGGACAAAGAGACTGATAGGACACTTTGATGAATGGGTACATGAAGTGATCGGAAAATAGACTATTTTTTTAACTCTTGTCTGGTCATGGGTCCTACCATGCGTTCACTAAACGCATAAATAAGGATATCACCCACGAGTACTATAAAGTGGATTCTATTGAGCACACTATTTTCGAGTCCGTCCGGTGGGTTGAATCCTGAATAAAGGCTTTTGGAGTTGGAGGGTGCACAGTAATACCGGAAATTATAATACCATTGATGCAACAAAATCCATGGAAATAGGAAACCATACACGGTATGATAAGGGACATTATCACAAAGAAACAGGCCGATGAACTAGCCAGACAGCGAAAACAAGTCGCTCAGTCAGGTAGAAAGATAATAAGGAGGATGAAAGATGGGCATGCATGGGTTAGTGTCTGACGTTATGTCACAAATAGTTCCGGCTACTACAGAGGGCATTTAAGGGGTTTTGTGGCTGAGAGTCCCACACACCTAACTGCGATCAATTCAAGCGTTTAGGGTGCATAATGAATTTCCCCTAACAAAATGTGAAAGCTAAAACATCAAAACATAACCTAAAATATTCGAATCGGTCGAAGTTTCAAACAGTGATGCTATCCAAACATGCCCAAAAATAAATTAAATCAATCATAACTAGCTGGATATAAATCAGGTTCAGGTACCTACGTTTTCAAGAATGAAAATAGTATATTAAGTATGGAGAACGGTAAGGGATGTTTACCGTTCGAAAACAATTGTTTTTAGTTGAAGCTTCAAATCAAAAATTTCTGATTCATAAGGTAGGTAAATTAGAAAACCTATATTCAAAATGTATGTTAATGGTGCATATTCATATTAAGGTGGGAATGATATTAGGAGTGTCAGGAGCTTGCAGACGAGGAGAGTTATACAATATAACTATGAAGGATGTTGACGATCGTTGTGAGTTGATTATTGTAAAAATTCCGCAAACAAAAACCAATATTGAACGGACCTTCACTCTTGTAAAACAAGATGAAAAAATTCATTATTTGGACCTTTTTCGGAGGTATATTCAGCTTCGACCAAGCAATGCTAAATCCGAACGTCTGTTTCTGGCTTTCCACAATGGTAATTGTAGAAACCAAGTAGGTGGGGAAAGGAACAATTGGAAGGTGGCAGTCCAAAATTGCAGAATATTTAAAATTATCCAATCTAGCTAGCTACACCGGCCATTCATTTCGACGTACATTAGCAACATTGTTGACCAACAAAGGGGTAGATATTCTAGGATTGAAGCGGCATGAAGGATGGAAATCTTCTAGTGTGGCCGAGAGTTACGTTGAAGATTCACTTCAAAATAAAATACAATTTGCAGAAAAAATATTGTATGATGTTAGAGACACATCCTTCAGTATTCCTGATGGTGCACACAACCAGTGTCTTCTGATACTATTTCTTATGCAGCAGTTTCTACGAATACAAGAAACAGTGCTATTAATTCTTTGCCAATGTATATTCATAATTTTTGACACCGAAGTGTATTGTGACAATTACTTACCGTTTTGTTAGGTACAACAAACAGTAAGAACCACTTACTGTCATGGAAACATGCCTAGCAAATAATCAAAAAAGATTGATCCCGCAAAAAATGTATTTTGAAAAATTTATTAAAGTTTTTATTTATTCAAATTAAGTTTATTAACAACAAAAGACACTGTCAATGTATTTTCAATTAATTTAATCCATTTTGATGGGCCTCTTCCTCATTTCCCTCTTCTCGGAACAGCTCCGGTTCTTACTTTTTCTCTTGTGAGTAACACCTGGATTTCCCAGCAGTAGTTTCCCAACATACTGACGTTGCATCTACCCTGATAGCTCCTATCCATTACCTTAATATCCGGGTGGAAACGTTCACCCTGTTCTTCAGTGGTAGTATCCAAGTTTTCAGGAAAAAATCCAAATGAGATTATAAAAAGTGAATTTTTATCATCAGACAGCCAAGTTTTCAATTTTTTTAAGATCATCGACAATGATCGATCACCTTTTTGAGAGCATTCCAAGCTTCTCTTTCAACACCTGACGTTGTGGACTTAAATTTCTCATCAAACATTAGTTGACGTATATACATATATCAGGACCCTTAAACATTCCTTCTTGTAGTATTACCTCTGATAAATGTGGAAACTGTGTGCGGAGGTATTGAAAGCAGTCACCAGTCTTGGGTAAAGCTTTAACGAATTGTTTCATGACTCTCAACTTGATGTGAAGAGGAGGAAGACAAATATTTCTGGAATTGTATAAAGCTTCGAAACGAAGGAAAACTTCTTTTCAACTGGCCCCAATGTTTGTCTAGTTGGCCATACTTTTTTAGTCCAGTGTTCATTCCTTGCTCTGCTATCCCATTCACAAAGGAAACCTGAATACTTAGTATTTACTCCTTGCAGACCAAGCAGCATGCCTAAAACTTTCAAATCACCACAAACTATCCAGTTTTGATCTGTATATCTAATTTTATTTAACAGCTCTTTCAAAATTGTCCAGAAGTACAGCCTTCAGCCTTATTTTTGAAGAATCAATGCAAAACCTCCTTTCATCAGCTTTCTATCCCACCGAATCGCTGTTGTTCAATTCCAATTGGGCAGAAACGTTTCCATGCGTAGGGCTGTTTTCCTAGACATCAGAAACACCTTGAATACCATGTAGAGGCAAAAGTTGGTTCTAAAGTTATTATTAGTTAATCCTGAAGTTTCATCGTACCTTTCTAATAGGACTTTCAGTTTGAGAAGTGAAAAGATTCAGAAGTTTGTCCACCTAAGTCTTAGTAAACAAACAAGAGTTTCAATGTACAGGGCTAAAATGTTTGGACGTTTGGAAATTATCGAAATGTGATGATGTGGAGCTGTGGTCAATAGCATTTCAAAAGATTAAAAAAAGTATTGGTAGTATTGGTCCCTACATATAAATAAATTACAAGAACTGTAGTGCATACATGTTCCACATGTTGCTGCTCTAATTCACTATCCCTTTGTTTTATTTAATTTTGAAAATTTTCCGATATATTTTGGCTACATTGGGATTCCGCACGATACCATTCTTGGACCGCTACAGTTTGTAATTTCAATCTGAACATTAAATTTAAATTATTTAACGTCTATTAATCAATCAATTCGTTCGAATAATATCCTCTCGTACTTTATTTTCTAACATATTAAGTATGTTTACGGTGTTTAGACGCGAAAAAAGGAGGCTCTCGCCGACGACATCAGTCCGTCGGCCCTCTGTCGGCGGTCCTTTGCCCTCGAATCCTCTGTACCGCCTACTCACTATACGCCTACACTTATCACCGCCCCTCATTGTTCACTCAGCTGTGTACAGCGTGCTACAGGCACGTCTTTTGGAGAGAGTCGGTTAATACTCCGCGGGCGTCTGTATTTCGATGCTGCTGCCAAGCGATAGGTACTTCAAATTCTTAACCGTACCTCAAAATTTCCGTCTGAAACGCGACGACAAAACTGTTGTTGTGTTGTTATTGTCTTCATTTCGAAAGCTCTACGCGAGTAACAAGCCTATTGGAGTTGGGTATTTATCGAATTTAATTTTTATATACTGGGTGTTCGCTTTTTCTTTTAAGCTCATTAAGCTACTCCGGTGCTTTCGCTTATTCGAATATTGAATAGGTTTTATTGAGTTCCGTAAGGCATACAGATCTAATAGAATGGAATATTTAAACGAATACAACTTAGCAACTCTCATGAATATAAATTATGAATGAGATATTGCATCCAAGGAGACACAATATTCATTGTATTAATAGATATCTAAGACTATAATGTGCTGTGCACGGTTCGCGCTTGTATGCATGTCATATAAATCGATGTAGCTACATGCGTTTAACGGATATGTCTAATGAATTTAGATACAGGGTGTTCTATAATGTAGAAGAACTAGCGTATTGGATTAGGTAAGTAGCTGGTTAGGCCAGTTTTTTGTCGATGGAGCCATTAGTGGTGTCAACGAAGATACATTATCTTTCCTGTTATCTTATGTTCAACTTAAATATACAGGGTGTTCTATGCATTACAAGGGAGACAGTCATTATGAAACAGATTGTGACTGTGACTTATGTACTTTCTACTTCTACGAATCAATCATTTATATTTCTATTACTACATCATTACTTCGAGTCAGACATGTAGCTATTAAACTGGTCTAGACCGGGTTATTAATATTATTGCCTTTTCATTAGTTAGAAAACGTCGACGTTGCAAAGCACTTTCCACCGACGTATTATTCAAATTAAAAGTTCTTATATAAACGTCTATATTTCTGTGGCAAATCGTTACTTTTAATACGTGAAAATTGCTACTTATCATTAACAATGGGATACAAAGGTGTAATAAATACTAGCGAAGTAAAAAAAAAACTTCGTTCCAAGAAATGTGGCTGGCAATTCTAGGTGATGTTGACAATATTTGAACTGTGTAGCAAACAGTGATTAATTTTACTGTCAAATTGCATTGCGGAAACAATTGCTGTTTCTACTCAGTTCTATCTAATTTATTGTTTACAGTGGAATATTTTGCCTACTCAGAATTGTTTGTATGTACACGTTATCTCTGCTGGTAATTTTGAGAATTTTTAGAAGTGTTTTAGTAGAAGTAATTTCTACCTTTCTAGTATTTAAAACAAGAGATTATCCAAATTTGCATGTTAGTTCTGAAAGTATTGGTTTGTAATAGATGCTCATGGTATATTGTTAGAATCGCCCTGCAAGCGAGTGTAATCGAAATAGATTAAGCATTAGAAACAAACCATTTGGTTTCGATCTCCTAGATCCGTGTATTGGACAAGGTTGGAAGTAGCACTGCTGAGTGTCAAACAACCCAAGTGGATACAGCAGATACCGACGTAGCTTGGACAATTCATGGATTATCTCAGAGGGAATAGACGTTGGAGTTGCAAGGCGATTCCAACCATATACCATGTCCGAAATAATACACTTACGCCAACGACTAACCCAATCATCAAAACATTTTTAAAACGCAGTTTCTGGAATTGACTTCAGTTCAAAGTTTTGGAAAAAGAAAAAGTCGGACGGAGCCATATCAAGAGGATACAGTGGCTGTTCGATAAGATTTATTGAATTTTTGGCCAGAGATTCGTTCACAATGAAACCCTTGTGAGGTGATGTGTTATCGTGGTGCAAAATCTATGAGTTCTCTTTCCACAAATCTGGTCTTTTTCAACGAATTTCCTCCCTCAAACGCCGCATAACGCCCAGATAATATTCTGTCTATTTACTTCTGAATCGAAAAAAAATTGTTAACATCACCTTTGATCGACTCAGACGTCATTTTTCTGTTTCGGCTCAGTTCGAGATCAGATAAAACTTAATCGGTGGATGATCAAACAATGATTTTCAATTTTCGGTGGTCTAGAGACACGAGACAATAAATCGTGTCATTTTCAGCGTTTGACCACCTCCCAAAATTTGTGAAAAATGTGATAAACTTTGAGGCTCTTATATGCAACTTTAAGATTGGATAAAATTTAACCGGAGGGTGGTCAAACGATGATTTCTGCAAAGTTTTTTTGTGGTCTAGAGACACGTGACAATAAGTCCTATTATTTTCAACGTTTGATCACCTCTCAAAGTTTGCGAAAATTGCGATGAACTTTGAAAACTCTGTTTTATGTAATTTCGAGATCGGATAAAATTTAACCGGAGGGTGGTCAAACGATGATTTTCAGTTTTCTGTGGTCTAGAGAGAGGAGACAGTAAATTCTATTATTTTCAGCGTTCGATCACCTTTCAAAGTTTGCGAAAATTGCGGTGAACTTTGAAAACTCTGTTTTATGTAATTTCGAGATCGGATAAAAATTAACCGGTGGGTGGTCAAACGATGATTTTCAATTTTATGTAGTTTAGAGGCACCATACAATAAGTTCTATTATTGTCAACGTTTGACCACCTCTCAAAATTTGTGAAAAATCCGGAGGGTGGTAAAAAAACTTTGAAACTCTTATACCTATGTAACTTTAAAATCGGATAAAATTTAACCGGAGGGTGGTCAAGAGATAATTTTCGGTTTTCTGTGGTCTAGAGACACAAGACAATAAGTCCTATTACTTTCAGCGTTTGACCACCTCTCAAACGAGACAGTAAATTCTATTATTTTGTGAAAAATGCGCTGCAAGAGGTTGTGACATTTTCTGGGTTTGATGTCATTTCATTGGATACACGAGCTTTAAAACGAAAAAAATTACTTGGTGGTCAATCATGGTCAAACGTTGGTCAATCCTATCCTGCAACAAAATTTTAGTGTTTGCAACAAAATTTTAGTGTTTGTAGTAAAAAAAAAATTCGAACAAAATTTTTTTTGAAAATTTTGAAAATGTGAAAAGTGGTCAAACATGGTCGAACGATGGTCAATCATATCCGATGAACAAAATGTCTATATTGGCTAATTTTAGCATTTTCGCCATTAGACCCCAAAATATGGGTATAGCGGCTGTAGCCTAAACAAAATATGGTCAATCGAAATCGCTGATGGTCAATAGTGCTTTCTTGCTTTCTTGACAGAATGTAAATACAAATTGAAAAACAAGCAAATACAATTTATATCAATGCAGGTTTAATCAAAAAATGAAACAAAGGAAATCAGAAAAAGCAAAGCAAATAAGACAGATGGTGAGTTGAGTGAGAAATATAATAAACTGATCATCAAAGTAAATGTGTGGAGCAAAAGAAATGAGAAAATTAAGATGGATAGACAAAAAAATGTTGTAAATGGTACAAAAGCAAGAACAAATACCACTGGAGATAGCTCTAGTGAAGACAAATCATTAAAAAAGGAAAGAATATTGGGAAGGGTTGACAGAGATAATAGAAAACGATAATTGACCCTCAGGGAGTAGTTATATCAACCGAATGCACTCGAATTTTAGGGTAAAGTAGATGAAGGGTAGAATATTCACCTACCATCATTCACTCATAGATGTCGCTGCGCTAAGAACTTTGCTGGAAGCAATCTCATCGCATCTAGGACAAACTGTGCATGTATAAAATATAATACTGCATCTTTATTTATGTACCTCACGTAACAAATGCTGCGATAGAATATATTCTTGTAAGTTAATAATTTATTTCTTCCTACATGATAAACCAGGTTTACCAACTTCTCCACATATAAATAGAATACTTATATCTGAATCGCAATAACAGTAACGAGATAGTTACAAACACAATTAAAAAAATACTATTGTGTTTACCTTCATTAAATGAACACAATATTAATTTCTCGATACACTTGCTCGTATGTACTACCTATTATCGTTATTATAAACACAGCTATCTTAATACAAGTGTCACTTAACCGGAGCGATATTATTCCAAGTAAAACTTATCTGCTTCAAAAGCAATACGATAACTCCGATATCTAGAACGTAGGACAAATACGTAATATAAAACTTGTTCTCAATGAGTTATACACTCTCAGAGATTAAAGGTTAGAATCGCTTCGAATTAGTTCGAAGTTATGAAACAATTATGATCCTTCTATATTAAAAAATAAATACTATACGATAAAATTAAAAAAGGAAAATAAATACAACCGCTTCATATACTAGCAGACAATGTACGATAAAAAAAAGCATCAGAACAGAAGCATCTCCGTAGAATATAACAGAGACCGAGAGAATCTTACTCAGACGAAAAATCTGGCGGAATATGCAGCTAGGACATTCTGCTCGATAAATTACGGGCTTCGGATTGTCGCTCGCATTTATAAATACGAACGGTGGAGCTAGATTAAGAACCGCGAACGAACATCTTAAAAGAGAGGACTTGAGACTGAGAAGCTGGGAAAAAGAAAACGAAATAAAAGAGTGAAGATACAAGGTGACACACGTATAGAAAAAGAACAAGATAATATTAAGAGGTTCTATAATTGTAACGACTGTTTTGAAAAGATCTGTAGTTTCTACTATGTTAGAAAATGAATTTTGAAGCTTGAAGATCGTCATATTTTGGAATGAACTGCTTCATCTACATATCTCATCTTCCGACGTAAAACGTCGACCACGTAAATATTTCTTTAGGTTAAAGAACAACCAGGAATCACACATGGGCAAATAAGATAAATATTCAATGATTTTTTAGAACTGCAGGTAAACATTTTGTGGTGTACCACTTTGTTGTGATTGTAAAGGTGTTCCAATAAGAGTCATATGATTTTGTAATGATGTAGTAACCATGGTAATAAAGTTATATCTGTAACTAGTTGTCATTTACGTTCACTAAACTCTAACAATTTATTATGCCTAAATACACGCTCCAAGAACGTTTGGTTATTGTCACTTTGGTCTAAAGTCTAAATAATCGCCCTTCTGTGCTTGTCATTCGTCGCATCGTTAAGAAATTTGAAAGTAATTTTACTCTTCACGATGCAAGTCGTCAGTCAGACGCCGAAATGCCAGAACTGTTGAGATTATTGCTGCTGTAAGAGCTAGTGTTGCAAAAGATCCAAATTTATTCCTCGTCGTGCTGATGAGTTAAGGCTTAAAAAAAAAAAAAGAACTTGGCGAATTTTGCAAAAAAAATTGAATTTACACCCGTATAAGATTGTTTTGACCCAAGAACTTAAGCCGCTGGACTGCTTGGAGTTTAGAACGACGGAAGGAGATCGCAATTTTGCGGAAAAAATTATCTTTTCATATGAAGCTCATTTTTGGTCAAGTGGTTACGTAAATAAGCAATTATGGATTCAACACCAACAGTTGCTTCAATCGCTTGATAGGTGCATCTGGGATCTTCCTGAAGAAGAGCACATTCCTCATCACCAAACGATATCCGTCCTCTTTTAAATACGCTATACCAGCGAAACAGTTGCACGTGAAGGACTTTCATCACCAAATGCGAACTGCAATCGTTCAAGACTTTTTTGTTCACTTAAACCTATCTTAAAATCGTAGTAGATCATGTTCTCTTCACAAGTCAATGTTGTTGTTTCAATCTGAAAATATATAGCATGACACTCGTACAGTGACAGCTCTAATAAGAGGACATCTTTGGCAAACGATTTTTCTGGAACCAAATTTTCGGGTATGAATTCCCATATAAAAACGACAAGATGCTTTTTTCAACAGCTTCGGTAGTTGGTGGTTTTTAGAAATTCCAGTGTTTTACGTGTGTTTTTTTTTAATGTGTGGTGGGTGCTTAGTTGCAGTGACTCCGTAAGCTGTATTACTTGTCTGGCTATCACTGCAACTCTTGCGGTGTAGTTTAGTGTGTGTAAGTTGTGTTTTTAAATGGCTTTGTGACAGCATCATATCGCCTTTTATGATGCCGCGCTGTTAATCACTTTGCTCCCAACAGCGAATGGCAAGTCGATCCGGGATTAAACTCTCTGAAAAAATGTCACCGTCCCTCCAGAGAATTGAACCCCGGCACCTATCGTCCTCTCACAACAATAGTCAGCCGCCTAACCACTGCGGCCATCGACCCGTTAGGCAGTATTATTAGTGACTTGGGTTAAAAAGCGTAAAAATGGCAACCAAAAGAAACGTTTTTAACTTTAAAACAAAAAATGGAGGCAATTAATCTTGCAATTGGATAGAAGGTATGTGTTTAGTTATTTTAGTACTTTTATTTAAACAAACGATTAATTAATTGTAACAATTTTAGATTAAACATAAGCAAAACACAAGCTGCGCAAATTATGACACAAAAAGAAGCCATTCGTGGGCAATGGCAATCGGATGACTATCTAGATCAAAAAATAACAAATCTAAAAGATGAAGCAAAACAAATCGACAGGATTTGTCATGAGTTGTTCGTACATGCCAGAAGCCAGCATATTCCTATATCAGGGCGGTTAATAAAGGCAAACGCCAAAGAAGTGGCTAACAACTTAAAGTACGAAAAGTTCAGCGCATCCGATGGATGGCTACAAAAATGGAGAAAAACGCACAAGATTAGCTTCAAGTATATTACCGGAGAATCAGCGGATGTTAGTCAAATAAGTGTGAACCAGTTTTTAAAAAAGTTACCAAAGATGGTTTTGAGATACAAACCATTATTAACGCTGATGAAAGTTGTTTGTATTTGAGAGCTTTACCAGAAAAATGTAATTAAAATCTGAAAAATGTGCAAGGGGTAAAATGTCGATTGTTTTGTATCAGCATGGAGGGAGAAAAAGAAAATCTTTTGGTAACCGGGAAAGCCGCTTGACCACGAGCTCTGAAAACATTTCCACTTAATAATTTGCCCGTTACATGGACTTCCAACAAAAAAGCCTGGATGGCACGAAGCATAATGACAAATTGGCTTCTGGATTTGGATAAACGAATGGGATTTCATAAACGAAAAATTTTACTTTTCTTAGACAATGCTGGGTCACATCCACAAGGGCTAAACTTAAAAAATATTAAAATTCTTTTTCTTTCTCCTAACACCACGTCTGTGCACCAACCTTTAGACCAAGGTATAATTCAAAATTTTCCTTTCAAATATCGATGACGATGCCTCCGCATCGGAACTTTCAAATTAACGTTTTGGAGGCTCTTTATTTCATTAAAAAGGTTTGGGATAAGGTAACTTCCAACACCATTCAAAACTGCTTTGCCAAAGGATCAAAGACTCTCAACTGAGGAACAATTTGATGAAAATAAAGTCGAAAATGTAGTTGAAGAAAAAGCAGTTGCACAAAAGAGTGACGAAGAAGAAGAAGAAGATGGAGAAGGAGAAGCAGAAAAAGATGCTGGACCTATAAATTCCTATGCGAGAGTTATAAAAGTTGAAGATTTAAAAAAGTTTGCAAAAGAAGATTTTATTGCATTTGAACACTTAAAAAACCTTGAGTTACATTTTCAGCATTATTTTCTATAAGAAAAGTGTAAGAAGTCTTCTGTCAAGACCATGCGAGGACGAAATATTACGGCTGTATTATTACAGTTAGAGAAAAGTATTTTAATATACAGGGTGTTCTATTTAAAGAAACACCGTAAATGTTAATTTTGCGTTTGTTATTGCTGCAATTTCAGTTATTTGAAAATAAATAAAATGATTATAGATTATTAAACTTGACGAAAGTACAAAACTTCTTGTCTAAACAGATCTCAAAAATTCTTTAAGGTTTCGTCTCGGTGTCTCCACAAAGTTGGACATGTTGAGACACAAAATTGCAAATAAAACGACAGCGGTACCTAACCTACACATGTTGATATCAATGTCTTTCTTTTTAGTACCATCAAAATATGCTAAAATATATAGGGTGTCCCATTTAAAAAAAACACAAGTTTGCATCGTCACTCATTTACACAAACTCTGTATAGTTGAAAATAATTTTAGAATGTGTATTTTAGGAGTGGCTACAACTTTTGTCTAAAATACTTTTCTGCCCTGTATATTTTATGTTTTGTATTTTTTTTTCTAGTTTTTGAAGCATTTTTCGATTAAAAACCAGTTTTTTGTAAAGTTATCTTTATTTCAAAAATTTTCTGTTCTTTTAAACTGAGGTATCCCATAAGAGGACATCTCCCACAAGCGGACAAAAAACTTGGAACCGTCGATGTCCCCTTATAAGAGCTTTCACTGTCCTTGAAAGAGCAATTCGTTATAAATATCTTGTTAAGTAATGTCATTGTAAAGGGAATGTGATTGCCTTTAAAATGACGTATCACTCGACACCTATTTACTATGATGATAAGGGAAGGAGTAGCTACCTATTGAGTGAGGATTTTTTATATTACTAGATGATATGATAATTCACATTTAATAATTTAATGATTAAATGGAAATTTTGTAGATAGAAATTTGCTTTGTAACAAATTTTATTTTTATCTGACATATTGCAAACATTTACTAGTAACCTACTACAATGTATTATAGATTAAATTTAACAATTTCTAAATGAATATAACCTCAAATAAACAATACACTACAAACTGATATCGCTCACTAAAAATAAAGGCTATATACTATACTTTTTTTATTTCCAAACAGAAAAAAAAGATTACAGCAAAAGAATAGATAAAGACGAACGAAACAATACGAGATAACGCTTATCAAGCACGGTATAATTCCGTCAGAAACGACGCATCATCACCATATCTGCACTTTTTTTTGATAATGGTGACTAATTACAGCGATTGCTTGTCAACGAGCGCGCGATAACACTACCTGGCGAATTATCCGCAGGCGAAAATGATTCAGAAACTTAAGAGAGAGTCGGCGATTAGAGTGAAGTACTGCTTTTGCATGTTGTACATCACACACAACGCGCTTAACAGAGTTTAAATTATCGGTCTTTGACCGCAATGAGCAGAAGCATCATCGAAATAAGCGATGTTCTCTCTGAATTTACGTTTGGCAATGTGCAAAGGTGTGTGCATTATATTGGTTTCATTTATATACATTCAATTTATTGTACCGCAACGGAAAAATAATCCCGAGCTCTTAACAATTTATAGATCTTTTATGACTTGCAATTAGCGGTGTAGCGGTTACAATTTTTCCCGAATAAAACCAGTTAGGAATTAACAATTAACAATATCATACATCCGTTAAATTTATTCCAATATTGCTCTAGTTTGACTATAAAAGCTATGATTTTAATGAGTGTTGTAGCTGGCTAAGTATATTGTCTACACTGTAATAAAACATAAATCTAGATCTGCTTTTGAATAAAACCAAATGCGGATAATAATTTCGCATGAACTGGTGAAATCGGTGAAATTCAATTGCGAACTTGGTCAATACCAAGTCAACGGAACGCCGGTAAGACCCGTAGACTTATAATTATTATTTTATACGTGTACGTTTCCTTCCATGTTTTAATTAAGAAATTTAATTTAATTTTGATCTAAACGCTGCATAACTGTATAATATCACGATAAACACTAGATTTGCTATGGTCGTATTTTCTGTTTTATTTTTTTGGTCACATGTTCATGTTAAGTTACAACTATTTTGTTAAAGTGTTCCTCCTTAAAAAGTCAGATGAGATATTGACCATAGATTTTTTGATAGGTGGACAAGAATATGCTGAAGCTCTGCTAAGCCTTCTCGTGGAACTTTCCATTCCTCCCAAAGTCACTCCAATCAACTCAAAGGAATCCGGCAAGAATGTTAGACATTGTGATGATAGTTGTCAATACCTCGCAGACGATTACTGAGCAGTGACGCCAAAAACCACTCGCAATGAAGAAAACATTGAGTAAGTCAAAGAAACTCTTCGAAGCGACCGCTGTGTGTCTGTGAGACTTATCGAAGAAGAAACTGGGATATCGAAAAGCAGTCTAGCACAGATTTGGGCAAACAGAAGCAACACCATTGCGAAGACATGTTAAAAATGTCCCAAAAGGAATCTGGCAAACATGTCAGCCATTGTAACTGGCGATGAAATAGTGTTTTCAATACGAGCCAAAAACAGAACATTAGTGCACCATGGAAGTCACCGGAAGAGCCAAAAAAGGAAAAATTACGCTTCTCAGAAGGAACAAAATCACGACAATGTTGACCGTTTCTTTCGACTCAAAGGGAATTGTTGACTGTGAGTTCGTCCCAGGAGGTCAGACGATGAACGCACAATATTATCTGGGAGTTCTACAACGATTGTGGATCAGAATTCGACGAGTTCGATCGGAATATCGAGTCAAGCAGTCTCATTGGATCTGGGACAGAATTAGTTTTTTTTTCCATCTTCCTGTCTCAATTTTATTTTTATTTTATTATACAGTAAACTCTCTCACAACCGGCCATTGTAACAGGTCGTAACTTGATTGTGCAGCACCGCGTATTCAGTACTTCTTTGTTTGTGGTTGAGAACGGATGTGTGTTACTTAAGCTGATATGGTGAAAAAAAGAAAACGTTTGGTAATTACCATTGAAGAAAAGATTAAGGCAATCGAGAGAGTCGAAAATGGAGAATTAAGTAGCTGAACTTAATGTTCGAACTTCAACAGTGAGTGACTGGGTTAAATCAAAAGCAAAGCTTGTCAACTCAAATGAGGCATTATATATTTGGTTTGGAGAACAAAGGGAAAAAGGGAGGACCTATTCTTAAAGAAAAGGCAAGTGTGTTTGCTAAAAATTTCGGAGAACAATACAAGAATTTTACAGCAACTGAAGGCTGGCTAAGCAAATGGAAAAATCATGATGGAATAAGGCAATTAACAATTCCGGCAAGAAATTATCGACTAACGAAAGTGGCACTTCAAGATTTATAAATGATTTTAAACAAATTGTAGAGTATTATTTAGATCAGATCTTTAATGCCGATCAAACTGGTCTTAATTTCAAAATGTTACTGACGAAAAGCTTTGCTTCTAAATCAGAGAGAGCCGCTGCAGGTTATAAAAGAAGCAAAGAGCGAATTTCTATATTGCTTTGTTGTAATGCTTCTGGAAAAATTCCACCAATAATCATTGGTAAGTGAAAAAGGCCACGGGTATTGAAGAAAAAGGTTTCTATAGATATCAAAAAAATGCCTGGATGTCATCCGAATTGTTTACCGAGTGGTTTCACGAACAATTTGCTGAAACCTTAAAGAATGCGCTCAATTTTGACCTCCCAACGTCACTAGCTTAATACAACCTCTAGATCAAATTGCAATTGAAACATTTAAGAGATATTATCGCCAGTTGATGCTTCGATCAATACTCTCGACTACCTCTGATACTAACTTGTTGGATAAACTTAAATCGATAAATATAAAAGATGCAATATTCTGGTCTGCCAAGGCATGGGAGATAATTAAAAGTTCTACCCTGAAAAAGTGTTGGAATAGACTTTTAAGTGAGATTCCGGAAGATTTACAAGCAGTGCCAGTCGTTGCCAGTTGTAAAAGTCTCTTCGTAGCAGAAGTTACTGAATGGGTTAATAGTGATGCAGATCACCAACTTACAAATGAAGATATTTTAAATCTGGTAAATGAAGAGCATGTCATAGAGAACAGTGACGACGAACAAGAGCCGGTGGAAGAGAATCGAATTTCTTCGGAGGAAGCATTTCAAGCGTTAGAGGTATGCCGATTTCTATACACTTTTACCTTTTAAAAGATATTGAGTTACTTATATGTATTTTTAATTTTCGTTTTTAAGGTTGTTCACAAGTTCCTAAAGACGTGTAATATTTCAAAAACCAGTTATAAATAAAGTGTCACATTCAATCTAATGTCTTTTCTTGGTACATACATAAGTAACATATATAAAAAGGTACAGATTCTTTTATCCGGACTTTTCTCGTATCCGGATCATTTCTGCTCGCATTAATTCGGATATGAGGGTGTCTACTGTACTTCCTTTCTCTTCTACAGTACAAATCTTGCACCTCAGCTCGAGGCTCGGTTTAATCATGAACAGAATTAACTCGATAATGAAAACCATAACAGTTAAATAGTGCCTTCCCGGACTTTTTTGTAGAAAATTTATGCTCTATAAAAAAGATCTTACAAATTTCTTGATATCTTATACGATTAAAACTGGATTCGCAAAAAAAAGAGAAATTATCGCAAAAATAACCCTAATTTTCCATTTCTTCGCAAACGTAGGCTTAACGACAGAAGATATCAAAAAACTTTTTTGTAGAGCATAAAATCTTCTATAAAAAAGTCTGTGAGAGCACTATTCTAACTATGTATTATGGTTTTCAAGTTATAGAGCTAATTTTGTTCGTGATAGGTGCAAGATTTGTAGTGTGTAGTTTTGACAGTTGTTTTTGCTTTGGCTTTGGCGAAAACAAAGCCCCTTTAAAGGCTAACTTATTTCAGAATAACATTGTTACTATTAATGTTATTGTACCACTAAAATCTAATACCCAATAATCTCATACCAAGATAACCCAAGATGTGATCTCTGATGACCAAAAATTTTAGATAAAACATAATAGAGAAACACTTTTAAACCAAAAAAGAAACGATTTCTCCTTTTCTTTACATGCTTGAAAATTATGAGCCCTCTTGCCGCAATTGAAACATTCTATAGGTACTTTCAGATATGTATCCGGTGTAGTAGCACCTACACTAGCTACATTAACCTGTGTTTTATCGATAAAGATTCAGATTTATTAACCGCTTCAATAAAAGCAAAGTCAGGTTCCACGTAAATATTGAACCTGTCTACATCGAATAATCCAAACAATCCCCAGATAGGAACCTGAGGAATTGGATTTAATCACCGAAAGCATTACTTATTTTGGGTAATAATAAATTATAATAAATCTCAATTTCGTTTAACCGACTGCAATTTTATATCAACAAATATCACATTCTCTAGCACAATCCAGTGAAAGTGGATGCAGCAAATTAATTTGGGAGCAAATTAATGTTACTCATTTGCTCAACTGAAACATTCCTCATTTGTAAACCTCCGTAAATAATGTTTTCCTTAATGGTTTTGATTACACTTCTTATTATTTATACCTAGCACCTATCTATATAAACAATTCTTATTTACAAGTATTTCAAACAAGATCGATTGTATATAAATTACATTAGCGCCCGAAAAAAAATCCAAACAATTTACGTTAATAAAAAAAGCGCAGGTTTTAGTGAGACAACCTTTGTATATTTTCACACGCTCTTTTCTTTCTTCTTGTATAAATACATACATACAAACTCAATATTTAAAAGTATGTCAATGTACACTAATCACCTGAAATATACACACACACACTATTACACACAAAGAGCGTACAACAGGCTATATTTATTTTTACATGTTTGCAAAATATATACCGAGCGAAATACACAGAATTCAGATTAGTAAATATAATAAAAAAGAAAACGCTAAGGCGTACGGAAATTTTTATTTATGAACGTAAAAATTAATTTTATTAGCAATAATTCTCGTGAAAAGATTAGCACAAGTTGGAGAGCAAGATATGACGCAAGATATGGTGAATGTAATGTGCTACAACACGCAAAGTAGTATAAACAAGAAGTAATATGTTGACATAATATGTCATAATCATAATATTATAATTAAATTGAATTATATAGGGGTACTTATATATTATTGCGTAATAATCCATAATAATTTTTTTAGGAAGCTGACAAAACAGAACACGTTTAAAGACAATTGACATTTAAAACCATTTATAAATAGCGTTTCTACGAAGATCCTAATTAGATATGCAAATTATTTTAATAACAGCAAACTAATCCTTTAGGGAAACCAAAAATAAAATTCTTGACTATGATGATTATTAAAAAAAAATACTGATTTACGGATCTTTTTATGTTAACAGATACGTTTCCGCTATAAGTCCTCGTTTAGCATACTACTGTCATTTGTATGAATTATTCATAAAGAACAACTCAATGAAATACATAACGTGTATAGACAATAAAAAATGATTCTAACTTAAGAATTCTTATTCAAAACTTGTGGATTAAGTCATAATAATGGAAATTTCATTGATTTGACAAAATACCAGCGTATGATACAAATAGCATTAAACGTAAACGTAAACGTCACATATAAAGTCCGTATATAATCTGTCAAATTTGACTTTTTTTTCAAGCACCAGCCACTGACACGACAAGAAGTATGATCTAACCTCTTCGGTATAAAAGGCTCCCTTCGAAAGCTGACAAAAGCTCTTAAAATCAACAAAAAAAATCTACTTCAGGGCCATCTGGGATGTAGAGCTTTAACAAGGAATTTCAGGCACGACTGGAGGGTACAAGCTCTGCTCTGCTCAGGCTAGCGAATGAGGACCAACCTCATTAAATCTACAAAGCTAAGAAAGGCCTTCCAGGCTATGATTCTCCTCCCAATAGAAGCCTGTAACATCTAACTCCTAAGGTGGTGCAAAGATTGACCCGTACCACCAACGCCATCCTCCAAGCGTAGAAAACACTTCCTTTTTACCCAAAATTACAGCCCAATTTAAATAATTTCCTACCATGCAAAATTGGCATATCATATGCATATTTCCACTACTGACTTTTGATCGTCAAACGAGTCAACGAGTTTTTATCAGATAGGA
The DNA here is from genome assembly GCA_023690525.1 of Holotrichia oblita. Classification (NCBI taxonomy): domain Eukaryota; kingdom Metazoa; phylum Arthropoda; class Insecta; order Coleoptera; family Scarabaeidae; genus Holotrichia; species Holotrichia oblita. The sequence continues at coordinate 14,756,346 of CM043020.1, read as the reverse complement.
TACTTTTTAATTATATTGAAATGGGCGTACTCAGGTCTAGAATTCCACGACCTTTACAGTTTATCAATGTTTTACAAAATTAGTGTCTGACTTCTTGGCATAAAGTTCTCTGTGGTACCGGTTTGTGGTGATGTAAACATTATCGTAACAGAACGAGAAGAAACTAAGCACTAAGGTGGTGTAAGGACTGTCCCACATCACGAATCACAAGTTCCTACCTTGCAAATTGGCCAAAACAGTTATACTGTGAGGGTCTTCAAACGTATTGCCAACTGTTTCGCCTCACAAAAGCCTTTATTTACAAGACGACCTTTGTACAAAATTCTTATGTTTTAAAATGTCTCTTCTCTTATCTAAGTGACAGGTTCCTCTCAGTTAAACAAAAGGATGAAATTCCCAACAACAAACGCTCACCAGAAGGTATGTCTTAAAGATCAGTTTTGGCCCTCACTTTATGAGATCGAAACTGCTATACCAGAGGACCAGGACCTCAAAACACACAGACTCCAATACGCTAAAGGATACGATCCTATAATCGGTTTCCAGGTAGAGACTGAATATTAATCAATCTAAATGCGTGGTGGTCAATTTTAAAAAAAAAAGCTACGACCTCCCACCAGTTCGACTCACACCTCACGCTACACCATCAGAACGAGAAACAATAATCAAATTTAACCGTGGCGAAGTCTATCGTTTACCCGTTTCTGTATCGAAAGTCTTCTCTATGTCTATTAATTTTTCCTGATGAACTTGAAAAAATATTAAAGCCCAAACCAAGCGTTCAAAAAGCCAACTGATGAAACGAAAAGTTACGCTTTAAAAGGCAACTAAATTGAGAATATATCTTTCGGGTATTGCCGTGGTCGTTGTAACAAACTTGATGTTTCGCTGATCATACTATCAGCGTCTTCAGACGTTCTCGAAAGGCGGACGTTGATGTCTTCTGCTCCTCGTTATATACCCATTCCCTGCTCCGCTCCGTTGTCGTCCTCTGAAGAAGCTGACAGTATGATCAGAGAAACGTCAAGGTTGTTACAACGACCACGGCAACACCCGAAAGATACAGCTCTATGGAACAGTGGCGGTGAAAGCCTACATTCAACCATGGACCTTCTTTGCTCTATAATTGAGGATACAACTTTTCTAAATTCTATATAACCACGTTTTTTCATTTCCCTTATTGTTACACTAGTCAAAATAACAAATTTTTGCATATTTGCCTCAGTTCTTTACAAAAAAAAAATAGATACAGTGGTTGCTATGATGAATATTGCATATATGTATGTATATGACGTTCTTTCTAGTATTATCGGAAATTGATATAAAAAAATTTATTGTCATACCATATACGTAACACGTACGGTAACAATACAAGTCCATATTACAGATACCCACTTTTGAAATGTTAAAATTGTAATTGCAAATTTCATTAACGGTATACAATATTGTTGGCGTGTGGTGTAAGCACTGTTATTGACGCATTATTACATTGTTTGATATCGTACATAATCGATTTTCTTTATTGGCATTTGTTGTTGCGGCAACGATGGCTGTAAGTGGCGACTTCATTACCACAATGCAATAAAATGTTGGGATTTAATAAGGTTTTAATTACCGCATTTTTATGCATAATTCACCAAATCGTAGGTTAGTAACGTCAGAACACGGTTATTTCTATTATATATATACGAGTAGGTAACCAATAATTTTGGCTTTTGCGGAGTAGCGAATCCACCAAACAGAATTTCGATTATCGACTCCCACAATAACAGTAATTAATTTAGATGCATGTTCTTAGCTGACAATGAGATCTACTTGTAATCGAAGGCTGGACGTAAAGTCCCTAAGCCTTCTTGTCTCTAACGAGGTGGCCTTCCATCTTGCCACAGGAGTTGCATTCTGGTGTTCTAGTGTCGAGCTGTTAGGTATCCCTTTTTGGCAAGTGCTGGACCAATGGGTTCTCCGACCGAGCAAGCTTCTGTAAGGTGTTCCTGGCTACCACCATCGCATATTCCGTGAGAGTTGGTATCACAAAGTCTTTATTTATTTGTACGTTTGTTATGAACCAGAGTGTATTAACGGCGCTGGACCAGGTGAGGGCGTCATAAATCAGTATCGGTCGGACAAACACCACATAGATCATAATTTTGAGCTTTGGATCCTTGGACTTCATGACAACGCCCATCCCCCTATCGTAACTTGTGAGGGGGGCAGGTTGCCTTTTCTCGAAAAACGTACGGTCACACACTTGTCCAGATTTATTGCAAGACGCCATTTTCGAGCCCTATGTTCTTGGCTGTCGAATTTTACCATTAAATAATTTATTCGTTCGTCCATATTGACGTTTATCTTTGACGCGCCATCTACTCACAGAGAGTCGAACCAGCGATCGTATATTTTCAATCACAGTCTATATCATCTGAACCTGACGTTCTCCTTGATCACTAGTGTGCTATTTTTTTAATTTTGTGGTTTTTTTTCCTATTCAGTCGAATTTTAGATTGATCAAAAAAACTACATCCGTTGAAAGAGATTTCGAAACCTAACTAATTAATAGAAAGCAAAAACGTTACAAAAAAAACCCATAAAAAGTTTTGCAATATATACCTAAACGATGAGAATTTGACCTTAAAAATGCACCAGATTCCAAAAACGCAATCAATATAAATGAAGACTATAAAAGCAACATTAACATATTTAAAATATGCTTTAAATGATTTTTATTCTAGATTTATGATGCAGTTCCAGACAATATTTGTGCCATCAAACATCTATTAAATGCAAGTCTCAACATTAAAGTAGAGGCCAAATATATAATTGAAAGATTTTCTAATAAATTTGCGATTTAAAATGAAGTTAGTTACATTTATCGATTAAATAGAAAAAATAGTTAGACAAAATGATAATTTGACATATTTAAAAATCTCAATTGCACTAAACAATAAGCACTTCAGAATGTATTCAATAGAATAGATTCGTTTGTCAATAGTTCCTTAATGTGTATACAGTAATATAATATTGCTTAACTTTCCCATTAGATTAGCATACGCTCATTATGAATGCAATTTTCGCCTTTAAATGAAATTTTCATGTGAATAACTTTAGTGTTTAGTACTTTGCAAGATATTATGCAAAAATGTAAATTCTTATGTAGACTAATACCTGCAAATAATAATTGAAAGTAGAATGCATAAAAATTAAAGAGAATAACTTTAAGTTAATTGGATTTCAAAACAAACTTTGTTTGGAAAGAAAAATTTGTTAACATCATTTATATTATGGTTGGCAAAGTTATTCCAACTTTCAGATTATGTTTCTAAAATGCTGGTTATCGTATATAAAACAAGTTTAAGTTTAAGTTTTTATGTCTCGATAGCCGCAGTGGTTAGGCGTCAACTGATCGTTGTGACTGAACGATAGGAGCCGGGATTCAACTCTCCGGAAAGCCAGTGACATTTATCTCGGAGAATTGGACTCCGTTCAATCTACAATTCGCTGTTGGCAACAGTGTGATTAACAGCGCGGCATTATACAGGCGATATAATGCTGTCACAAAGCTATTTGCACACAAAATTACACATATAAAAAAGTACAGATGTCAAAAGGAAAAAAATCGAAATGTTTCAAACGTGAAAATGCCAAAGACAAGAACTATTTAAGTTGCAAAAAAGGTGGTCATTGCGGCATGTTTTAAGAGATTTGCTCATAAGCTACAACTGTATTTAAAACATTAAGGGCCAATCAAGATTGCTCCCAATTTGCTGTTAAACGAGTAAGAGGAAATATGTGGTTTTCTAAGCTAAAAATAGGGCAGCTGCAAAAAAACATATCTTACGCAAACAAATAAAGACACCAGAGTTGGATATCCTTTACAGTATCGCAATGGAATAAATTAGTATTTTCCGATGAACAAGTTGTTCAGTCCAAATCTAATTGGAGGAAAGGTACCCCAAAAGTTGCAAAATAATAGAGTTCTAGATAAGTGCAAAAGGTGTAGGTGCTGGTTTCATAATTGAAGATCCTTTAACAGGAGAAATATATTATAAGCAATTATGTTACCAACAATTAACGAGTGTTTTCCAAATCAATTTTTTTTTCCAATAAGATAACACTCCAGTTCATGAGTGCTGCTGATGATATTAATATGTTTGATTAGTCTGCAAGAAATGCAAATTTAAACCCGATTAAATCTGCAAGTGATTGGCTGTATTTTTGTCTGCAGACTTGGCGGTAGAAGATACGAGAACCCATTCAGTAATCGCAGCACAAAACCTTCTTGACTCACAAGCGCAATATAGGGTGTAAACTATGAGAATTGATGGTTGTAATAACTATCTATTGCCCTATATGGGAAAAGATTACTTCCAAGGAAATTGGATTTTGTGACAGAACTCCATAATATAGAAAATTTAGTTGAATTGCTGGTTGAAAAGGTTAACTAACATTGGTTTTATTTTGTAAGTACTTATAGATGATTGACAATCCACATGACTGATCGAGAACCAGTTTACAATACAAAAAATAAATAGGACAACCCTTTTTTATCGAAAGTAGAAGGAAATCTAATTAGAAACATACATACACACTGATATAATTATGCAATAAAGCTATAGTAGAGTAAAATAATAAAGATAAAACAAGTTTCATTTTATAACCCGGCATTTTATTCTTGACATGTATTATGTCACCTTGACTGACACAAAAGTATCAATTACAAATAAGGACAATTAAAAATTAAACAATAATTCATAATAATGCTGAATAACACAAAATATTCCTAACATTTCTGAACTATCGACAATATCTTATCAATAGCATCTATTAGAACAGAAACTTTATTTCAGCAAGACGGAGCACCGCGCTGTTTTTGACAGCAAATGTACCAATCTTTTAAATAACTGAATTCAACTTCACTATAAGACAACAAAACAATAACGAATTACAAGAATGATGGAAGATTTTGATTAAATCAGACCTTTTTCTGCATAAATACACGAAACTGCAATAAATTCAAATATCTAATGAGAAATATAAGGATAATAAGACTAATAGTTCTAACAAGCAATAAATTTAAGAAAGTTGGCAGTAAATAAGGTGATTCTCGGAAAAAAAAAGAGCAACTTTAAACCGACGCGACGTCAGCACCAAAACAGATATCCGTATTTGCTGATTAATAAAAACATTCAAACTAATCTTATCATTTTGCACCTGATCTTCCCTTTCGAGAAAATAAATCGCGATTATAAAATAGGAATATATACAACGTGTATGTATAAGATACATATTTATATACAGGTCTCAAATAAATATTTAAGTATACACAGATATAGACCGGAAATTATGCAATGAAACTTGCGGAAAAACGAGAGAAATATTATTTCGTACAGTTTACGCAATGCCAGCAATATGAATGAATTAGATCTAAATATAATTAGGATAATTTCTTTTTAGATTATATACCTAGATACATGTCTGCTGTTTTCTCTCAAGTTTAAATAATCCAATAGTATAAAGCGTCGCTTAAGTGAGTCCAAACATGTCACAAAACTTATAAATTCGAATTTGAAACGATTCTCCTATTTGTTGCGACCGCTCTTTTAAAAGTTTCGAAAATTTTACGGTATTTTACGCGCACTTTTCCCTCGCACAATCAAAACAAATTGTTTAATAACCGCGTGCGTTAAAAGCGATTGTTAACACACTCGCGCTGTCTGTTGACTGCGTTCAACCGTTGGTGGAAGTTTGTTATTGTTTGCAAGGTGATAAAACTGATGTCCACTTTGGATGTCCGTGTCAATTCACGATAATACGACACACTTCATCGGATCAATAGGCGACGTATAACACACAGTATAATCACAACTATTACCCATACTACTACCAGTAGTACTGTTATCGGTTGAAGCGCGCGATTTTCCGAAACTGTTCATGATCGTCGGATTTTTTTCGAGTTTTCCGCCTTCCCAGAAAAATCACCGACGGTAAACGGACGGCAGAGAGCGTCGAATCGCGGCTAGAGCGATCAGCCGCTTCGTCCCTTCTCGTCTCCGCTTCGTAACAACAAGCATGACAAGTATGTAAAGTATTGGAGGAATTGTGGACACATTGCTGGCATTCTACGCGATATTTTCGCACTAAACACGCATAAACTGTATGAAAACCTGGTCCGAAATGAAATTGTACTCACCTGCAGCGAAAATCCACTCCCGTACAACTGCTTTTCCGCTAATTAGAACGGATTTTCGTCCGTAAATACGAAGAGTCGGTAGGTTATTGGTATGCCAGGAATGGTACAAAGAATCTAGACAACGCAACGGCTACAGCGCAACGACTACGCGCATGGTAAACGCTTCGGAGCCAGTTTTCGGGTGCCCCCTTGCCTCACCGTTCCGACAATGAACGCTTCGTTTAAAAACATTCGTACGCGAGCGCCATCTCTTAATAAACGAATCAACTATTACCGATATCTTTTCGACTAATCGTGTGATTCTAACCTAAAAATCTAAATATTTACATTTTCTAAATCTATTCAATTAGAAACGCGTAATTTTAATTAAAAATTAATTTTCCTTAAGATTTATATATATTTTATATTATTACTATATAATGTTACAAAAATTATTAATCTAAACAATATTTCAAACTTTGTGTTTATTGAGTTGTATACCTACAGAAAAGATTTATGTAATAATAATAATTCATGTTAATGTTGTAAAAGCAACAATTGTTGTCTGACATCGTCAATCCGATTGAATAATATTAAATGCTTATTGAAATTACGAAAAATTATAATCGAATGGTAATCTTCAACCGCAACCACCTACATAGTAAACAAGCAGTATTAAATCAGAAACAATTCTATAATTTTATTAATTGTCATCGAAAAATGTATTAGTGAACCGTGTTCGTGATAACGTTTTTAATGTCTTACAGACTAGTGTGGTAAATTTCAATTCACGTCATTTTATAAATGAGAGACAATGTACATAATTATGATTAAACGCGCATCAGCTTTCGCACGGGCGTACAGTTTACGTAAAACCTTATTCTTACGATGACTACCACGTGTAAGACTAATTCGAAACTTTTTTTACAGATTGAATCCTCTTTTTAAAGTATCAAATAAGAAACGAATAGGAATCGTGGACACGCCAACTAAACTATATTATGTAACGACTACGACAATAAACTAATTCTAAACTGACTCCCTCTATCGTGCGAAGTCAGAAGATGTATCACCAATCATTGAAAGGCGCGTCGATAATAGTAGATACTAATCTAGCTTGGATAATTCGTGGATTGCTAAATATCTCGACCCGCTAAGTAGTTCAGTACTGATCCCATGTATGGAACAGCGTACCATGATGTAACAAATTGAAAACGATGAGCCCGCTTAATAAAAAACAGTTTTTGGTGTTTTTGATCAGTATGAATGACCTTCTCTTAAAGCCATCGCAAAACAGGAGCAAATTGGCCAATTTACTGATGTAAGATTGCTAATTCGAACTCGTACCGTTAGGTCAGGTCAAAACGTTTTGTTTATCACAAAACGTTTACAGAAATGCATTAATTTTACAGGCCAGCCTACATTGCATTCTTCATAAAGATCTTAGCCTACATGCTTATAAAGTACAGCAGATACAGAAATTAAAGCCAACTGATCATGAACAATGCCAAACTTTCACCATATTCATTCATCAATAGATAGAACTTCCGAACTTCCTCTGGGCTTCCGAAAATCTAAGAACAATAATCGAAAAACCTCTTTTTCTCCGACGAGTTGTAATTTTTTGTGTCGGCGAAGACATTAGACCTTACTTTTATGAAAATCATGATCGTATTGTAATTACAATCAATGCTAATCACTGCAGTAAAATGCTAACTGACTTTATTTGCCCAATATTGGACAATATCAGCAGCAACCTACATTCCAGCTGTTATATTCCAAATAGATTCTTAATTGTGCGAAAATATCTTTCAAAACTTCCACAAAAGAATGCCCAGTTGAAGATGGGCATTTACTCGATGTCAGTTTCTACAAGTTTGTACTTTGTATTTAAATAAATATTTTAGAATCAACAAATGTTTCTTTTAAAATTAAAATCAGACTTCTTATTAGAAAATCTACTCAGAGTACGGTGATTCCTGCAATATCCTGTAAGCAACTATTGCAGGCACTTTAAACGATCAATACTATATATTTGTTCACGTTGGGCTTCTAACAAACTTCTAACAAACTTCTAACAAATCTATCGTATCTACCCAATATTTATAACGAAATCTATACTATACAACAAAGCATTAATTCAAGTACAAATTTTGATTTCGATGAAGAATAGATCAAATAATATTCTGCATTTAAACAATATCCCGCCCACAAGAAACACTAAGTCCAAAAAGCAGAAGGACATTTATTAAATATTACAAAAAAAATTATATTTGATATATTTTTACTATAGGTACCTGCCTAAATGTTTTGTTTATATTATGCGCCAGATTTGAGTTTTTTTCCATAAACTCTCAATACAAAGAAACCGATATAACAAATGATAAAAATCCCGAAGCAAACTGAAATAACACACAGAGAAAGAAGATTCGTGCTTTTTTTTGCCAATTAAAATATTTTTGGATTATTGAATAATTTTATTTTGTTTCTCAGATAGAGTGAGTGTTAAAGTCTCTTAAGAATTTGGTCTATTATTCATACCTAAAACACGTTTTGATAGAATTCAACTACATGTCAAATTAGGAGATATCCACTATATTACCATGAGTATTTTCAAATTTGGCGCTCATTTAATTTCGTGTCTACTCATGAAACGCTTGAAAACGGTAGTCCCTCTAGTGATCAGTAGTAATATTAAAGAGATTTATCGACAATGAATATGCAGGGACGCCATTACAATAGCATTATCAATAGGGTTAAAAAAATACACATATAAAGACTATCGATGGTTTACCATCAATTAATTATTATATACGAAGATTTGGACCCCCTCACATTGCCATTTTCTCATTGGCACAAATTTAAACCTTATTCCACAATCCAGTGAAGTAGACCAAAGATAAGCCTTACTAAATCGATATGAGCACTTGCCAAAACTCTGCAACTCTAGAGACCATGCTCCAGAAACTACCTTCAATCAAAAAATAATTATCTGGTACGACTAGCGCAGATCTTTCTTCCTCTGCAGTGTTGCCAACTGTAGTATACTCAAAGAAAAAGAAATGGGACAATTGTAATACCCATTTCTTTTTTCTTTGGGTATTCCTTTAAATGTCCGATTAACAGAGTTTGCTTATTGAATGCAAATTACCCATAATTTTAATAAAATTAGTTAATAACCTTTACTTTACTAAGTATTTCGTATTATATTCAGTCTGCTGCGTTGTTCTTCAATTATTATGATTATAACGTGCCATCGAAAAAAAACATAATTAGTGTAGGCTATGTAAATGTTTTTGATCGTTGCTTTAGCCACTACCACATAATGACATTTATTATTTGACATTTTAAATGTTTTATTATAACAAAAGTTTATAACCTCAAATTAAATGTCAAGGAATAAATGTCATTATATGAAAGTGGCTAAAGTAACAATCCATTCACATAGCCTACTCTAATTATGATTTTTTTCGATGTGTCTATATAACTCATTTGAAATTTAGCCAATAGCAATTACGAATTTTACATAGTTACCATGTATTGATAAGTGAATATACTCTTGACGACGTGATATAACCGATTTGGTGTTTCGCTTCCTGCAAAAATATGACTTTTGTCATGGTAACAAGTGTTTTGAAGTTTGTTGTAAACGTCAAAAATAAATTCAGCAATTTTCATAATGTTTTTTTCGACATGCAACGCTTTGGTATAAGCTCGGGGACCGAAATAGATAAAGAAATTGAAGAGTTGACACCGCAAAATACCGTTAAAACACATAAATATGTTTGGAAACAGTTCACCGAATTTTGTGAACAGCGAAATTACATAAACTTTGTGCTCAAACTTCTGTCGAACAATTAGCAAATTTCAGATCCCATCAAATGGAGATTTGCATTGGATGGGATCTGAAATTTCTGTCAACTGTCATAGGTTGCGCATCTTTCAGAAACTGTATATTTGAGCTTTTTAATAAAAATGTCTAGCATTGAACGGATACTTTCTCCTTTGACTGTACCTACAAAAACTACAGACGCCAATCGACGACAATCCGCATATGAAAAAGTACCCATGTATTTTGAATTTGATTTTACTTACTCTGAATGGATACTTTTATCACCAATAAATCACTGACTCGTCAGGAATTAGTCATCACGCTCTAATGTCCGGTCCCTAACTACGGCAATTACATACTATTATATATTTAAAATAAGAAAAACAAATGAAATTACATTTCATATGAAAAAGAGGAAATATGTATTCAATTATCTTCCATTTTAAATGTCGGCACTAACACTGACAATCAGGAAATCCCAGTCGAACACCGAATATGTAAGTTGTATGTTAAATCTGAATCATCGTATGTGCATAACTTTTATTTAAAATCATCCCTTCATCATTTTTTCTGATAAAAGTGTACGGTACTGCTTTCGAGCATAAAGAGCAACCTGTAGTTGGGACATAGCCCGGGTATTGTTTCTAAAAATTTTTCGGACTAAAATTGGTACTTGAGTGTATATGATTTTTTTGCGACACAGTAAGAGATAAAATTAAAGAACATCAATAAAAATATTTAATAATTTTATTAATCTTATCATAATGTAAATTATGAATAAATACATATGTATATATATGTATATAGAAAATACATCAAAATGAATATATATAAATAATAAATAAATATATAATAAAAATAAATAATACGTCCATCATATAATACGTATAGCTTTTGTACTTTAATACTACTTAAAAATTTAATGACTAGCTTTAATCACAGGACGTTATGACAAAAACAACATTCTACAACAAACAAATTTAGCCATGATTCTCGAAACAAAAAACATCAAAATTAGCGTTACTACAGAACGCTTTAATTTTAAAATTTTTTATTATAATCTAAGAAGGCTGTGTCACGAACTGTATAAAATGTCCAATTTGCTTTTAATTTTTGTTGTTTCCAATTAGTTCTATCGTTTCTTCTTTTATAAAAAAAATTCTCACATAGGCTTGTGATGGAAAGTCCTTAATTGACTAGAATTCTGCTACTACTCATCTCCAGGTACTAATAAAGTTTCCAGGCATTTTCATGTTTGGTCTTGTGTAGGCCTCGTGCGATAAGCAAATGTTCACTGGGAAAATTGGATATTAGTGTGCAATGGTACATCATGTTTGCTGTTGCTATTATGTATTCGCAAAAGGCAAACCGGCTAAATGCTAAAAATTCGTTTTTCAAACATTTTTTTTCACAAAAATAATAAATCTCACCTAATTCACGACAGAGTAATCTATGTTCAGCGAAGAAAGCGCACATAAAAACTGTAGAAATAATTGATATGATGAGTAAAGTTTTCTTGTAAAATATCTCTTGTTCGAATATTTTAAAATCCTTCCTACTTAACGCTATATTTTGCAAAGCTTTCAAAGCTGCGAGCATATGCCATAGACTACAGAACATGAAAAATATGAAGAGCTTCTCATGAACCGCTGCAAAATTAATTTGATTGGTTTAGTTACAAAGAAATTAATTAATCATAATACTTACGATAATTCTCCATATTGGAAATATATGTTACACCAGCGAGTGCGGAAACCTCCATAACATTAAACCAGAAAGCAATATCGAGCCAACGACATGTAGTAATTTGTACATCTGTATTTACATCTTTACCTATCAAATTATGGAGATATGATCTATGTGTTGCGGCAATTATATACCTTGGTCCGATATGGAGGGCGACACTCAATCGCCATAAATATTTTTGTGGACTTACACCTGTTATCGCACTTATGGAAGGTATAACATTATAAACCTATAAAAGCATAATAAAACTAATTGGTACGATCTGAAACGCTACATCTACTTACATGGCAGTGAGTTTCATGCACTTCTTCGTTTTGATATATAATTGCCGTTATAAAACATACCACAAGAGTACAAAATGGTATAAGCGCAGTAACGATGCATATACGTTTAAAATTTAATGAGAAATGTATCACTACTTCGGATTTCGAATAATCTCCTTTGGAATCTGTGGGTTTCATGGTAGAATAAGGAATATTTACACAGCAAGACATTCAATTTTCTCAGTACTCGTTAAGTCATTTTCCTGTAAATATATCAGATATATGGTGTAATTCAAATTAATTAAAATAAATCACACTTTTAATATAAATAAAATCTAAACAGTGACGTTTCTAGGTTAGAATTCTGCTGTAAAATACAAATATGAAATGCATACTTACAGAAATTGGTAGGAGAATTTAGTCTAGATTTAAATATACCAGAATAAGCTGCTACAATCGCTTTATACCCCAAAAAAGGTTTATTCTTAATGATCTGAAATAAAAGTTGACATTTAAACAAAGCGGTATATCGAGCAAATTGCAGCAACATACCAACGAGCATATGCCTACTTTGGGGCATGCTCAGTCATTGCAGTTTTCAGACCGTTCAAAATTAATGATTTTCTGTTTAACATCTACCAAAATAAACGACAATAAGAACTTAAGCTATTCTATTAAGGCTGTATAGTATTCCTTTTCACAATAACAAAACCAAACGAAATTGATGAAAAATCGCTAATAGAAAATTAACAATAATAGCTTACTACTTTAGAGTTAAATTTGAACTTTCTGTCCCTCTTTTTTAATTAAAGAAAAATTATAAAATCCAAATAAAAGCAAATAATAAACAAATATTTATGTTTCCAGTTCTGGGCCTTCAAATTGTAAATCACTACTACATATTTATCTTCAAAAAATAATTTTTCAACATTTTTACTGATTTACATTTGAAAATTATAATAAATTAATCCGAGAAAAGATACAGAAAATATAAAAAATTATGAACGTTGTGTTTGATGTTATATCCTACTAAACAATTGTTCAATTTCGCGGCCATTTTAAAGTAACACTCTAACCAAAAGTAACTAAATTCTGTGCTATATCACTGTGAATAGCAGTTAAATAACAGAGTATTTAGTTACGTTCTATGGTTACGTTCTTATAGGCTACCAACTTAAAATGCCCACGAATTTGAAAAACTGTTAGATAGAACTTATAGATTTAATTTAATTTTATGCCAATTTTAATCTTCCAAATTGTAAAATAGTAAAGACAGCTTTATTTGCACAGTTCTTATTATAAATTTATCTATTTTCTACGCGTTTGTTTAACTAGATTTACGTTTTAGGTGATACATGCTTTATATTTGTCCACTGGACAGTTCAGCCACTTATATAGTAACATTTTGTTTGTTAATATCGTATAAAACCGGTTATTTACCAGTTAATTCCACCAATTGTAGTTTTTAACGGCCAATAATTAATTTCCAGTTTGTTTGTCTACCGAATCATATTAAAAATGATACTGTTGAAAGCGAAAAAAAGTAGCCGAAAAATGTGCTTTTTAAACTTGCCTTTATTTATAAATATCATTAGTGTCATTCATTATTACGTATATTATGAAATATAAGATTATTAAATAGTAAGTTTCATAATGACGTGTTTTTAGGGTACTTTTTTCCAATTAGTTTTTTAAATTAATTTTTTTTATGAAAACAAAGAAAAATTTAATAATTCTGGCAAATTTTGTGAGGGTTGGTATATATGTAAAATTCAAATAGATTGAATTGATAAATTAATTTGACATTTAATTCTTAAATTATTTCAAAACGAGTTCTACAAAATTGTCTTGTACTCCACAAGAAATACGACGAATTGCTGTAAATACAGCTACTAAATTTCCAAAGAAGTCATTGCATTAAAATTTTGTTCATACCGTAAAAATAAATGTCATATTGACATTTCCATTACTGTTGCAGTGTAACCAACTAAAAATAAATTCGCTTAACACTGTCCCATTTCTATTACGCAGCACTATAAAAGGTTATGGTTACAGTACTAGGGGATAGGGGGATAGCACGAAGCGAAAACTATAGTTATATTATCGAATGTAGCCAACTCGACAAAATGAACTATTATAATTATGAAAAACTCTCAGAGATTTCCTATCGATAATTGTAATTGTGCAATAAAACTTATCGAATGCGAGTTTAATGTGAAGTGCCTTTCGGTCGATCTTATTTGCTTGAACATATGTTTCATTTGTTGATAATTTTTTGTACATCTTTAGTGTTAATATTTTAGATATAGAGTTGATTACCCATTTTAAAATTTGAACCAAAATACAAAATAAATTATAAGTGAAACTACCTCACACAATCTTGTGAAATATATTTTACTTTTTATTACACGTTAGATACAGTATATGAAAAAGTTTAAGATACAATTCTAATATTTATTTAAACCAATCCATATTAGAATTTTAAAAAAGATAAATAATATTACTTATTTATAAAAAATACATTTATTTTATTTTCAACATTGGCTTCAACAAATTTTCTAACTTAATAGAATCTGCTGCAAACTTACGAATACCATCTGACAATTTATCCGTCGACATTTTATCTTCATTTAACATCCATCTAAACTTAGCTTCATCCAGTTTAATTTTAGTTATATCAGCTTTAGCGGCCGATTCTTTGCATAATTTTTTCGCGACAGTCACACTTTCAGCTTCCAACTCTCCAAGAAGTTTAGGGCTAATCGTTAACAAATCACAACCAGCTAAAGCTTTCACCTCACCTAAAATAAACAAATAATAAATTGATTATAATCGAAATCATTTAATTTAATGTGATATTATACTCTCACCTATGTTTCTGAATGATGCTCCCATTACAACTGTTTTATATCCAAATTTCTTGTAATAATTGTAGATTTTAGTAACGGAGACAACACCAGGATCTTCGTCCGGTTCGAAGGTTTTTTTGTCGCTGTTTTCTACGTACCAATCTAATATTCGCCCAACAAATGGAGAGATCAGGGTAACTCCCGCTTCAGCGCATGCAATCGCTTGCGACATTGAGAATAATAATGTTAGATTGCAATGTATACCGTCCTCTTGTTCTAAAGTCTTAGCTGCTTGAATGCCTTCCCATGTCGAAGCTAACTTAATGAGAATTCTATCTTTAGCAATGCCTTCATCGGCATATAATTGGATTAGTTTCCTTGCCTTGGCAATACTTGCTTCAGTGTTGAATGATAATCTGGAAGATAGGACACTTTTAAATGAGTTTGGAAACTTATTAAAGAAAATAAAACTTCCAACATTTTTGGAAATGGCCGTCTAAGTTTTTCCTAAACATGTCAAAAGAAAGACAAATTCTAAATATTGGAAATTATAAGGGACAAATGAAGAAAATGTTTTCAATAACATTAAACACATTTTCATAGCAGTAACAGTTCCAGCTTTCTTTGATCCAAGGAAAGAGGTTTGTTTATTATCGATGCTAAAGATAATGTCAATAGGGGCTGTTACTAGAAAAGAAAGGGGACGAATTAGTTACTTTACCAATCTTTGGAAAAAGAAAGAACTATGACACTAGTAGTACAAATAACAATAAATTGGGACGAACAATCGAGTTTTGGTGATTGAGGTAATAAGAAAGCATTGGATCTGATATTGGGAACAGCTTACCTGATTTGGGCCTGATATTGATACTTGTTTCGATATCAGATCCAAACAGGTTCCCTAATACACCCTGTATAGTATGTCCTTGATATAACGATTTTAATTGTACCTATATAGTATGTTTCGAAAACGTATTATCAATCAAAGGAATTGTAATTCCTACACAGAACTCAAAAAAGTGACAAACTTCATCCAGAATCCGTTTCATAAGTATTTCGCAATATGAATGTCATATGTAAATTATTATTCCTTACGTATTTAGGGTACGCACGCCTATGGTTGGGCAGCGTGAATTGCCAACCTCGATCATTGCATAATCCAAGATGCTTTCCTATTCCCTAGTAATTTTAATTTAATAATGTTGGTGGTATTAGTAGCGTATGGCAGCATTGGTAAGAGACGCTTTGAACTTGACAGGTTAAATTTGTTTTTTATATTATTGATGTTGCATGTTAAATTTATAATGACAAGGTCAATATAAATTAAGTTCAAATTGTTTTTTTTTAATGTTTTTCTATGATGCTGATATATAAATTAATTAACATATTTCAGTGCTTAAAGATAGTAGTCAAAAAAAATGCTACATCATACTATAATTACCTTGCATCAACCTCGGTGGAGACCCTTCCGGGACAATTTTCAAGATTTCAATTCCAAATGAGACACACAACATATCCATAGCCGACTCTAATTTCTCCTCTTCCGTACCGCCTATTTTATTTGCATAATGCACAGCCTTCTCGATTAAAGATTTGTAAGCTGGTATGTTTGCAGCTTGTAGTATTAATGAAGGATTTGTTGTTGCATCTGTAGGTTTATATTTTTTCATAGCTATAAGAAATTATGCAAAAAAAAAATCAATATTTCGTAGTTCAGCCAAAAATAAAAATTAAATCAATAAATAATATTTCAATTAAAATAGATAAAATGAAAAAAAAAAACAATTGCATTCTACCTTCAAAGTCACCGGTATCGGCGACAACGGTTGTTAAAGTTTTCAATTGTTCCAACGAGTTCATCTTCCTGCTCTTCTTAGACTGCGGTTCAGACATGGTGAACAAAATTCCAGAACGACAGTTCAGAGGGGATGTTAGATAGACAAGGACAAAAAGGTGATAGTGTGTGATACTGATAAAGTAAACGTGCGTAAACTCTGACTCTCGTACAATTCAGATTACGAGTAACAATTATGAGGTTTTTTTTTACCATATATCGTATTAGATTGCATATATTACATATATTACTCTCGTGCTAGAATAGCCAATGAGAAATAAGTATTCTAAATTAGCGAAGGTCATCAAGTCATCATTGAAGTTTGTAAAGTAATTATTTAATTAATAGGTAATATATTATAAGTTCAAAATCAATATTTGATAATCATTCATAGTAAAGCAAAAACTGATTATGAGTATGAAATCATCATTTTTCGATTAATTATCGATTCGATTAATTTATAGCACTCGTGTAATAAAATTCTAAAATCCTTTACTATTACCTTTACATGACCTTTACGAGCTATAATTTTCCATTAGATTTGATATTTATAAAATATAATTTTAAAATATTGATCACAATTCGGCATAAAATTACAGTTTCCTTTATACATTTTATGTATTTTATACTTTTAATATGAAGATGTCGCTGCTAAGGCGGAACCCTCTCAAACTAATGCAGTTTCAGCATTTACCGTTAGATAGCGCTGATAGAAGCAGAATTTATTTGTGTTTACATTTTTTGACAGTTCAGGTGATAGAAATGTGAAAATGGCTGCTGCTAGTAGTGAAGGTTCGCCAACAACACCATCGACCCCACTGACAAATTCGGTACACCTAGAACGAAGCTCCAGATCACCTTCTGTCACTTCCATAAAGGAATTTCAATGGACGCCCTTGTTAGTTTCGAGTAACAGGAGAAAAGTACGAATCTATAAAGGTAGATCAGTAGATATTCTGTATTTACTCCCTTTATCCGAATTTCTATTAATTTGTTGCTGCTAGTGTTTCTACATAAAATATAGATATCTATCATCCAAATTATATTCTTGTAGTTATATGTTTGGTAATATCTAAATATGGGATTGAATTTCCTTGATACGATATAAAAATGTATGGACATTACAATTGTGGCAATCTAAACACATTAATCCCAGTAGAATTTTATCATTTCTAGTATTAATTTTATAAATAAGCATAATTTAACAGGTAGATTATGTAGGTTTTCTTGTGTAAACTGATCCTTGACATTAAATCAATTTAGTATTTGCAAATATACTCTAATATATTTCCTTTATAATAAAAAATCTGTTATTGTAGATAAGGTCTAGCGAGATAAGTAAGTAAATAAATAAACAATACATAAATTATCATGTAAATATTCTAATGTAGTGTTAGTAGATTCTACTAGATGGCGCTAGTTTGTCTCATCCCTTACGTATTGATCTACCCTTTTTTCCGTGGCGGCTAAATTCGCAAATTGTGTTAAAAATCAATATCAAGTTTCCAGAATCTCCTATATTCTTCTCCTTGTCTTTTCTGCTAAAACGTAGTCACTTTAATTCCATCAGAGCGTGCAGTTTTTAATTTGGACAATTGACTAATTTCTTGTGGTTTTGTGATTACATTTAGTGGTGGTCGTACAATAACAAGGCGGATATAGACCTATTAAGAAACGTTTTGATTAGCAATAGATATGACAGTGTTATAAACAATAATATTTTCGCTCTGTAAAAAAGGGTGTCGGTTTTTTTTCTTTTAATCGTGAACAAACATCTAAAGGTATTTTACGTAGTAGAATTTTTTGGAAATTGTGCTTTTTGAGCGGATTATTTTTATTGTTTTGCCAGAAGTTTTTGGCGATGCAATTCCCAAGAATACTTTCCAAGAAACGATCAATTTTTAATAAATTGTTTGATTGTTTTTTTAAAGATTTTTATTTTAGCTGACACAGCTTTTTTAAGTTGCATTAAGATATTGATTTATCCCATAAATAATATACGAAATGCAGTATGGGGCTTCTTTTATAAAATGAGTCATTTTCTAACTACATACCTACATTATAAGTTTCCAGATATCTAGAAGTGAAACGCAATATAATTATGTATTTTCTAAAACAATTTAGAAACTTCTAATTGCACGTAAAAACCAAAGCGAGAAATAAGTTCTAATAAAGGTTAACCTTGAAATTATATACATGCATATATTCATTTAATCATATTTTTGTATAAAATTATATCCATTAGCTTCACTACACATCAATTATTAGCAAAAATTGCAAAAAAATATGCAAAGTTTAGGAAAAAACTTTATTATTTAAATTTGAACTGAATTTAATTCAGTTCCAATTAAATTTCGACATATTTTTCCTGTTTTTTCAAAACAGACAACAATAAAGGAGTTGCAGTGTTTCCGTTTTAAAATCCTCAATTAAGATTTGACATAGAGCCTAAAAACGAGTTTCAAGATAACATGATACCAAATAATGATACCAATTTGTGCGAATATACAGGGGAATCGCTAAGTATGACGTAATAAGATTCCTTTTGCTTTTTTTATGGTTAGTTGGGCACTCTGTTGTTAAGATCTCTTTGGTCTCGTGTGGTCGAAGTCTCTAAGGACTAACATTCAAAATTAAAATTTCGTTGTGGCTTAAAATCCAAAGAACGTTTGACACTCAAATAAAATCAGTAATGTTGGAAATTTTTCATACGATTATTGACGCTGCTACTCTCGAACGTGTGGCTGATGATTTGACGAATGTAATATCGGCATGTCTTAAAGACCATACTTCTTTTAAAAAACAAGAACCAGATATATGGCTACGATTCTCGTTACGACCATTCCTGTGTGTCAAGTGCAGGACAGAAAAAAAGGAGGCCCAAAAAACTTGCTATCCCATCGATATCTTCCACTTCTATGAAAATAAATGGTGGGGAAGGGTTGAGAAACTAGAGACTCAAATTGTTACAAAGCTCCGAACTCTTCATGAATTGGCGGCAGATTATTTTGAGCAAACCAACCCCTAGTATGACATGACTCTATTTCTAATTCTGTCTTGAAAAAGCTACCTCCAGTATTTATCAATTACTTGGCACTCATCGTGAACACCATTCTTCGCCTCGGACACTTCCCAAACACACGGAAACGTATCATCGTTGTGTGCACACGATTTCTCCAAAACTTCATGTTTATATCTCTGATTCCCTGCCTCCCAAAACTAGTCGAAGCAGTCATCTTGAGTAAGCTTAACGAGGAGGTCTTTGTTTATCCTTTTATCTAAAACAAATAGCTTGGTGAGAGATTATTTAGTGCCTTCCAATTGTTTTGGCTGATTGAAGCAAGTAGTGGTGTATTGGAAAGTTGTTACAATTTTTTTTATTTTGTTCTGTTATTATCGTGTTCTGTTGAACTTTTTCTTGACGAGTTCTTCTAGACGAATATTAGGAATTAAGGGCATTACTATGTAATTTAGGCGCTTAATAGAGATGTATTGTTTCTCAGAAACATTAATTTACAATTGGAAACATGAACTGAAGACCTGCATGTTAAGATTCTAGGGAATTTTGGTTTTGGAATATAGCCCTCTTTGTCGAAACCAGTTTTAATCGGTTACCCCGGTTAATACCAGCCTGAAATCAACTTACACCACCTGATTTTATTGGCCTGGAACTGGTTTTGAAAACCTCCACATCCTACCAAATCTAATTTTGAAAACCAGCTCAGTACCAGTGAAACTAGTTTGAAAACAAGCTCCAAACCAGTAAAACCGATAAACTGGTTTTGAGTCGCTCTTAAACTAATCTTACAGACCAACTCACACCAGTAAAACCAGCTTAATATTGGGAACTACTTTTGAAAAGTTGTCTAAAGTGTGAAAGCATCAGAAGTGGAGAAGTATTGTGGCTTTCTCACTGACAACTTTTTAAAAATCTTTCTTATATACCTACCTTTGGCATACTTTGCATGTGGTCAATTACTCAGGTGTATCTTTTTTAATGTATTCAGATCAGCCTCTAAATTAACTTTTACCGCTTTTACAAGCCATTTATTTTGCAAGACACCTCTATCATATATTCCCGAAATAAATTACAGAATAAGCTTCGCTTTCGCCGTCGTTAAAAGTAGAGTAACTTTAGATGATTGTTCACCTGAATCACTATCATCTCTGTGGGATAAGGTTTGAATGAGTTTCACGTCATCATCGTTACTCTTCGGAAACGGTACTGTTCAGAAATCGCGTTCCTCATGAAAATAAAGGAGATGGTCGAGACTGTCGGTCATGTTACGATGGAACAAGAGATGGCTGGCGCTCAAGATACCATTTACCTTTGTAATTTTCGCGTCTCCGTCGACGGAGAATGGCTGTGTCTTAAGGAACTGCACGACGTCGAGTTCAACATGCAAGATTCAGCGATTCATCCTTTATCGACACCTTCTCCAGATGCACCAGTACAAGCTTTCGGTAATTAGGAAGCCGTTTATTTTTGAAATTATTACGTGTTTTGGATGAGAATACTACGGGCGCCATCTAGTAATAAATTTTGTTAATATATATTTTTATTTTTTCGTAATTTTTATCATATTAAATGATTTTAATTCTAGGACGTGACCCTGTAGTCATTGAAAGAAGCAATTTAGTGAATATAAGCAAATTAGTGGTTAAAGAATTAATAGAACAGTCATTGCGATATGGACGAATGCTGGATTCCGATCATATGCCGTTGCAGCATTTCTTTATAGTATTAGAGCATGTGTTAAGGCATGGATTACGACCAAAAAAGGTAATGAGATTTATATCGATGGTCTCAAGGGTGCCAATGAATATAATTTTTAATTGCATTTCAGGGTCTTCTTGGACCTAAGAAAGAATTATGGGATATTTTACAAATGGTGGAAAAATACGCACCAGAAGCACAAGATATTACTGCTAGCGTTAGAGATTTACCTACTGTCAGGTAAATCAAAATGTCTTTATTTTTGTTTGTTAGAAAATAATCAATTTTATTTTAGAACACATATGGGAAGGGCACGAGCATGGCTGAGACTGGCTTTAATGCAGAAGAAACTGGCTGATTACCTCAAGGTGCTTATAGACCACAAGGATGAAGCTCTAGTCGAATATTTTGAACCTGATGCACTCATGTTAAGTGACGAGGCGATTATTATTATAGGACTTCTAGTCGGCTTGAATGTTATAGATTGCAATTTATGCGTTAAGGTAATTTAATGGTGCTTCTTAAAGATTTCATTTTGAACTAAAATTGTTCTTGTTATAGGAGGAAGATCTAGACTGTCCGCAAGGTGTGATAGATTTCTCCTTATATTTAAGATCTTCTAATCAAATTACTGAAACGACTGCTGATGATCAAGAAGATAACATGACAATGGTGCTAGATCAGAAAAATTACATCGAAGAATTAAACCGACACCTTAAGTACGTTTATTGTTACACTTTAACATAATTATTAATTTTAAGTTTTAATATTGCAGTGCTACAGTTACTAACCTTCAAGCTAAAGTTGAATCGCTTACCACGACCAACGCTTTAATGAAAGAAGATCTAGCTATCGCGAAGAATAGTTTATTATCGCTTTATGAGGAAAATCGTTTACTGAAGTGCGAATTGGGAAAGAAGATGGTTCGGATAAATTAAACGAGGGTGTTCGCATAACTAATTATACCGATGGTGATCTTGAGAATGGTAAAAGTGCTGCAGCTGAGATCGCAGAGTTGAGACAGAGATTGGAGGAGGAAAGGAAACTTAGACAGGAAGCTGATAAGGAACTCCAATTACAGGTAAGTTTTATTTTGTTTGTTTGTTAAAGTAATTTATGTTTAAAATAGGACCGGAATATACAAGAAATGTTACTACTTTTTTGCGCGCCACCTATGTGAAAATGTTTTACACATTTTACAACCTAAAATATTTTTTTAGTGCCATCAATGTAAGGTAGGTATTTAATTTAATTTATTGTTATTGGTAGAATTTATAAAAATGTGATCTTAGAGTGCAGATTGTGTATTTTTGTTTATGTAGCCTTCTGTGAAAATTAGAGGAGGTATTTTAAACTCAACACGTACGTATGAAGCAAAAAGTTTTGTCCCAACTGCAACAAGTTTGACCGACAATATTATGAATGATACATGGTACATAATTACAAAAGTAAGTCCAAACAATGTTCGTGGATTACCGAATGAATGTAGCACTTCAAGCTGTCGAGAATGCGGCTTTCAGAGTGCCTGTTATGTCAGCAAAGACCAAATAAAAAATGGAAACAGTCAACAAAAAAAGTTTTTAAGATATTTCAATGTGTGTTTGCACAAGAAAAATACCAAATACAGGATTGAAACACTTTCTGTACATACAATATCTAAATCCTCTATCTACACTGACGTAGGTAAATTAACCTTAACCATTACCACTTTTTTATAATAAATTCTGCAAGTTTTTATCAAATCGGCAGCATCATACAACAAAGAGAAAAACGATGCAAACATACAAACCCTGTCAAGGGCAAAATCGTTCTGAATTCAATGCCGCGGATGCAACAGAATATGCTGATTAGGGGAAATACATGGACTATACGGTATTAGACGCAGAAAACTGTAATAAATTTAGCGATACTACAGATTAATTAAAAAATGTTTCACAACGCTATTGTGTGCTCTCCCGATTACTAATGCCCCGTGCGATTAGAACAACCAATAAAAAAGCAGACAAGTACTCTTCCATTTAAGGGACTGTTCCATGGAACAAGAAGCCGAGTTAATCATCTAGAGATGGAAACACGAATATATCGGTTAACCACACATGAGGAAAGAGAGGACTGGCTTCAGGTCTTCACCAAAAAGGCATCCTATCTTAAGCTTATGAACTGTGGAATCATCTTTGGGAGTTAAAGCAAGAGAATTCGACAAGCCAGTTGTATGAAAATTCTTTTAAAGCCTAAAGTAGTAAACAAAAAATTACCTCTACCAGGAAAAAATTCTAAAAAATATAATTTTGTTCCATCTCTGCTTATATATTAACTGAAGAGAATCAAGAAACAGTTAAAAGCTCAATCAAGAAGGATAAATTTTTGCCTGCAACCAAAGAGGTTGGATGAAAATTGAAATTTTTTTGTCGTACATAAAATGAGAATCATATTTTGTTACTGCAGCAAGAGTAAACCACGTAACGATTGTGAACTTTCCTGCTGGTTCCTATTGGTTTCTCAAATGACACCTTGATGTAATCTTAAAAAGTGGACGGATACTCATTACGAACTCATTTTTTTGGTGAAGTATATTTAAAAGTTTGCGCAGCTGCAAATGCTATTAGGGGTTTCAACGAAACCGGAAATATATCTCTCGATGACAATCTATTTAAAGACCCCAATTTCATATCAAGCAAAGGGACAAGAAAATTAAATTAATATACAGAAGAACAAAAAGAAAACATGTAAAACGATTATTTTAACTAGCAATCCTTATAGAGCTGAATTACGTGCAGGATTGAAGAAAAAGGAACAATCTGTGCTTCAGAAAAAGTAAACATACAAAGAGATGCAGATTTTTTAAGCTGTTTATTACATGTTCGTATACAGTATTTGCATTAAGAACCTCCGCTAGATATGTATCTAAAGTGTATCTAACAAAAAATAAAAAAACTCTATTACGATAAATTATAGTTTCAATTATAAACCTGCATTTTTTCTCCACACTATCGATTAGTATCTCACCATACCTTGCCATAAAACTTCTCCAAATTTTAACATAGAAGTTGCTTGATGCTGCAAGGTTTTGCATCAGAACTCTGCAAAGGCCATCCCCAAACAATGTTATTTTCTTATTTTTACGATGTACACAACCGACTTCTATTCTTTTTTTGGATCATTGTTCGTTTGCATCAAGGATTTTCTTTTCCAAACCAAATATCATTGTTCGTTTGCATCAAGATCCAAACACGATTTTCTTTTCCAAACCAAATCCAACGTAGATTAAACATTAAATCTTCGGCCTATCGTCCTCTCACAACAATAGTCAGCCGCCTAACCACTTCAAAAATATATTTTTATATAAAAGTACCATTGCTTGCGTGTTTAGATTTCCATTAAGGATGATCAGGCGTCCAAAATCTATTCGATTAAGTAATTCCCGAATATGCATCTTTGTGACATGTTCAACAGTTTGGATGATAAATCTTCCACGCACGCCTAAGATTATTCGTCCATGAACACCATGTTGTCTCAATTCCTGCAAGCAATGGTGATTTTTTTTTAACTTTATATCGTCTTTCATTTGTCTTACGGGCTTGTACTATGAAATAGGATTAGATTAGATTACTGGTGGGTCGTTAAGGCATTTTTGCCTCTTCACTGCAACCAATGAGATCTATTGTGAATACCCTTAGGGTCATATTTATAGTCCGTGCTTGAGGTTGTGTCGATGCTTGAGCACGCGATTTTGACAGATTTGTTGTGACATTTACGTCAAAATTGCGTGCTCAAGCATCGACACAACCTCAAGCACGGACTATAAATATGACCCTTAATCTTTTAGTCCCAATTGACGTCTAAACTTCTAAATAAATTCAGGATCTTCTTCCGGGCTATGACTCTGATGTCAGCCGCTTCTAAGTGCGCCTGTTCGAGGTGACGGAGCCTTTGTCGACACACATAATGTGTTCCGCCGTTTCACTATTAGCGGCTGAAAAAATAATGAACTTTTTTGATTGTCTTACTTTTGGGATGTTAGTCCAATGGGAGATTTTTTGCTTAGTCTTCCATTGTTGGAGATGAGCTTTTATGTAGCCTTTGGTAAGGCCACAAAACAGCTCTGGTCCAATAAATCGAGATTCCGCGCCTTTCTTTGCAAGACCATCGGCAGTCTCGTTCCCTTCGCACATCCAGTGTCCTGGTATCCACATTAGTGTAACCATGTTTCTTTGGACCAGAATTTTGAGAGTTAGCAGACAGTCCCAGGTTAACCCTGACTCAAAGATACATGCCTCTACAGCCTTTAGCGCTACTTGACTGTCTGAGAAAATGTAAATGCGAGCACCTTGGTAACGTATTTTCAAACATTCCCGGGCATGTTGTTGAATGGCATACAAAATGGAAAGTCATCGACATTATTTTGATCTTTAAATCGCCGACACTATTTTCTTTCGAATGGCTCATCTTTTTATTACATTTTGCAGTTTGTTTTGCATTCTATTTAGCACCTTTGGTATAATTAGGTAATAATACCGCTTCGTATCGTTTATAATGTGCGGAGCTTAAACTACTTATAGTCTAATATCAAAACGATTAAGTAAAATACTTTTATTATGAACGGTAAGCAGATGAGCCATCATCAGACTGAAAACATTATGTGACGGACACTCTTCATGCAAATCCTGTTTTTCATAGTAAAAACTTAACTTTAGTAGAAGATTTGTCCATAGGTTTAAATCGTTTTATTTTAAAAAACTATAAAAATCTTCTAATTCGACGGAACTCCAAGATCACAGGTCAACCAGAATGCCGTGGCAGTGATCTATTTTTAATATAACAAGCGTAAATGAGCGCTCTCGACTTATATACCCACAACGCATGAGCCATTGGATCCGCCTCTTACATCAGCGCCAATCATATCTGAGTGCTGCAACATCATACTTTTACCCAACCTCTCTGACTTAAACGCAACTACCATGGGATTCTGATTGAACTGTAAATTTTATTTTAGAACCGCATTGGCATTGGTTTATATAGGAAAAGTATAAAGATAATTTTAAATGTTGTATAGGTCCATTTAGGAATCTATGGCAACATTCTCGTATTATCTGTCACGTGTTTTTATTGCAGAGACAGTACACAAAATGTGCTCAATTAATTCCTGCGATTACTATATCAACTAAAATCCACAAACGTAGTAAATTAGGAATTTATCTGAATTTATTCCTAAAATCTTTTCCCGCAAAAGCATTTGATAAATATCACAAATTAACAATTCTATAGGGTATTAAATTCTTTTGCAGATAAACAACATTCAGAAATTATATTTCTGCGAATACAAATTATTGACTTAACTGTGTAATATGTTTATTTTGCTGATAATATTCTTAAAATATTAAATAAATATGAAAAGCAATCATAAATAGGTATACTATCTATAATACAATAAGCACGATAATACATGATAACTTGCCGTCCACGTAATTTACGATAAGATCTATGCTTATAATTTTGAAACTGAATACTCATCGAACACCTATGAACGATTGAAAATGCGAGATATGTAATTGTAAACTAATCACGGCAATTCTGTGGTATCGGCGGCGAATTTATTTGTCAAGTTCTCCGCTATGAGTAATCTGATAATAACTCATTCGACGCACGATTTATAACCGATTTATTTACTGTTTAGAGTTAGTATTTGGGTGACAATGGCTTGTGACAGAGGAAGTGTACTATCCATATTTGTAAACCCGTTCCATGTGCTTAAACGATTGTATTTTAAACAGAGACGGACTTGTCTGGACTTTAGAGAGTATAATTCGCCTAATGTAGTATCGATATTTCAGGTAGGATTTTGCTACTAAACCTATTGTTGGAAATCGCGTTTTAAAAAGAATTGTCAGTATTTTGCTCTTTGATTTCGCAACTTAGTAATTTATTTTTTTTATTATAGTGCTTATAAAATTGGGAAATATAATTTTATTAATGACACTACTAGGTATTGTTTTGACGCAATATAAGTTTATTCGTATTTATATCAAATATTGCTCAAGATCAATTCCATTTATTAAGTGGTTATTATTAATTTAATAGATATTTATTGCACCATTTGGATTGGGTTTTTTTTACATAACGGTGTTTACTTCATTTTTACACAGATAAAATGATTTTCTACAAAACTCGTTAATATTTTTTATATTGCATCAATTACATAGACCCAAATTAGTTTTTCTGCTGCTGCTATTGTTGCTGAATCTTATTGGTCGCCTTTCTAGAAGTGTTCCGAAGGTAACCTGCTTGGTTTGTCCGCAGTTCCAACAACGCACTGTTCTATTTGATCAATTAGCCACTGCTCGCAGTTTTGAACTCCAGTGAGTGTGGCAAAACATCAATGAAGCTAGCTACTAAAACTAAACTAAACAAATGAATGGCTAGATGTTCTGAAATATTTTCTGCTTCAAGATCTTAAAGGGTTTGGTCTTTGTTTCGTATCCGATTATTTAATTGAGTGTGCTCTAATTTTGCATGCCGATACCTGGCTTTCAACCTCTTCATAAATTTGGAGTAATCTCTTTGTTCTTCAGGTGTTAACGTTTGCAAAATATCACTAGCATCATCTCTTAAGACTACAATTAGGTAGCCTTTCGACCTGAAGACCATGTGCTCAGCTCTGCAGCAACTTCAAATGGTGTTAGATAGTTTAGCCACTACGGTTTCCCATGAAAAGTTGAAGACTTAATAGTATTTCTTCTTATAAGCATAAATTTCTCTAGATTCTTCTTCGTCTAATTTTCGAAAAGTTTATTCTCTAGGCTTTTGTGCATTTCCAGCAACTCTTTTTAAACTTTTTTTGAAGGATTTAAAGTTTCGTTCCAGAATATCTTCAAAGTTTCTTAGACTTTCTGTTAGTTCCTTCTCAGCCGAAAACAACATCGACATCAATTTGTCATCGTTCTTGGAACTGAACATTTTTCGCACTTCTCTGAGGAAAATTTTGCATAAAGACCTCAGTATGAAGACTTACAAAGTTCAATTATTAGTCCGCAGTTGACAGTAGTTTGTACTTATAAAAGTAATCAGTCAACCGACGCATAAGAAGATATTCTATAATTTTTCGAAAAACTGGACAGTAAATGGACAGTAAACTGCTTGCGCTATAATTTGCGTAGCAGTTACGATAACCCTTCTTATGTAAGGGGTTAATGATTGCCTTTTTTAATTTAGTTGGAAAGATACCTTTTTCAACTATTTAAGCGAAAACCTCACAAATTTGATATTTAATTATTTTCAATAAGTTATTTGAAATACCGTCAACAGCACATGAAGTAGATGATTTAAGAGTACTTATAAGACTTAAAATCTCCTCAGCCGTAACAGGGAATAGAAAAAAAAAGAAGTACCGCTCATAGGAACATTGTTATTTAAAAAGTTCACGTCCACTTATTTGCAACTTACTTATCTGGAATTTTTACATTGTTAACAAAAAATTCCGACTTTTCTCTCGACGTGGATTTACCCTGTATTCGAGAAATTATATCCCACATCGCTTTATACTTATTGAAGCATTTAACATAATTATTAAAGATTTGAAATGTAAAGTTGCAAAACAAAATGGATTTAAGGAAATGCCCATATGTATTCAGATAATGGATAATTATTTTGCAAGATCGCAATTGCTAGTTTACTATATATTTTTTATATTAATTTTAACGTCACTTTTTAATAAATCTCGCTGCCAGTGGTTTTAATTGTGTTTGTAGAAGTTTAGATAATAGTTTATTTTTTGTTCTTGTCGAATTTGCTTTACACACGTGATTCCACGTAATCTCTCCTACCTAGTTCTACGTATAAGTCGCATCGTGGTGCTCTATAAGTAAATTTTAAACTATGTAAGTAGACGAATGTACAATGAAAAAATTTATTGTTAAAGTAATCAGAATTGTTGTGATGATTACTAGGTTCACCATAATTGTGGATACTTGTGGGTATGATGTGGTTACGTAATGGGATAGGTATGTACTGTTGTAAGTGTGAACATTGCTTACATCTGTAGTAATCGTTATAACATTTAGCTAAAGTATGGAGAAGCATTACTTATGCTTTGGCACAGTTCTTAAAAAATTATAAATTCTCAAAATCTACAAAAACCTAAATTTATTTCTACAGCATGCTGAATGAAGATATGCTAACAATACTACAATAGTATATCTACCTTTTTGGGAAAATGAAAATAAGTATTTTGTATTTATGTATTTCAAGCTAAAACACCTCGATTTGTAGGCGGATTTACTCGCAATGCCGATGGATCTTGCATACAGTACACCAACAACAGCAATCCCGCAAATTAGCTAGTACAATAAAAAGTTGTCCGACTGGGTATTCCTGGTTCGTTGCCTGATGTTCAGCGGCAGTTTCCTGTTTTACCGGGTAGAAGCGTACGTAGTTAGCATCGCCGTTCGATTAGGCGGACGAACACTAAAAAACCTATAACAATCACTGAGAACGGTTCGTTCAATGTGTAACGGTATCATCGTTGGGTGTGCGAATGGCGTACGTGTGTAAATGTCGGCAGTGTATACGGAGTATAAGAGAGTGCTGGGCCGAGCAATAGCCGGGCAATCGGACAATCGTAACGACGGGGTACCGGAATTGCTCTCCCGGGGTAGCATCACATCCGCTCGCGCTCCATCTTTTCGCACTCTTTTCTACCACTTTCATTTACTGCCGTACCTACGTCTTCTTAAACCTTATAGAGGTGGACGATCGAATTTGGCGAAAATAATCGTTTTTAGATGACGACGTGTGGAAACACTTTCATGTGCTGTAAGGTTTTTTTTTTGAAAAACAATGGAATTGGAACTTTCTTAGACAATAGCACTTTAAGATAAGAAAATGTATTTACCAACATAAATTAAATCTCCGTAAATCGCAGACAATTTTTTAAAATCATTTTCCAGACATTTTTTTGTTACCTCTGTGTGTTGAATAGTGTCGATTTGCTTCTAGATGCTGTAGTGATATCCAAGTCATGGTTTACAATGAAACTACCAGATCTAAATTTCGTAAAAAATAAATCAAATATCAAATCTTGAACAGTATTAGTACCTCGCGTATATTGATTTGATTCGTAACTAGCAAAAAACAACAGTTTCATTTCCCCGAACGCAATAATTAGATCGGACATCGGAATCGGGTAGGGAAGTAATTTAATTTTCTATAAATTTCAATGCTTTACTATAAATGCGGTAAAGCGTGACAACGGGCGACCACCTGCATTAATAAACAGAGCCGTGGGTAATTCGTTTACCGTGTATTAACATGCGGCATAATTACATGGCCGGCCATAGATAGGAATAAATGCGATTATATCAAACGTGTATAATGCTAAATAATTATCCTCGTTGCGTGTACAAAGTCCCAATAGACGAATTAGTACTGCGGTGTGGCTGTCGATCGTAACGTACGTTCGCCAATTGCTCTGTTAGTTATGATTATTTATTGGCGTGTAAACATTCCAAGCCTAGATGAGGGATGTTAGTACAATGTAGCGAAAGGTAGCGCGATTTTGGAAGCGTCTGTAAAGATTGGTTTGAAAAAGAGGTTTATTGTATCATGGATTTCTTCCAATACCCTACATTTTTTTAAATCGTGATATGAATGCAGAAATGATTTTCTTAATCCGTCTTTAGTTCTTCTTCTTGCAAACTAGTTTGATTACAAACGAATACTATCTGGAACTTCTCGGAGAATGCTATTATCCCTTTAGTTTAACTACAAAAGCAACATAAATTTAAGAATGCTTCAAAACATTACAAAAAAAGTTGCAACTACATACACACATGTTAAAATTATACTTACTCAAATAAAAACACCGCCTCACGTCATAATGCACGTTGATATTATCAGCACCACTGTCGACGTCAGATAAACACCTTTCTGCAACACAAAAGGGTTAAGAGATATAAATCAATTCGGACAAGTTAAATGATAATTAATTGTAATGCTCTCGAAGTGTAAGGTGGACATCTGGCAGTGTCACGCCTGGTCGAGCAACCTTTACGTTTGGATATCATCCGGACGGAGTTTATGGTATTTCTTGTACCCCTTCAAATTGACTGCGGTTGGACCACCCCTTCCGCGGAACAATACGACGTCAGATTTCAATGGAGAGTTGATGTTGTGAAACGTAAATTTATGCGCCTGGTTTACTTAGTATTGTGTACTATCCAATATGTTTGTTCTGTTTTATTAAGAGCAATGATGTTTGTAAACCATATGTGACAATATCCGATGTGATATTTTATTTGAAATTATTTATAGGTTATCAGGAATATAATATAATTTTGGAAGCGTTTAAAAAGCACAATATGTTGTAACTTTCAAGAACAATGTCGTTGCTTGGCTGCTTCTTTTATTATAATTATAGTAGTTCTACATATAAATATACTTTATTGTTTAAATATATGTGAATTCATATTTTTTCAAGTATCATTTACACTATCGTAAAAAATGCATTTCAATAATTCATAGTTTTACTAACGTTGGGAAAGCTTAAGTTAATACGTACTAAAAAAAGTCCATTTACTACAAAATTTTATTTTTAGCTTTCGGTAATTGTCAAAAACATTGATTAGAAATATCATATCAGCGACATGAAAAACTTTTCACAATATACAACAACAATACAACTGTGCTACTAAATAATGAACAACAATATTAAATTGCTCAAATAAATCACCATCGTTTACAATGCAAAGTTGACACCGTCTCTGAATACTATTTATTACTTTGTGGATAATATTTTTATAGTGGTGTTAGATGCCTCAAGTATTGCTTCTTACAATCCTCTAGGACCATAAATTTTATTTTTAACAGTACCCCACAAAACATATCAGAAGAAGTCAAATCAGGTGATCTTGCAGCAGATATCGTGCTTTTTATTATCGTGACAGATACCTACTGTCTTAACGTCACTGTGAAAGTTACTGCAGTGATAAGTACGATGTTA
Source organism: Holotrichia oblita (assembly GCA_023690525.1). Classification (NCBI taxonomy): domain Eukaryota; kingdom Metazoa; phylum Arthropoda; class Insecta; order Coleoptera; family Scarabaeidae; genus Holotrichia; species Holotrichia oblita. Next base: position 14,723,946 of record CM043020.1, on the reverse strand, counting down.
TCGTTTCCTGTGAGTACATGTATGATGGTGTGCTTTTCTCATAGTATGATAAATGAAAAGTTAAGATTGCTTCCTAAAATTTTTAAGAAGTTTTCATATCATGCGGTATCATCTTGAGGTGAGATTAGGTTACTAATATGAAATTTGTGTTATTAAATGATAGTCTCTTCAAACTTCTGATATCCGTACAAAATACATCGTATTTTGCGAAATTATCCGTTATAGATTGAAGAAATAACATTGACACTTCTGACAGGTTCCTATAATGACAACTGAGTTGTTTTCACAGATAACGCGATAAACAAAAAGTTGTGATGTCTGCCCGTAATCAGGATGAGCTTAGTTTTCCAAATTTTGACAAAATCTCCATATCATGCGATACACGATTGTATCCAGGAAGAAATCTCCTTTTAAAAGAGCCACGAGAATTGCACGGTTCCAATTTAAAATTTTGAGGTTAGGTGAGATTACTGAAAATTTGCCCAAAAGAAATTTGTTTTATTAAGCGTCAATAAAAGTATTTCGATTACAATTTGAATTGCTTCAAACCGCATCTTAATATCTCAAGTAACAAAAAAATTGCGACAAATAAATGAAATTAGAAGGTTTCAGTTTTTCTTCAATATTAAACAAATAAAGCATGACAAATAAAGCATGACAAGTAAAATTTTCTACGCCTTCAAGTAAAAAAGTATGCTGTCCCTACGAAATCCGGTATATGTATCATTTTCACGATATTACATGTAGATGGCACTAACTGATCATTTAAATGACTGAAATGATGTAGAGTCATTCCACAGAAAATTGTTTATGAAGAAATTGTTCTGTGTCCACCAAAAGTAAAAATACTCCACTGAACATGCACCAGAATAGCTAGTTTGGACACAAGAGCGTAGATTCTAAATTTCCTTAGAACTAATTCCGTAGATTTCCGTACTCTTAATAATGACTCTTAATACCTAGGCACTTCTTACGTGTTTCGAATGTTTCCATTATTCAGGAAACACCCGAACTCGGAAAGCAATCCACTGAGTCAGAGAGAGAAGATTGGGGAAACTACGATCTACCACTCACCTACTATTCTTTATCGAATTTTATTAGATTTATTAGGCAGTAACCTTACTTGCCGGACTTGTTTATTTTTGCAGGTGAAGCTGCAAAATATACTTGACATGGTCTTTTACAGGAAGTAGTAGTAGCAGAGAACTAATAATAAAGGGTAATAGGAAATCAACCACGACCAAGGGTGTGCAAATTTATCAGTTGCTCAGTACTTCTTTAGCAGTACATGAATTAGTACCTTTATAGCATACAGCGCTATCACAGTAGGCAAAACGCAAAAAAAAGAATAGAGGCAGACATGTAAATAATATTTACAGAACAAGTAGTAGCCACACTCTGAAGACAGTGATCCACAAAGTGACACTAGAGTAGTTCAAGAAGCTTCAACAACGAAAAATGATATATTAGCAGTGTCAGTGTAAATTTTCACGTATAAAGGTCAGACTCAAAGTTGCACAACAAAATTTAAAAAAAGGATGTCTACCGAAATTGTGAAGATCGAAAGATTGGAGTATCGAGCCATCACTAAGTACCTGTATTGAAAGGCGTTAAGAGTTAAGCAGATTTATGAAGACATGCGACAGTGAACAATTTCATTGTAATCTTCAAAAGGAGTAACTTTTCGATTGAAGATGAACACCGATCGAGAAGGCCTATTTCTGTGTCCGTCCCCTACAGTGTTGAAGCAGTTCATGACACAATTTTGCCAGACCGTCGAATTAAGCTAAAACGAATATCTGAGGCATTTAGTATTTCATATGAATCATATGAGTCATACGAATCATATAGTTCACATCGATTTGGTCGTGAGATAAATTTCTGCAAAATGGATCTCCAGATGTTTGAATGTTGACCAGAAGCGTGCAAAGGTGAAAGCGTTACGTTCGATCTGTGCTCGGTTTGAAAATGATGTAAACTTTTTAAGCAGTATTACTACTATGGATGAAACTTGGGCACATATCTACGACACGGAAACAAAGCAACAATCGATGGAATGCAGACACTTTGCTTCTTCAAGGCCTAAGAAGTTTCGGAAAAGTTCTTGCTCCAGTTTTTTAGGATTGCCATGGAGGAAACCATGATTGATTTTCTGGATAAGGGTGGAACAATAACTGGGAATTCGACGTTGCTGACCACTTTAGGGAAAAATTATGGAAGGAAGACGGTGAAAGTTGTCCAAAGTTGTTTTGTGTTTGCGTTCAAATCGCATGTTGCCATGCGAATAGTTCGTGGTTTAGCGTTAGAGTTACTCGAACACTCCCAGTACTCACCACATCTGACTCCGTGCGAATATGGTGTCTTTTCTCAACTGACAAAAAGTTTAAAAGTTCGTAAATTTTCTTTCAACGAAGACGTGATAGGAGCTGTGAAGGTGTGGTTTGCAGAGTAAGATAAAAATTTCTTTTTGAAAGGTTTAGAGGCGTGGCAAATTGTTTGCTTCTGTAGTAGGGCAGTACCGAGTAGCAAGATAAAAAGTAGGATGACACTGTTTATAGTCTGCGTAGGAGCACCTGGTAACGTAGGTGTAACGTTGTTATTCCAAGAGAAGTTATAGGTCTGGTTTATTTTGGGAAAGCTTTGAAAGGATCTCGCTTCCTATAAGAATTGTTTTCAGCAGCAACGATTGAGTTAATCATAAAATGAATAAATAAACTAGTTACAGTCAAATCAAGACCAAAATAAACGGGGCCTGTATTTAACTATCGCTTGAGGAATAATATGCGAAGAAATTCGAACCTCGAACCATGCTCAACCATGCTTTTAAGTCTGCAACTGTCGAGCTGCTAATTGATAGTATGAACTTACAACAGCATTATTTGAAAAGAAAATAAAGAGATCTAATGCATGTTAATTTTATTTATTAACAGTTCGCCTTAACTATTTTAGATGTACGTCCTTACACAACATCAATATCCAATAATACATAATGCATACAACACATGTTAAATAATGCATTCTGGACAACATTTTCATCTTATAAATGTCACCTAGCTCAATAACCGTTTGATGGATCTGCTTCCTCCACGGCAAGTAGGTTCACCTTGTTAATCTAAACGAGAGGCCAAACGCCCAGCAGGGCACATTAGCGCCTTATAGGGCTAAATTTTCATCGATATTTTCTCGAAAACCGTTTGATGAATCTGCTTCGCTCTGGGCAAGTTGGTTCATCGTGTTAGTCTAAACGAGAGGACAAACTCCCAGGAAGGCACATTAACTCGTTTGAGCGCTGTGACCGTTACATTTTCATAAGTTTTTCTGGACAACATTTTCATCATATAAATATTACCTAGCTCGATATCCGTTTGCTGTATCTATTTCCTCCTCGGCAAGTAGGTTCACCTTGTTAATCTAAACGAGAGGGCAAACCCCCAGCAAGGTACATTGACGTCTTTGATTTCGGTATAATCTCGCTTAAAGGCCGAGTTTAAAAAAAAACCGATAGATTTCTAGCCGGGCGTTTGTCGAATTTTCGATCTCCGAGGGGTGGAAAAGATTGTACTCATCGTCCTGAGTGTTGGGCAAGTTGGTTCATCTTGTTAACCTAAACGAGGGGACAAACTACCAGGCAGGCACATTAACGCCTTTGAGCGCTGTGACAGTTACATTTTCATAAATTTTTCTGGACAACATTTTCATTATATAAATGTTACCTAACTCAATAAATGTTTGATGGATCTGCTTCCTCCTCGGCATGTAGGTTCACCTTGTTAATCTAAACGAGAGGCCAAACGCCCAGCAGGGCACATTAGCGCCTTATAGGGCTAAATTTTCATCGATATTTTCTCGAGAACCGTTTCATGAATCTGCTTCCCTCTTGGCAAGTTGGTTCGTCTTGTTAATCTAAACGAGAGGACAAACTCTCAAGAAGGCACATTAGCTCGTTTGAGTGCTGTGACAGTTACATTTTCATAAATTTTTCTGGACAACATTTTCATCACATAAATTTTACGTAACTCAATAACCGTTTGATGGATCTGCTTCTTCCTCGGCAAATAGGTTCACCTTGTTAATCTAAACGGGAGGCTAAACGCCCAGCAGGGCACATTAGCGCCTTATAGGGCTAAATTTTCATCGATATTTTCTCGAAAACCGTTTGATGAATCTGCTTCGCTCTGGGCAAGTTGGTTCATCGTGTTAGTCTAAACGAGAGGACAAACTCCCAGGAAGGCACATTAACTCGTTTGAGCGCTGTGACCGTTACATTTTCATAAGTTTTTCTGGACAACATTTTCATCATATAAATATTACCTAGCTCGATATCCGTTTGCTGTATCTATTTCCTCCTCGGCAAGTAGGTTCACCTTGTTAATCTAAACGAGAGGGCAAACCCCCAGCAAGGTACATTGACGTCTTTGATTTCGGTATAATCTCGCTTAAAGGCCGAGTTAAAAAAAAAAAACCGATAGATTTCTAGCCGGGCGTTTGTCGAATTTTCGATCTCCGAGGGGTGGAAAAGATTGTACTCATCGTCCTGAGTGTTGGGCAAGTTGGTTCATCTTGTTAACCTAAACGAGGGGACAAACTACCAGGCAGGCACATTAACGCCTTTGAGCGCTGTGACAGTTACATTTTCATAAATTTTTCTGGACAACATTTTCATTATATAAATGTTACCTAACTCAATAAATGTTTGATGGATCTGCTTCCTCCTCGGCATGTAGGTTCACCTTGTTAATCTAAACGAGAGGCCAAACGCCCAGCAGGGCACATTAGCGCCTTATAGGGCTAAATTTTCATCGATATTTTCTCGAGAACCGTTTCATGAATCTGCTTCCCTCTTGGCAAGTTGGTTCGTCTTGTTAATCTAAACGAGAGGACAAACTCTCAAGAAGGCACATTAGCTCGTTTGAGTGCTGTGACAGTTACATTTTCATAAATTTTTCTGGACAACATTTTCATCACATAAATTTTACGTAACTCAATAACCGTTTGATGGATCTGCTTCTTCCTCGGCAAATAGGTTCACCTTGTTAATCTAAACGGGAGGCTAAACGCCCAGCAGGGCACATTAGCGCCTTATAGGGCTAAATTTTCATCGATATTTTCTCGAAAACCGTTTGATGAATCTGCTTCGCTCTGGGCAAGTTGGTTCATCGTGTTAGTCTAAACGAGAGGACAAACTCCCAGGAAGGCACATTAACTCGTTTGAGCGCTGTGACCGTTACATTTTCATAAGTTTTTCTGGACAACACTTTCATCATATAAATATTACCTAGCTCGATATCCGTTTGCTGTATCTATTTCCTCCTCGGCAAGTAGGTTCACCTTGTTAATCTAAACGAGAGGGCAAACCCCCAGCAAGGTACATTGACGTCTTTGATTTCGGTATAATCTCGCTTAAAGGCCGAGTTAAAAAAAAACCGATAGATTTCTAGCCGGGCGTTTGTCGAATTTTCGATCTCCGAGGGGTGGAAAAGATTGTACTCATCGTCCTGAGTGTTGGGCAAGTTGGTTCATCTTGTTAACCTAAACGAGGGGACAAACTACCAGGCAGGCACATTAACGCCTTTGAGCGCTGTGACAGTTACATTTTCATAAATTTTTCTGGACAACATTTTCATTATATAAATGTTACCTAACTCAATAAATGTTTGATGGATCTGCTTCCTCCTCGGCATGTAGGTTCACCTTGTTAATCTAAACGAGAGGCCAAACGCCCAGCAGGGCACATTAGCGCCTTATAGGGCTAAATTTTCATCGATATTTTCTCGAGAACCGTTTCATGAATCTGCTTCCCTCTTGGCAAGTTGGTTCGTCTTGTTAATCTAAACGAGAGGACAAACTCTCAAGAAGGCACATTAGCTCGTTTGAGTGCTGTGACAGTTACATTTTCATAAATTTTTCTGGACAACATTTTCATCACATAAATTTTACGTAACTCAATAACCGTTTGATGGATCTGCTTCTTCCTCGGCAAATAGGTTCACCTTGTTAATCTAAACGGGAGGCTAAACGCCCAGCAGGGCACATTAGCGCCTTATAGGGCTAAATTTTCATCGATATTTTCTCGAAAACCGTTTGATGAATCTGCTTCGCTCTGGGCAAGTTGGTTCATCGTGTTAGTCTAAACGAGAGGACAAACTCCCAGGAAGGCACATTAACTCGTTTGAGCGCTGTGACCGTTACATTTTCATAAGTTTTTCTGGACAACATTTTCATCATATAAATATTACCTAGCTCGATATCCGTTTGCTGTATCTATTTCCTCCTCGGCAAGTAGGTTCACCTTGTTAATCTAAACGAGAGGCCAAACGCCCAGCAGGGCACATTAGCGCCTTATAGGGCTAAATTTTCATCGATATTTTCTCGAGAACCGTTTCATGAATCTGCTTCCCTCTTGGCAAGTTGGTTCGTCTTGTTAATCTAAACGAGAGGACAAACTCTCAAGAAGGCACATTAGCTCGTTTGAGTGCTGTGACAGTTACATTTTCATAAATTTTTCTGGACAACATTTTCATCACATAAATTTTACGTAACTCAATAACCGTTTGATGGATCTGCTTCTTCCTCGGCAAATAGGTTCACCTTGTTAATCTAAACGGGAGGCTAAACGCCCAGTAGGGCACATTAGCGCCTTATAGGGCTAAATTTTTATCGATATTTTCTCGAGAACCGTTTCATGAATCTGCTTCCCTCTGGCCAAGTTGGTTCGTTTTGTAAATATAAACGAGAGGACAAACTCTCAAGAAGGCACATTAACTCGTTTGAGTGCTGTGACAGTTACATTTTCATAAATTTTTCTGGACAACATTTTCATCATATAAATGTTAACTAGCTCAATAACAGTTTGATGGATCTGCTTCCTCCTCGGCAAGTAGGTTCACCTTGTTAATCTAAACGGGAGGTCAAACGCCCAGCAGGGCACATTAGCGCCTTATAGGGCTAAATTTTCATCGACATTTTCTCGAGAACCGTTTCATGAATCTGCTTCCCTCTGGGCAAGTTGGTTCGTCTTGATAATCTAAACGAGAGGACAAACTCTCAAGAAGGCACATCAACTCGTTTGAGTGCTGTGACCGTTACATTTTCATAAGTTTTTCTGGACAACATTTTCATCATATAAACATTACCTAGCTCGATAACCGTTTGATGTACCTATTTCCTCCTTGGCAAGTAGGTTCACCTTGTTAATCTAAACGAGAGGGCAAACTCCCAGCAAGGCACATTGACGTCTTTGATTTCGGTCTAATCTCGCTTAATGGCCGAGATTAAAAAAAAAACCGATAGATTTCTAGCCGGGCATTTGTCGAATTTTTGATCTCCGAGGGGTGGAAAAGATTGTACTCATCGCCCTGAGTGTTGTACCGAGGAGATTTCGGTCCTCTTGACAGCCGACATATTTCAAAAAAATTAATAGAATCTAGCCGGGCATTTGTCGAATTTTCGATCTCCGAGGGGTGGAAAAGTTTCTGCTCATCGATCTGAGTGTTGTGCCGAAGGGATTTCGGTCATATCTCTCTTAATAGTCGAGCTATTCCAAAAAAACGAAAAAAATCTAGCCGGGCATTTGTCGAATTTTCGATCTCCGAGGGGTGGAAAAGATTGTACTCATCGTCCTGAGTGTTGGGCAAGTTGGTTCATCTTGTTAACCTAAACGAGGGGACAAACTACCAGGAAGGCACATTAACGCCTTTGAGCGCTATGACAGTTACATTTTCATAAATTTTTCTGGACAACATTTTCATCATATAAATGTTACCTAACTCAATAACCGTTTTATGGATCTGCTTCATCCTCGGCAAGTAAGTTCACCTTGTTAATCTAAACGAGACGGCAAACTCCCAGCAAGGCACATTGACGCCTTTGATTTCGGTCTAAACTCGCTTAATGGCCAAGATATTAAAAAAAAACCGAAAGATTTCTAGCCGGGCATTTGTCGAATTTTCGATCTCTGAGGGGTGGAAAAGATTGTACTCATCGCCCTGAGTGTTGTACCGAAGAGATTTCGGTCTCATCTGTCTTAATAGCCGAGATATTTCAAAAAAAAACGAAAAAAATCTAGCCGAGCATTTGTCGAATTTTCGATCTCCGAGGGGTGGAAAAGATTGTACTCATCGCCCTGAGTGTTGTACCGAAGAGATTTCGGTCCCGTCTCTCTTAATAGCCGTGATATTTAAAAAAAAACGAAAAAAATCTAGCGGGGCACTTGTCGAATTTTCGACCTCCAACGGGTGGAAAAGTTTGTACTCATCGCCCTGAGTGTTGTACAGAAAAGATCTAGGTCCTATCTCTCTTAGTAGCCGAGATATTTCAAAAAAACGAAAAAAATCTAGCGGGGCACTTGTCGAATTTTCGATCTCCGAGGGGTGGAAAAGATTGTACTCATCGCCCTGAGTGTTGTACCGAAGAGATTTCGGTCCCGTCTCTCTTAATAGCCGTGATATTTAAAAAAAGCGAAAGATTTCTAGCCGGGCATTTGTCGAATTTTCGATCCCTGAGGGGTGGAAAAGATTGTACTCATCGCCCTGAGTGTTGTACCGAAGAGATTTCGGTCCCATCTGTCTTAATAGCCGAGATATTTCAAAAGAACGAAAAAAATCTAGCCGAGCATTTGTCGAATTTTCGATCTCCGAGGGGTGGAAAAGATTGTACTCATCGCCCTGACTGTTGTACCGAAGAGATTTCGGTCCCGTCTCTCTTAATAGCCGTGATATTTAAAAAAAAAACGAAAAAAATCTAGCGGGGCACTTGTCGAATTTTCGATCTCCGACGGATGGAAAAGATTGTACTCATCGCCCTGAGTGTTGTACAGAAGAGATCTATGTCCTATCTCCCTTAGTAGCCGAGATATTTCAAAAAAACGAAAAAAATCTAGCGGGGCACTTGTCGAATTTTCGATCACCGCGGGGTGGAAGAGATTGTACTCATCGCCCTGAGAGTTGTACAGAAGAGATTTCGGTCCTATCTCTCTTGATAGCCGAGATATTTCAAAAAGACGAAAAAAATCTAGCGGGGCGTTTGTCGAATTTTCGATCTCCGACGGGCGGAAAAGATTGTACTCATCGCCCTGGGTGTTGGGCATTTTGGTTCATCTTGTTATCCTAAACGAGAGGACAAACTACCAGGAAGGTACATTAGCGCCTTTGAGCGCTGTGACCGTTACACTTTCATAAATTATCTGGACAACATTTTCATCATATAAATATTACCTAGCCCGATAACCGTTTGATAGATCTTCTTCCTCCTCGGCAAGTAGGTTCACCTTGTTAATCGCCCACCAGGGCACATTAGCGCCTAATAGGGCTAGATTTTCATCGATATTTTCTCGAGAACCGTTTGATGAATCTGCTTCGCTCTGGGCAAGTTGGTTCGTCTTGTTAATCTAAACGAGAGGACAAACTCTCAGGAAGGCACATTAACTCGTTTGAGCGCTGTGACAGTTACATTTTCATAAAGAGTCTAGCGTGATAAGCTTGTTCAAGTGGCCCCGAGAAGGAATTTTTAAAATAATGTACGTGGTGACATTAGTTAGTTAAAAAACTACGGTAGACACAGTTTTTAACCTTGAACCCCTCATGAAATAATCAAAGAAATAGGCGGACGCGGCCTTATTTTTCAGACCGCTTTTCCTATATAGCTAGAGAATTGGAACAAAAACTCACTGTTAGAGATTATTATGTAGTATGTTGCATATTTTTTAGAATTTTTTTTTAAATAAATATTGAGAGAAATATACACAAATTGTTTTCAATGTCAAATTTTATACACTTCTTCTAAAAACACCCTAACCAAAAAAATCAAGGATGCTGTGGATAGTGTCTGTTTATACCAAAAAAAAAATTATCAAGAAAAAAAAATGCTTCTTATTGAAAAAAAATAGAATGGTACAGCCGGTGCTATTATCTACACTGTCTACAATTCGTATTTCATTATTTGGTGTAATAAAAGTTTCCCTACATATAAAAAAAATATTAAAGCAAGAAGAACATTGTATTCATTATATATGTTGTTTTCTATAATCTTAAAATAATAACATTCTTTATATTTTAAGACTGCTGCTATTATTCGTTATCTGATATATGGCACTATGAGTAAGTGTTGAGGTAGACCCAATATATCTGTTACAAGCGGCATGTAAAATACTGTTTATTTTATCGGTAGGCATTAAATAATTTATTGCCATAACAAAAGAAACAAGGAAAGACCGATGGGTTAGAACTCAAGTACAGGTCTATATTAATTTTTACACACTTAGAAATAGATTAGCATCGGAAGCACATTTGTTCTTGAGCTGCTTTTCTTTTTTTGGCTTCAAACAATTACAAAATATACATTGTTTATTATAGAAAATTTTTTGAAATAAATTACAATAATGTTTGAATATTGCAAAAATTGCTTGTTTGTTTTTCATACTTACTTACTATATATTTTGACATCTGTCATTTCTGTTAATGGTTCTCGCATACACCGAGAGAAATAGACCTACACTGTACAACAACTATCGTACCCAATATGAGAATGTGTTTTACAACAACAAGAAATTATTGTATTTATTATTGTATAAATATTAAATTAAATATTGTAATTTTACTATTTTTTCGTGCTTTATAATAATGCAATTAATAATTTTTATATTTTTATAATAACATACAGATTTTGTCGCTTCTGTACAATAAATTTTCCTTAGTGTAATTAATTAGCATTGAAAATACCTACACTAAATTAAGTAATCATGAATTTATTTCTTATGCAATGTGAATATAATCAAATAGTAGAAAAAAAACGTAGAAAATATTTAGAGAAAGATATCATTTACAACCAATAAACAGCGAGAAATTTAAAAACGATTTCTGAGAATTTTCAGGAATATAAAAAAGGTTTTAACAACCGATATCTTCGTAGAGAACAACATCAGTAAAAAAATTAAATTACTTAAGAATTTTCCCAAATGCTTTCAACAAATGCCATTTTAACAACCAACATAAAGTAAATTTACATCAAAGGTATACATAATTAGTAACAGTAGTAAAAGGTACAATAGAAAAAGCACAAGAACAACAATAATATAAGTTAAATAAATAAATTATCTAAATGGTTCGATATGGCCACCGTTTCTATTGAGGCATGTACTGGAATAATAGATGCCTGTGGATATGCAATAAAATATGCCAATTCTTTTAAACTTCTTGCTAGTCATTGGATTTAAATGTTGATATTTTTCGTTAAACGTTCGGCATCTTCGTTCTATTATTTTCTTACATTCACCATGTATAATAAATAAACTCATGATTTCTTCATTTGTATACGGTCTATTTTCCATAATTTAGTTGCAAGAGTTTACTCAAATACGATTAACAAAATGACAAACGTCAAAATAAGTGAGAAGTAAGTATGTAAAACAAATGAACTAAGCGGCTTTGCTCCAGTAAATTGACATATCTGAGCATTTTAGATACGGAGGCTAATTAAATCGTTATGACTTATTCACCTTCCATTTTAGGTATAGGAACACCTAATACCGACTAAAAGAGAATCTTTTACAGAATGAGAATATCTAAGAAAATATATATCTTTCTATTTAAAAAAATCAACTTTTCGCGGATTGAACTTATTTATAAGCAACTAAGTTTTTAAACACCCTGTATAATGTTACAGAGAAGAGCTTCAAATTTTGTGTAACTACACAATACCAGGTGCGCGTATGAAAAATTTCATTCGTCTCTCTTACTCCTACGTGACGTAATATCACTATAAAGTAAGATCGGTATCTGTCACTTTTTTTTTTAATTGCGAATAACTCCGAAGGAATGGTATTTAGGTATAGGGTATGGTACACGAAATATGTGTAAAATTCGTCGTAGAAGCCGAATCTGTAATTTATTTTGTAGCGTGGTATTTAAAAAATCGAAGTTGATGCCCACTTCCGGTTAACCGGAAGTTATATTTATTCAAGAATATTTTCGCGTGATAGTTCATATTTAACCATATCTAGCCATAAAATTTCGTTTTAAAATTCCGTTCCGTTTGTATAATACTTTTAATAGGCCATTCTCACCAATCACCCTGTATATAACCTTATTAGATTTAAGTATGTACATATAATGTAATAACTGTAATAGTAATAGCACCGGCAGTACCATTTTATTTTTTTTCAATAAGAAGCGTTTTTTTTTTGATAATTTTTTTTGTATAAACAGACACTATCCACAGCATCCTTGATTTTTTTGGTTAGGGTATTTTTAGAAGAAGTGTATAAAATTTGACAGTGAAAACAATTTGTGTAGATTTCTCCTAATATTTATAACAAAAAATCAAAAAAATATGCAACATACTACATAATAATCTCTAACAGTGAGTTTTTGTTCCAATTCTCTAGCTATAACAGTTTCTTAGAAAAAGCGGTCTGAAAAATAAGGACGCGTCTGCGTATTTCTTTGATTATTTCATGAGGGGTTCAAGGTTAATGGCCAAAAACTGTGTCTACCGTAGTTTTTTAACTAACTAATGTCACGATGTACATTATTTTAAAAATTTCTTCCAGGGGCCATTTGACCATGCTTATCACGCTAGACCCTTTAAACCGTATTTTACAGACCTAATAGAAAGCGTATCTACTTTACCGACAACCGCGATCAATGGATCGGAAAGATACGGTTGAAAATACATTAGAATATCTGTCGACACCATCAATATCGACCTCGATAGCATCAGTAATCACGGTGAACTGCTGCTGCCAACGCTGACATCAACTGTACTAGTAATAGCCATACATCTACAATCTACCGTTCGCCAAAATGCACAACTGTTCAACCCACATTGATGTGCAGCATAATAAAATTACACAATGTACCTACTATCTCCCTGTCTGACCCTCATTATACGTGAATTAACCATCCACGGCCGAGCCGTTGTTTTCGCCCGAATAAATACTCCACCGCAACAACAAAGATCCTTTTCACTGGAAAGTAATATATTGCTTACTCCCGTCATAATGGTAGGGCATCAATCATTTTAGATATTCGTAAGTACCATTTGCTTATTAAAACTTGAGACCATCGGTCAATCTACGGATGGCGTTTACTTGCGCTAGCTGAATTGGAATGGATGTCGATCCAGACAGAGGTATTGCATAAATATTCATTGTTGTTTCACCTATGCTTATGGTGTTTCTACGCCGGTTCTTGCTGTCAATAATAAAGTATGATCATTTATTCATCAAACTAATGGAAAGCTTTTCATAAAACTGAACAAAACTAACAAAATTTTCACGATCTATTTTTTATTCATATTTACTACCAATACAGTAACATCGAACGAACTGAAATGGCGATATGGCCTCTTACAGATTCACCAGAAATAATAATACTACCCGAAATTAATGGTTTCTATTATAAAAATGTAAATGTTGCCCCCCAATATGACACCGTTTTTTTTAACATTAGCAGCACAAGCGAATATAAAAGAATAATTTGGACGTAAGCGTCACTCAAGTGGAACTCCTAAATGTTTTTGCAGTCGCGACTCTCTTATGCTTCTGGCACAATTTGGAAGTATTAAATATCTAAACAGCTTTATCAATGCAATCTTTGAAAATAAATCACTGGTGGTTCCAGATATCTATCGTTGATTAAATAACAGTCCTATCCACCACACCATGTCAAAATCTCTACTTGTATATGAAAGCTGTGTTCCGATATCTCCTCGAACACCAGGCGTTCGATGAATATGTTGCATTGAAACAATTTCTTCCTCAGCCTTTCCATGATTGGGGCTATAATTGTTGTTTAAAAGATAGGAATTTGTTGAGATTGGTAGATGGAAGAGCTTTCTAAACGTTTAATAGGTAACCCATAGGGGAAGGTCACCTGAGGTGAAATTAAAAATTCTATCAAATCTCGTAAGCCGGGCAAGGCCCCAGGGACTGACACTATTACTAAGACTGCCATCAAGAAACTTCCAGACTCTGTTTTGGAGATGCTAGTACACATCGTCAATGCCATACACCATCTTGGATATTTTCCTAAGGTATGGAAGCAAGCCAGGTTAGTCGCCATCTCAAATAGAGATCAGGACTCCAAGTTCTCAAGGCTTTCGAGAAGGGCTTTCCGCCGTCTATCAGCTCTTCCGCTTTACGAAGACAATTCTTAATTCTTCCAGAGACGATGGGTGCGATGTTTCTTGAGTTTGCCCGGGCCTTCGACACTGTTTGGCATCGTAGAATTGTTTACAATATGATGGTGGCGGCGTTTAACCACGAAAAAAAGTGTGTATGGTCATATCTTCAGGACCAACGTTTCGCTATCAAAATCGATGATTCTATGTCACCAAGAATTGCTTCCACGGGCATTCTCCAGGGTTCGCGTCTAGGATCAACACTATTTCTGGCTTTTATCCATAATCTTCCTAGGATTCAGAGAATGCACCTAGCGATTTATGCGAACAACACCACCATTTTCATGTCATCCAGAAAGGAAGCCCTCGCAGTCTTCAACGCGGCCTTGATGCAATGCTACGTCGGTCGTGGCGTCGGTCGGCGTTTGAAACTTAATGAGATGAAGTGTCAGGCCATCCGTTTCACCCAGCGCTTGCGACCAGGCGTTCTATATACGCTGTCCTACCTCATTGGCATTCAACCAACCCACAGCCGGTAAGAGCTGCATCATCTGAGGAAGAAAAGGCTCAGGAGCTTTGCTTAGCCCTCGAAAGCGTGCGCTGGACAATAGTGGTAGTAGGTAATTCAAGGATTTCTGTATCTCGTCGGAGTCCTTCTTTTTTTCTCTAAAATCTGGGAGGTTAGCAAAACCCTCCTCAATTGTTCATTTCTTCCACAAACTATTTAAGGATTGAAGAACAGTGACTCTGTAGTTGAAGGACCTCAGAGTATTCATGCATGTGACAGTATAAAAAGCAATGGAACTACATTATCATTTCCTGCAACAACAGAAACACCAAGTAATAAATCAAAGCAACCAGAATATTTGAAAAACGAGGCGGAATATGGGATTAGAGTTTGTGATACGGAGAATTACATTTGTCAAAATTTTCAAAATATATTAAGGCCAACACTTTTAGGAGCCCGGAAATATTGACCAACAACGATTTCATATTGTTAGTCATGTAAAACAACTTTCTGTTAAATTCACCCATGAACATTCATTAGATTAGAATGATTTACATTCTCCGAACAAGTGGGATCATCCAAGTACAATATTGTCGCACAACATAGCCAATTATGCAGAGGGAGATATTGAGTCGTTTGTGAAGAAACCCAATATATTAGTTTTACAAAAATAAGAATACTGAGAATCCATTTTAAATAAAACCAAACGGTATACACTTTATAAAGAGTTTTGTGTTAAAAACAAAGCAAGGTCATATTATAAAACTAGAGTGATTACTATAGAATGATATATCTTTATATTTGATATGACCTTGTCTCTATTGAATTTTTTGCATCATCTCGTTGAAGATAGAGTAGCACAAAACGGCAACATAAGGTCCCATATATCCAATCGAAACCGATACTTTCCAATCTGGCCTCATTTTTTAACATATACATACGTACGATGCCCTTATATAAACATCTGCGACAGGTTTTTTGGGTGTAGAGAGAGGATCAGTTCTAACCAGCCAATAATTCATCAAACAATGCACCTAATCACGAGCCATCCAGAATCATTATATATAGTCGGAAGAAGAGAGCGCCTGCCACTTAGTTCTGTCGGTCATACGATACTTGCATCACCCTGCGTAAATAATTAGAATGATAATAGCTGAATAAAAACTGTATGCCAAACAAGCAGGCATCGGGGGCTTCCCCCATTAAATATCGGGACACTCTCGACTGTCAGAGGGAGAGACTGATAAATCTGTTTTGCGGCGGTGGTCATCTCGAGGAGTCTACGTACTACGGCAGGTTGCATGCACGCTATTGAGGGTCGTTGCATTGAATATCAAAAAACACTGGTTAGCTGAAGCGACAGTACTTTCTACGGGAGGCTACGGAGGGGTGATTTAGTGGCCGAACTAGAGGGTGGAAGGAGTGGTTGGCAGTGTGACATATGGGCGTATTGTACTGGTAGGCTTACGCGAAACCGCATTTCTAGTTCGTCTTTTAAATGAAGCGTGTACTCGTTTTTCACAATTGTAAATGTTTTCAATGAAATGTACCTAATTATCGGAAATTACCGTTTATGAAATTGCACTAAGCTAAATGTTGGAGTTAATAGGAAATTCACAATGTGGATTTTAAAGTTTTCAAGTATAGCAGTACCAGACGAAATGGGCAAATGGAATTTGACACCTTTTGTCTGTACTGTCATTGTCGAAGGAATCTCCGGCTACAATTTTGATCGATTTCACTAAATTTAAAGCATATAGTCGATAAATGATATACATATGTAGATGGCTAGAAAGACAAAGAAGTGGTACTCATAAGCAATTCTATAAATAACAAACTTCCTTTTTCGATCAATCTCATTTAACTTATAGCCCCATCATATGGACCGCGTATTAAGTTTCGGAAATAATGAAGTTACAATTCGGATTATATAGAGAAAAGGGGGTGCATAATGCTAATTCTTGTTGTATTATGTTACAATGGTAATTCAATTTTATGGACACATATATTTGTCCGTAATCCCATTATATACAATACGAATATATGGGGAAACGGAATGAGCAGTCTTTCATTCCGTTTAAGCGGAACATTATAAGTAGTTTCTTGTGCAGTTGCACACTAGAACTTCGGACTGTATTATAAATTCTTACAACTAAATAGGGCGGAATATTGAGTGCATCGATTACTAGGTAAGTATAAATCCAATATAGGCTGCTGTTTGTTTTCTTAATTTCTGCAATACCATTTATAGAATTTGCAAGTTAGTGCATATCGGGACAGTTTTATAGAAAACGTCACGAATTGAAGAAAACATAAAATGAATCAGGCATTCTTATCTCTGCATTTAATACAATATTTTGGCTGCAACAGTACCTTTCTTATTTCTTAAATGTCAGATGAGAATAATAAACAATCACACTTCAGAGTATTTATTTCAATTATCGTGGTAGAAGGTTTTCATTCTTTAACATTCATTTTGATCGTATCTATTTTCTTTTGCAAGATGTCTTGTTTAATTTTATTTCTTGTAGGTGTTGCCAAACTTAAAGGGCTAGTAAGAACACAAAGTTTTGCACGTTCTGAATAAACATCTAATATAGTTAACATTCTTTGCAATGCTATCATCTATTTCAGATTTAAAATTGAATTAAATTGTTAACCGAATTGCAGGAAATAGTTACAGCAATATTTTAGTTTGTACTGTGTACGTTTTAGAGTATTGAAAATAAGTGGAAATGTGATTAGTGCCCATAATAGCGAAGGATAGGCTCATGATGCAACTTCTGAGCGAGTTTTTGATGTACACCAGCAGAAGCTTAGCAATCAATATAGGAGCAATTTTCCCTTCCAAGATATTGTCGAAGTAATTGAAGCGCTCGGGGGAACACAATAATAAGCCACATTATCTTAATTTTGAGAAAAGCTAGAATGTATATTATGATTAAATCCTGAAATATGAATTTTAAAGAGTTCTGTTAAATTTTTTGGTATATAAAAGCGGCTATCGGTCTCTTTAAAATTCAATGACGAAAAAGATTGCTTTTTAATTAAAAAAAAAAAAGAAAAATTGAATAAAATGTGGCTTATTACTATTTTCCCCCGAGCGCTTCAATTGTAATTGCAATGTGCATTTATTTTATTGTCCCTAGATATACAATCCGCATTAGTGCGTGAAGGACATTTGAATACATGCTTTATTGTCTCTCTGTAGCTGGATTAGCAGACTGAGCAACATTATTGACATCTAATAGTCTTTTTGATAAAACAACGCATTCGTTTACTTCGTGGATACTAAATACACTACTTGCGCGACAATTTATACCCAACGGAACGTTATGATCAAGTTGGTACATAAAAATCTCACCAGAATATGTAGTAAACAGTTACGTTATTACGCTGTCCTTAGTAAGTTTCTTTGGGTGGTATTTTAAAAGAAGGATCCTTCTTCGATGACAGAAGTAGTAAAAATACAAAAAATATACAACTTACTCAAATTCGACGTTTCGCCACTAATATAAGTGGCCTCTTCAGAAGCAAAACTGAGAGGCGCCAGAAGGTCACGGTAACTCGATATGTTAACCACCTTCTGATTTTTACTTTTGTTTTATTATTGTATTGTATATAGTTACTTTACTGTGACGCTGTCAAAATCCAGAAGCCGTCATAACGGATCCTGAAACTGTGGAAGCATTCGATATCATTTAAGGTGTAAGGTTTTAAAGCTTTCTTCTCCTACGATTTTGTTTCACTTAAAACTCCCTATGGCAGCATTTTTCTCTTGTTTGCTACTTGAATATACAAGCTCTACAAATGTCGCCTGTTTCGTACTGTTGTTATAAAATGTAGCGTCATTTACATATGTAGTCTATTGATACCATCTAGAATGTATGGTTGCACGATGTGTCGTGAAAATCCTTATCTATCCAATGGAATCGCTAGTGTCCCTAGATAAGTCAACTGCTTACCATCCCTAAATGATAGCTTGAAGAAGATATGATATCAAGTGTATTGGTTTCCACATGAAGTATTTAAATGACTGGATAGCTGAGGTGGCGAGATTGACCGATGGGAGAAGTACTAGATTCTTAGGCGAATATTCAAATCAAATGGGGGAGAATGTTGTAATCGTTTTGCTATTCTTATATAATTAACAGTATTTGAAACGAGATGATGCAAGAAGAAAGCTACGAAACCTTTTACATTTCGCAAGATTACACAGCAAAAACTGCAGTAGTAGACTTGACAAACAAACAAAAAAGAAATGATAAGTCGCTTAGGTGGCCTATACAGTTGCATCCACCACAAACACAAAAATCTTAACCACAAAATCCGCACCGTAAGGGATCCACTATGAGAAAACGTGAATCTATACAATGCTAAATAATGCATTATTGACAACATTTAAATTTGAAGAACACTAGCAGCCTATTAAAAAAAAACATTCGCTGATAAGGGCATCTATTCTGAAGTAGTATCAAGATTTTCACAAAATTTAATTCAAGAATTTTGCAATACGACAATAATATATATGGAAAGGTATTTACAACATACAGAAATGTATTTTTTGAAAATATCGTTTACCTTAAATAGTATTTCATACTCCAATGGGCAGCAATCACACAAATTAAGAAAAATATTGGAAGAAAATGGTTACATAATTTAGAATCCCAATATAAATATGAACGATTTTTCCTTAGCGACCTTTTTCCATATTTTGATAAACGAAAACATTTTAAGACATTGAATAATTTCAATCTGGGGGAGAGTCGCCTATCTTGGACCATTTTTCAATTACCGTTTGTATATAGAAAACAGAAAAATTACCGGCTGTTTAAAAATAGGGGATTGAGAGTACGTTTATGGACAGTCTTAAAACCATCATGTGTCTCAAATTATTGTAAATATTTTATTTCATATAAATCAAAAGTACTAGCAAAAGTCCAATTTGGAAAACTAGTACCCTTAATTGGACCACCAGTTTCTTAAATTGGACCAGTCAGACAAAGAATGATAAAATAATTATATAAACTCAAAAAGTCAACTCATAAAGAAACATTACATCTAAAAAGAAACAAATGGTGATTAACCCTTGTTAACCTTGTTTTTTAGCACAAATATCACAAAACCAAGTTTCATTTTTAGCCACACTCTGTTGATGCACTATCCCCGCTTCTTTTACCTTCTCAGATTTTGTTACAGCTATCGAATTCGTAGAATTTCTCTCAGAATTCAACTGCTTTTTTATGGTTTGTATTCCAGATCCAGATGGTTTTGCTCTCAAAGCTTCTAAATCGGCGAACCGGTCAATTCGACGGATTCTTGAGTGCGGCTTTTCCGTACTGGTGGAACATTTGCTTGTTCTTTGACCGGTAAAGGGGAAATGTCTTGTATTGAGACATCTAACGATGTTGAACATTTTTTCCGCTGTAAGTGTACTAGGGACTAGTTGTCATCAGAAGACGATACTGACCCAGGTTGCCTCGGTGCTCCAGTTTCTTGTTGCCCATTTAAGACAGCAAAATCACTTTCCTTGAAAATGTTTGTATCGATGGGCCATATCCCTGTAGAACGGAACGCATTGGTCGTATTTCGGACAGTTGCTAAGAGTCCATAAGCTTCCCCAATAAGAGCAAACACTTGAAACATGGAAACTGTGCGTCCCACATTTGTTCTCAACCATTTTTCGATTGCTTGGCAGTAACAATTTTGAAAGGATTTCAAAAAACCGACATCCAACGGTTGGAGGCGGTGTGACGTATGGCTGGGTAATTGTAGTAGTCTAATGCCATTTGTCCTGGCAAGTTGTAGAGCCTGACGATTCTTGCTATAGGTCGAATGACCATCCAACAACAACAAAATTCGGTTATTCGGACTTGGTTTAGTAAATTTCATGAAGTGCTCAAGCCGTCTGATAAAGAGCTCCGAGTTAATGTAACCGGAGTCACTAAGTGTGACTATGCTTCCTGGAGGTGCTCCATCAGCCAACTCGTCTTGGTACCGTTTTCTTTTGTAAATTATCATCGCGGGGAGAAATTGCCCTGCAGCACTTGCACAACATACCACAGTAGTGTTGATTCCCCTTTCGCCAGTCGCAACACCTCCAACTCTTTCCTCGTAGAGCTACTACATACTTTCGGACATTTTTGTTGGACAGTTGAGCACCCAATCTCGTCTACATTAAAATTTGCGCAGCTGTCAACTTCTCGTTGTGGCAAATTTTCATCAGAAGCGAAAAAATTGCATCAACCCTAGTCTGATTAAATCCTTTTGCCCTCGCCAAAGACGTTGACTCTAGTTGCCGGAGAGTTAGCTCCTTATGTCTAACCATGAAACCATAATACCATTTTTTCCGGCCATTCGCTTTTCTTGATTGACATTATTTTTTATGCGATTTCTAGTTGCAATTTCGAAAGCCAGCTTACGAACATTAGTTGTCATCCTAAACATGTTCTCTGGGGTTAAAAGGTGCTGAACTAGTTCTTGCTCTATGCGTTCCGAAAATACCGTAAATCTTCCCATTCTTTTTATTTCATCATTTGCACGTTTATTTCGGTTGTCGATATGTCTCTTAAGCGTTGCTTTTGGAATATCGAACGTTGAGACCAAAATCACACCTTCGAAATGCTTCAAGTGCCTTTACTAAAGATTCTTGGTCTCACTTTCCATATTTACAACGTGTAGACATTCTGTAAGTAACAAGGTAATTATTAAAAATGTTGTGTACCCTAAATTGGACCAGTCCAATTTAAAACCCACGTACACACGGTAAGTTGTCGAAAATTAAGATCAAAGCGGATATTTTTCTAACTCTTCACGTATTTCAACAGTGTCTGTAGTGGCAAACGCGCGCGTTGGTACTTTGCATCAGTTTATATAGTACTTCCTTGTAGAACAGTAAGATCGTGCTACGAGGTTGGTACGTATTCAAAATTGAAGCGGTCCAATTTCAGAGTTGGTCCAATATAGACGACTCTCTTCTACATTTCTGTTGGGATAAGATATTCAATTCCAACGACCTGACAATTATTAATAACACTTGAAATAATGTTGAAACCTTTCTAAGAAAGGGCACATAGACACAGAAAATATGACACCTACTCGTATTAGCAGTCACTTATAACTGAATAGTGCAAATGCCTTTTTATGCAAATAACCAACAAGCAAATTCTATTTAAAAAAATTAAAATTTCTACGCCATGGGTGAACGTGTTGCTATTTTACTTGTGGCAAGTGTACTTTTCTTCTTCTCTTTTTAAACATGGTTTTCTATTCCCGTTCTATTGAAAGTTTTCAGAATGAAATTTTGGTTTGTATATTTCTTAACTGTAATTGTAATTTTTATTGTATCCTCTAGTTTTATTCCTCGGTGTTCTAACAAACTGCTTCACCATTAAGTATGAAATTGCTCCTTCGCATATTCATATACTTGCATCCCTACTAATCGCAATAAATATCGTAACGACGCTACCATACAAATTCGTCATATTATGTTGATTTTCAGCAATATTTTACGTCTGCAATTGCACAAAACCGTTCAGCCCTAAAGTGCTAACAATGCTTTTGTACAAAAACAAGCGTCATGATGATGAAGGGGACGTACGAACACAACAAATCAGCCGATTATTAAATCGGTTTATGGCGGCCGTATAGCCGTAGATGTACAATACGTACAATCGCAGAAATACATACATTCGCACACATAGTAACTCACAACCTGCTGCCGCTAAAATACATAGAACATGTGACAGATATGAATGGGCAAGGCAGCATAAAATGATCATTCGTTTCGGTAGAAGTTTTTGTGCTCACTGCCGATTGCAGGATTGTACAACTACGATTAAATTTCCATAGCCATTACTGAATCCAGTCGGCGACACCCTCGAAGGACGCTTCTGAAACATTTGCCGAATAAACGCGCTGGTGTTAATGAGGATGTATTCACGAGATATGTTATAAAAGGTACCGTCAAATTTTGTCTTTTATCGTGTTGCAATTCGTTGTAATTATGCACACACTTGTTATGCCATCAACTGCATTTGATTTAAGGAGACTTTCATTGTAGTGATATCTTCGTTTCTTTTTACTTGACTTGATTGTTTTAACTGTCTGAATTTATCCAAAGTTCATTAGGTTGTGCCGAGTGTTTTAACGTTGTGACAACTTTCGAATTTCCAGACACTCCGTATTGTTAGCAAGGATTACTATCAACTGCCATTGGTCCTGTTTCACGGTCTTCTAATCTAGTCTGATTCAAGTTTTGTTATACGGGCTGAAAATTTAATTTAGTAGACTGATTATCAATGTACTAGCGCTGTAGCAATATGAGACTGTATACTGTTTATGTATACACTAAGGATCAGAATACCATAACATGAATAGCTACGAAACTAACACCATTAAACTATGCTTGCAACTGAACTTTTACCATTAGCGATATCTATTAAAACCAAGAGAATAACATATACCTACAGCTCTCTCTGTCTCAAAACTAAGAGACTTGTTTACGAACTTGTTAATTGCGGGTAATTTCGTTTAGCACTTTATGCGTTCCAGAAATCTTATGCTCGCTTGCGCGAAGTAAACAACAACAACGAAATAATTTCAGCAAATCCTCCGGTGGCCGTCCGTGAAATGGCTGAAGCTTGTTCGCCGCCTTCGAGATGTGACAAATCGTCACCTGGTGACCCGTATCGTCGGATTCAACCTCGGTCTCTTGGTAGCCCGCGAGAGCCGTATAAACCTTGGATCCACATACAGACGTAATCATATCAGCAAGCTAACTGTGAGAACTGCCCTCCTCCCGGCTTAATGGATCCATTACGACGGCCTCGGTCTTCTTATTGCAATGTGCTAGCCGGCAGGGACCGTATATGCAAATGGAATGACCTTTATTAATACATAATTTCCGTGGCGTTGTGCGGAATTACAGAAAAATACAATGAAATATTGCGGTCGAGGGACCGGCTACCATCTCATGTAAATACAGATGGACACGCGGGAGAAAAAAAGGTAGAAAATGTAATGTCCGGAAACTGCCCGCCTGAGTAATTTTTGAATTATAAAAAAGAGGGTTTCTTAAAAGCATTAAAATAAATAAAACGAAAGGGAGAAACCGTGTTCATATCAGCGTTATAGGCGGTATATTATACCAGACAATGTAGTATGATTGTGCGGAGAACTAAGGTAAAAAATTAGAATACTAGAGGTGTATAGTCAAGTTATTTTAAATTAAAATATATTTACAAAGTTGAAAGTTTCTATGTGCCTTTCCTAGATATTTCATATAACAGTGTTTTAACCTTTTTCTCTTAATAATTCCCTAGATAGACTGCCTCATTCTAGTTCTATTTTTTTAGCAAATTTGACATTTCAGGCCATAGTAGTTACAGTTTTCTTTCATTCAAGGATAATTACATTACATTACTAAATTTATATTAACTAAGCTTAAGTGTGTTAACTGAAGATGAGAATATATTCCTCGAAATAAACTGCTTTGAAATAAAATATTTCTTACGGCGACAGAAGGAGAGTGATTTTGGAAAATTTATTATATAAATATATTAGAGAAAGCAAATAATACACTTGAAAAATGATACACTTTATTATACATCTCTTTCGGGACTCACTAAATTTCCATAAAATATCTCTTAAAATTTATCACGACCCTTTGAACAAAACCTAATGTAATAAACTTCTTTCGGGAAGCAAAAAAAGAAATTTATATTTATTTTCCGCACACAGGATTACTTGCCGCATTAAATATTAACGGTAAAAAAATTGCACGCACCTAACCCCAAAAACTTTTTGCAGAAAGGGTGGCCTAGAGCGTAACATGTTCGGGGTCAGATGAATCAGATGCCACTAGAACGTTATCAATTATTCAGGCTCACATCTGTTGGTGCGCCTACGATATAACGGAGAACAGCAATACTAACACAATAACTAGAACGTGTATGTACTGTTCGCTTGTAATACGAAGGACCCCACACATGTTAGTCTGCATAATTTTCGTATTCTTCTATTTACGATCGTTTTCGACCATTTGTTTCGCAGCCTCTAACTAAATTTCGTGAAGGTTATAAAAATAGAGGGAAAATGTATGAGATCCGTTTTATGGAATTTGCTCTCTGGTTGATTTGTCTAAATGTGAAACGTTTACTATTTATTTTTCTGTTCTGCACGGCTTCTATTATGTCCTGGCCCACTGTATGATAACGCAATATATTTGTTGTCCAACATTCTAATAAGATAGTAGCGACATCACGGATTCATAGCATTGTGTAGATGGTATAATGTGTCTATTTATTTAAATTCTTGATAGATGCCTAAAACGTCGTTGCTAAAAACTAGTTGATTGACAGCATCTGCCCTGTCACTATGCCACTCGATATCAATAAATGTAATAATTACAACACTCGTGTTTTGTGTTGTTTTTGGATAAAGTACATGCAAACTGAGTCTCGAACAATGGCTTTTAGTTTATTAGAAGGCTCAGTTTCTCTTCTAGAGTGTACTACATATATGTACATACGTGGCACTGAAGCGAAGCACAGAGGAAGGAACGATTATATTTGAATTTGCAGTTTGTATTTGTTCAGGTTTTACAAAAGATTCTTCAATAGCATTGAATTCTGCATTTATTAACTATCTGATCTGCCACAATCTATGATCGATTATTCTATCTTTGGAGTACTCTGCCATTCTACCATCCACTGTTTCATTGTATTAAAATATTATCATTTATGCCCAGCTTCGGTAAACTCCTGGATGTTTTGTTGTATGCCTCGTTCTGTTTTTCGTGTAATTCTGTTTAGATCTTTCTAACTTCTTTCAAACTGATTATCATTGGTTGATACAGATGCCTATTTACTGGTGACTCTGCCTTCATTTTTCTGTTTATAAATGAGTGAGAAGGAAAGTACTCCAACAGGGTAATTTTTCATAATTATTTTTATGAAAATTATACCAGCTCTTTAAGCCAATGTATTAGAACGATAATGTCAAGGAAACAAGAAACTAAGCTGAAAATGTGCAGTATTGAAAGGAATGTCAGAACACAGTTATCTGGCGATCTATATCTGTTTATGAACTGTTTAAGAAACTTTATAACTTCACCGATATTTTTGCTTTTATCTTCATTGGCTTCCATCCAAAAGGAATACGCATCTTTAAGAACCATACGACCTACTATTTATGTTGCATGTATCAGTGTTTCATCAACGTTTTCGTGGAGCCTTTGGAACAGCATCATTTGTAATGGTTTCCTTGAATTATTGATCTAATTGACAAATGTCATAGTGCTTTATGTACTTTTTAATATCATTGGTTAGATTGTTCAGTAATACTATTTGTCTTCTTACTCGTAATATACATCTATGAAAACCAATATGAGTATTTCTTTGAGGTGTTTTGGATACTACAATCTTTTTATTTTAAAGTACCAAATCACCAGATAAAAATAGATCATCTCTAAGTGTATGGAAATGAACAAATTTTACATTCAACTGTATTTTATCAGATCATTGTAATAATTGATACTTTTTATCAATTTTAAGATAGAATCTTAACATATAAGCTCTTAAAAAAGTATTTACTAAGTACATTTCGGTTCCAGGTAAGTATGGTATTTCTGTATTATATTTTACAATTTTAACAACATCCCTTGAACCTCAGCTTATGGCTCAACTTTCAACAAATCTTTGTAACAAATTGATACAAATTGATAATCAGTATAGAAATCTGGTGACTGACTACAAACTGGTGAAATTTTTTATTTACAAACACTATGCTTAGCAGCCCTTTTTCAATGTGTTTACTTTTATAACTTCTAGAGGCAAATAGGATGCGTTTATTTTCTAGTAGTAGGCAACAACCGAGTTCCGTTGATAACGCATCAGTTTGAATAATTAATGTTTTCGTATTATCATTGATTCTTTTTGATGATGTGGAGTCTATTCAGATTATCTCCTTTTGTGTCTATGAATCAGACTTCGCACCTGCTTCTAATATTATTTGACCCATAAAATTTCTCTCTAAAGTTATCAAAATAATTGTCAAAATTCAGTATATCGTTAAGTACTTCAACGTTTCTCTTTTGGAAAATATGTGTGGAAAATGACATTCCAATGGGAAGATGATTACATTTGTGTTGACCAAAAGGGTAAGCCGGGTTGACACGATGAGAGTAAAATGTGATAGTAACTATCACGACAGTAGCTCTCATGCTTCTATCATAGTGTCAACCGCATGAGAGTTCTTTGCGCACTCTCGTGAGAGGACTATCGCACTATCTCACTGTGCTTGATAGTTCGGGTCGGCGTTCACCCTATCGGGTCGGCGTTCACCCTATCGGGTCGGCGTTCACCCTATCGGGTCGGCGTTCACCCTCTCGGGTCAGCGTTCACCCTATCGGGTCGGCGTTCACCCTATCGGGTCGGCGTTCACCCTATTGGGTCGGCGTTCACCCTTTCGGGTCGGCGTTCACCCTATAGCGTCGACCCTTAAAACTCTGCGGCTGCACTACCCCATCCCTGGTTTCATAGTTCCAGAGTAACGGGCGTGGCGGGAGTAGACTTCGTATATAGGGGAGGATTCTTGGGCGTAAGCATGGGCATACGCTCCGGCAGTCCGGCCGCTAACCGTCGGAATATACGGTGGGTAAGTGAGGCACCCTACGGCGCTTACCTAGAGAACTCTGCAGCTGCACTACCCCATCCTTGGTGGCCACACTCAGGGAAACGGGCGTGGCGAGAGAATTTGGCGAAGATAGTAGGGGAGGATAAAAGTCGGTTCGCCGAGGAGTAGTCCGACCGCTGGTTGTCTGGTTGGGGAAACCTTTGGTTTCATCCTAAAACAACTCGGTGACTCTGGGACCCTACGGTTTCACTGTAGCTGCCGCGGATACTTGATCGCCGGAGGGGCGAAAGGGTTGGCGCGGTTGGCATTTTGGGGTAGGGCTTTTGCCCGGCCGTCCCCGTAGTTCAGGCTTAATTCACGGGCGGGCTGGTTGTACCTCACGGCCAGATTCCGTTTCCCACGCTTGGCCGATAGTAGCCATCCGCAAGGAGGCCTAGGCCCCGTGGGGTTAGATGTGAGGTAGGAGTTCGCTAAAGCGTCTCCAACGGTGACCCGTCCAACGTTGACAAGAAAACTTGTCTAACATGGGTAGCACGGGAGAGAGGAGCCCACCGGTTCGCCGGGCCTCTCTGAGAGGTGTCGGTCTCGTGCGGGCAACTGGTTTCGTGCCTCTTTGTCCTGAGGAGTGTGTGCACTTTCCCTGTTTTGCCGCATACCTAACGGTCGGTCGGCAGCTGGTGCCTCTTGGGGTCCAGCAACCACTTTCGTGTGCTTGATAGTTTAGAGTACTATCACAACCGAACAGCACTAGCGCTATGAACTACGATCATACTATGAACTATCATACGCAGTTTTGCTTCAGTATTGGAAATACCATTTTAGGTTCTAAGTGAATATCTTGTGGTATATAGCTGTAGAGAAGATGGGTAATTTGAATATTGCAACATTTCTCGAGGAATACCAAAAATGTTCTTGTTTATCAGACAAAAGTCATTCAGACTACAAAAATCGCGATAAAAGAGATTCTGCGGAGAAGTTACCTACTTTCGGAAATATTTCTCTTCTTATCTTTTCGTTTTTTGCTTTTCTATTGCGGACACCATTTTCACAACAACACGAATACAACATAGTTGTTTGCTGGGCCACATTTTTGTAAATATTTCGGTTAAATAATCTCACAGTGTAAACACTTCACTCTTCTATAGAGTGCTATCATAAACTATCATGATAGTTACTATCAGATTTTACTATCATCGTGTCAACCCAGCTTAATAAAGGTGGAATATTCTTAATTCTTTACATATTTCGTCTCAATGGCGCTAAAGTAACGTTTACCTTTGAATTCTAAAATGAAATTTATGATATACATACGTTTTTTTTTTAATGTGTGGTGGGTGCTTAGTTGCAGTGACTCCGTAAGCTGTATTACTTGTCTGGCAAATTAGATTGTGTTATTTATATATAGCTTTGTTTAATGGCTTTGAATTAGGGGACACAACCTTAAAGAGCTCCTTGGTTTCTCAACTACCATTAAATTATGAACGCATTCAGCTGGATGACCAGCTTTAGAAATTATCTGCATTAATTTCAAATTATCAAGTCTTTCTTTTACGTTTTCATGAAACGTATGTATATTGTACTACAGAAGATATACTAGAATAAACGCATTTAATTACTAACGCGGGGTATCAAATTCAGTTTTATGCAACTTTTAAGCACATGAATTGGTTGAGTTTCTAGGTTAACTACTATAAGATCTACCCATTCTGATATATGCCAATTGCAAAGTTATGAGAAGTAGTTTCAGTGGTTTCGATTTAAAAGTATCACAAGTAGCGATAATGACAAGGATTTCTTTGTATGAGTCATTTTCATCCAACTCCACTTCAGGAACTTTATTTCGTTTTCCTTTAATATCTGATTTTGTCTTATCTCTGCTATTGTTTCCTTTTTTTCTGTTTTTTTGCCCTTCATTTTAGTACATATCTTAGCCAAATGGTGCGTAGGGTACATGTATCTGACTTGAAGTTTTTAGTTAACTATATAGCTTTACAGTAACCTTGAATTTTCTTTAGTGTTGAACATCTTCTGACTTCTAATGTCAATTATTAAACTTAAGTTTTCATAGTGAAGTTGTTTCTGTTATTGTTGTTTAGATCTTCTCCAAAAATGTTTAACAATTTTGCAATTGCAATTTTTAACATAAAATTTCTGTTTAAACTTTGACCAATTGATTGGACGGTAGGTGTTTAAACAGTTTTATTTTAAACAAGTCAGATGCCACAGTTATTTAACTCACAGAAAACACATCGAACACATTAACGAATCGGTTACTAGTCAGACCTGACATTAGAGTTATTGCAAACACGAAATAAGTGCCAACTTTAATTAAGGATACATTAATAAAGGACTTAAATGTTGGAATAATAAAGAGAGTTATTGCAACCGCGCCATCATTAATGAGAGTTTCTTTAAATTGACAGTTGCGTTTGAGGTTAGGTTTACATGCAATGTAAGGGTCACTTAACCTCAACTATGCAAAATGGTAGGTTCTGCTGTCAAAGTAAAGGCAACTTTAAATAAAGTTCCCAGTTCCCTTATTTAAATTAAATACAGGCTACCTGTATTTTAATAACGGCATACTTTTAAATTTTAATGAAATGCGCAAGCGCACTTGTCAAAATAAAGGATTCTTTTAATAAAGGATCTTTTAAAAATAGATCTCTATGTTTATATTTATTTAATTAAAGTAGACCTTTTGTACTTATCAATTCCTGATTTAACTCTAAAACTAATTATGTTTATATTTATATGTTTAAATCCTTAGGTACACTTAAAACAAGTCATTCAAAACTTAATGATCAATGTGCTAATCTTTCATTGCTATAAATCACTTGATTGACACTATCTGCACTGTTGCAGCGCTACTTGATATTAATGCCTAATAAAGATATTGATTACAACACAGATAAGAGATGCAAATCTCGCCTAAAGCTGACGCAATAATTTTGATTTCACAAGAATAATGTCCGAGTAGCCCCTAAAACATCTCATTATTGTTATCCTTTAAACCAGTATTTTGAATGCGTCGTAGCAATTTTCTTTTGTGACTTCTAATACTTTGCTTTTTTGAAAGTTATATTTTATACTAAAAATGAATTCTATAGACATTTTCAAAACTCTACTGTTGAGTGATATTATTATTTCATTACAAAATCGATAACAACATAAATATTTACTTTTTATTCATGAATCTCGTGTGCTGTTACTGAAACCTAACGAAATTTAATTTGTATTCGTAGTTCGAATGTCATTAAGAGAATGACGTTAAATTATATTTCCACGGTTATAACATTTGAATATTAATTAAAAATATATGTCGGTACGTTTGCACGAATACCAGTTACATGCGAACGTTTGTGTTGAATGTATATGTACGCATTGTACACGATATAAAATATTGGTCAGTGTAATATAGCGACTTTTTATTTGATTAAAAAGCACCTTCAACGTGCAATACGCGACAACAATTTACACGCAACAAAATGGCAAACACGTTACTGCGATGATCTGTTAATTTGTGCCTGTGTCCTGTGTAAACGGGAGCGGTTTGTTTATCAGTCACACCCCTCGGTCAACAATGACTCGTTATGAACAAACAAGCATCAGGCACCGGCCGCAAATTACGTGGATTATTAGTTTACTGTGGTGGTACGTTACTGCTTCTGTATTCGGCGAATACTTTTACGGCTTATGGCTCAATTTAAGACTAAACTTGGTTTTACATTGCAATTATCTGCAATCTTCTTGCACACGCATACGTAGTTAAACTTTTAATTACTAACAGTGTTATAGAGTTTTGGATGAGGGGGAGCTTTACCATCAACTTTATAGAACATCCGTGTAATTTGCTATCGTACTTTGAGTATTGACATTGTCAGTCTAACACGATAATAAGTTATTAAAAGTAGAACAAATTAATAAAGGTTATATTTTTTCCAGAATTTTTTATAAGTTTAAACAACATAAAGAAAAAGAATTAGAAAATTTTATTTTATTTTTTTATATTCTATAAAGTAAACATTATATAAGTTATTGTCATTCCCTAGATATTTATAATATGTATGGTGTAAAAAATAAGTAATAATCAAACCTAGGATATATAGTTAGTCTGTCTAGAGTGCGACCAGGTGAACATGACCCCTCAAGCAGCACCATCGATTTGTCATTTACATTCCCAAACAAAAACTCAGCGCGCCAAAATTTAAATGTGATATAATCTTATATGAGATAATTCTCACAATCTAAAGAAAACAACCTAGAACAAGACTGTACCCTGCTGTCAAACATTCAAAGTGATGGTTAGCGGGGGTGCGAGGTAAGAGGTTGGCAAGTTAGTTCGCATATTTTCCGCGGGCCAGATTAACTTGGTCGCGCTCTAGTGTTTATTAAAATTTGTTGACATCTGATGAAATACAGGAAACTTAATCAGGATATCGTTTTAGACTTTGGCACATTTAATACATCATATGATCTTGTGTTACATACTGGCACAATGAAATGAATTAATGCCAAGAACTCAGGTGAATCAATTCTGTTTGCCAGTAAGTTAGGTATAAATGTGCTCGTCTTATCTTACGACTATAAGGCAAACAATCTAAGTGACGTTCCTCCAATAAAGATACGTAGCTCGAACCACATCCACGATAGTTGCCGGTAATTCCATCTGATGAATACTTAAAAAATCGAGGTTCTACACTAGATCGCTTGGTGCAGAGGTAGAACATTAAACACTTCAACCCACAAATCACCAAAAAACTTTTCACGAAAAACCGACGCGTTTTGACAGCAAAGATATCATTATTAAGGCCATAATGAAACTAAAACTGAGTTTCCGGTCGGTTTTTTGGTGTTTTGTGGGTTCAAGTGTTTAGTGTTCTACTTTAACAATCACTTCTCAATTTCTAATAGTTGGTGAATATAATGTGGATATGAGACTAATGTGCAATATTACAAATTGCTCCGTAGAAGTGAATAATATAGAATTCTAATTGCTAGGATGTTATTAAAATTACGATAGCATCCTATTATAAATCCGACAGACTTTAAGGCACAAGCACATAGCGGATACGAAACTTTTTCAGCATTAGAAACTGATGTTTAGTATGTGACGAAAATATAAATATATTGTTTATAGTTGAGAGATTGCTTTCCTGTTACGCAGAAAAGGTTCTGGTACAGCGGTAAGGTTGCGTAGTTCTCATTATGTTGGGATTATGCCCACGCCCAAGAAAATGTGTCGCAAATTGCTCTCTTTTAACTAATTTATTGTGAAAAGCTTTGATTTTATGGCATTCATTAACAAATTCATGGGACTTACAGGTTTGAGTAAGAAGCGTTCTTAATTTGCACACCGGCAGGTTACTATTTTCTCCCACTGTACCCTTTTATATCTTTTAAGAATTTAAATACTGTATGCCGCTTATACGTTGGTTGCAACTGGCGTGTCAATATTTTGACATTGTGTAACCGAGTTTACTTCGTGTCTTTACTCTCAACAAACTTTACGAACAAGACAGGAAGCCTGAGTATGTCCATCCGTGGTCGACATGGTATAAGCTATAAGCAGCAGCATTCAGTTTCATGATCTATGTATATGTGAGAATCCAACGGCCAGCCTTATAGTAGCTGCGTCAAGTAGTTTGTCACATTTGACAGATTTATTTCGAAATAAGTTCAGATAAGCTCGTTTACCTAATCTTGTTTCACATATGTAACAAAGTTGTTTTTGTGTAAACTTTTCCAAATTTCAGCTGCTTTTGTAATACAATCAATAGTAGTAAGCCGAAAAGGGGAATCGGTACGTTGTGGTAATGTAGTGGACTATAGGCAAAGTCCTGTTATTTTCGTGAATATGGTATTTATATAATTTAGTTCCAAGATGGCGACTTGTGCCAATCTTCAGCCACACCACTATATCGGCAATCTAGATGATTGTCCTGAGATTATTGCCACTGCCCCTAAATATGTTCGTAAGTACCAAGTTGACAGTCATTAAACATAGAACTAGTATACGTACTTATATCTACCACTAATATTAAAGAATCAACAAGCAAACTGAGATCACAAATAAAGCAATCACTTCTTCAGTTTTTTTTAACTTATGCCATGCAAGCTTCATCTTTTTTCTCAAAATTTATTATTGTCACTCAAAACTTTAAAATTCATCATATTGCTACGTCTGTACTTTATACCTGCCCTGTACAATTTACAGCCATGTACACTGGTTAGTGCGTTAGGTAAAACGAAAATAAAATTCCGACAACTGTAGATATGCTTCAATTAAGTATCGAGTATCAAGATGGATAGAACTATGGTTAATCCATCTATATTAAAAAGTTCTCGCTAGCTAAATTAACGCTCATGTTATCCATAATTTTGCCTGTGTGATATAATGTCGTGTGAACACGTTAACCGCATGCATCCAAAGTCTACTCTCCAACACATCCCAAAGCTGCCATACATTATGTAGGACTGATGTAGTTTAGTATCAAAATCAAACCAAATAATAAATTTGAACGTACGTCTGATACTAATTAGGTGGTTTTATGTAGTTTAAAACTGCATAATATTCTCTTAGAATTAACACGTAGATTATTAACTACTATTAAATATGACTAAATGTATACAAAACATTTTTCTTTCGTCTACGTTGAGACGGAATTAAATTTCGCTTAGAACCGCTGGATTTGATACGGTCAAACATCGATAGGTACAAACCGTCGTTCTAATTCGCTTGATGCAATAATTAACAGCAGAGTGACATCTCCTTAGTGGCCAGGCAGACGTTCTAATGGTTGGTGCGGTCACTTCGGTCGGCAACTGTAATTACCTATTTATAACAATGGTAGTATATCGTCTTCCATGACAACTGAGTAGAAATATACGTTCGCATGCTTCTCCTAATGTGTCAAGCTTCTAAATGGATTCGACGTTGCCAAATTATAAAATAAATTGTACAGTTGTGTGCAGGATTTTCTTTATTTCTTTCTATAAATAGAAAACTATTACCTTCAATTAATTTGATTCGTATATTTTAAGGAGTAAGTTAGTTTTGACATCCATTTACTAATACTGGAGTGTATGAGTTGGATTATATAATATAGGAAAAGAAACCATTTGAAATGAATCACATTGTGACGCTGAGGTAAAAACGTATCTAGCAGGAAATAAAATGCGAATGTACCGCAATAGATCTATCTTCATATATCTCTGGCGGTTTTCAGTTGGTCCTTTCTTACTTTTGCATTGATAAATATGTGACAGTTTCGCGAAACAAACGAAGCTATTCGCAAAAAGGAGATAGAAATATACTGGGGCTTTTTTCAAGTCCTATTTTGTAGCAAATGATATACCTGGCTGGGTATTACACTATCTACTTTTCGGGGAATATTACTGCGGGTGATACGGGATTAAAGGTGCAACCATTACCTAATTAATGAAATGTATTCATCAACTTATAAATAACGTTTTAGGATCTTTTGCAAATAGTGCAGGCAAGAACAGCCAATGAGGACAAACGTACGCGTCACTTACCAACGTCAGATTTGTAGTTCCCATGTTCTGTGTAGGCTGTACACTTGTCCTGCCACCAATTTCTACGAGAAACTCGCTGGATTTAATCTTCTACGATTGATTCTTTATAAATTTCTGAGCAGCCTCCACGTTATCAATATTTACCAGTCTACTACCTTAATCTTCTTAAAGTAAATAAAATTTGCTTCAAAATACTGACTAGTTCATGTATACTGTACATGTATTTAGAGTTAAAGGTGGCGCTAGCCATGATGATCTACAATAATAAGTTTCAATCACAAGTTTAAGTTGCAATTTGTTCAAGTTCTGATTTCATTTAGGAGTCTCTTGCTTCATTCTTAATGGTTTTGGAAATATCGTCTCTGACCATTAATGCTATTGGCTACATTTACCATTTTGATAATTGAGAGAAAAACTAGTGTCCTCCTGAGGGTCACTTTCCAAATCTTTCATATCCATTACCTCCAAATATTTCAATTTATGTTGACGGTTTCACAATCGCTTAGTGTTGCCTGTTTTATGTCTTCTGGTTCCGGTCCTCAAGAAATAGCTGAAAAGTATGATGATTTAAAAGATAGCCCAATGATACAAGTACATCCAAGTACTCGGATAATATCACTCATATATAGAGGATGCTTCATTAATTATGGGAAATATTTTAACTGGAGATACTACGTGTCAAATAATGATCATTGATCAAAAATAGCTTTATTCAAAATCGCACCGTTTTCGAGATGAAGGTCTGAAAATCGTTTTTTTTTCCATCTTTAAGCTAATCTACTTGTTGGCAAAATTACAGCAGAGAGAAAATAATATCCCCTTGTGTTAACATTAACACAACTATTTTGTTTTTCGATTTACAAGCACGAAATTAGCAGCACCTAATAGACCAGTTAAAATGCCAGAATTAAGCTCCTTTTGTAGACACTTCGTATTATGCCGTGTTTTCGAGAAAAACGAAAAAGTTCGGAAGGATTTGTGGCTAAAAATAGTTTAAATAGCAAAAATCCGCGTAGGCCAACACTCAAATTCTACGTCACTGGCGGGATTGTAATTTGAGGACAATTTTTCGATTATTCTTCAATACTTCCTACGTAAACAACATAGTCATTTTTTTTTCTGGAACGTTGAAGACCTTCATCTCGAAAACGGTGCCATTTTGAATAAGGCTATTTTTAGTCAATGGTCATTATTTGACACGTAGTATTTACAGTTAAAATGTTTTCCATAATTAATGAGACACCCTTTACATAAAGAGCGCTTCAAATCCTCCTTTCTTGCATTTGTGCAAATTGGAACTTAACGTAATGTTAGTCCAAATGTCAGTTTTCTAAACGTAAAAAGAAACAGTGCTCGCAAAGAAATAAGGGTGGAAAGAGTGGATAAAAAATTTACAGCTACCACATACGAAACTACTCTCTAAATAAAATCATCAATATATACTCGTATAATACGACAAAGATTGTTTGGAATTAGGAGGAATTGAGAGGAGAAGGAATGAATACTGAAAAATTTCAGGTTGGAGTCAAGAAATGATCAGAAATGAATTTTAGAATTTTGGGCGTCACCGTAACACTAACGGTTTTTAATTGTAAATCAGCGACGATTAGTTCTTTGCAAAAATAATTTTTAAGCTACTATTTTTGTATGGAGTTTTCTTGACTATTGTACTTACAAGAAAACTCGCCAATTATACAGCACAAAATTATCATCAAAAATGATACTTGTACAAATCTAGGTGAACATTTTCTAATTGTATGAAAAGTTGTACCGTTGTACAAATTTACAAAAGTGGCACCAAAATTTTTCTTATCAATTTCGTTCACATTAAAGACACTCATATGCTCACAAATGAACTCAATAAGAAATGCAGTAAGTTTTGCAACACGTATGCATAAGACTAATAAATTAAATGTAGCGTAACTTTCAAAATCTTTTTATCTATTTGGTCAATGAAGCCTCATACCTTCTTTCGAAATTTTAATTCTTTCATACTATGGTATTGTTTATTGACATATAACTTTTTCGAATGGTTATATTGTGTTGCTGAAATATCCATTTTTGCAATGGCATTTCTTTGACCAGTGCTATTAGAACTGTTTCTAAAACATGTATATAGGAACTGATAGTCATTTGTGTAGAATAGAACCATGTGGTAAAATAAAATATACATATCTACATAGAGGGTGAGGCATAATTTTTACACAGTATTTTTCGGCAGCCTTTTGCCTGATACCTTGTCGATGCAGGATTTCTCGTGTATTAATATGTAGATTGTATGTAGAAATGTTAAGAAATGTAAATCGATTAGTGAAAGAATGGCTACATCGTTGTTTGGTCTTTTTGGTGGACATTTTGAACATTTATTGTGAAATCCGTTATATCCCGAACATTTGGCTTAAATAATTAAATATTAATTACCGGTATAAGTTTAACATTTTGCAGTTGTGTTGCATTTTTCTTTTAATGTGGTAGGTGCTTAGTAGCAGTGACTCCGTAAACAGTATCGCTTGTCTAGCTATCACTGCAACTCTCGCGGTGTAGTTTTGTGTGTGTATGTTGTGTTCAATTGGCTTTGTGACAGCATCATCTCGCCATTTATGATGCTGCGCTGTTAATCACTTTGTTCCCAACAGCGAATGGCAAGTCGATCCGGGATTAAACTCTCTGAAAAAATGTTACCGTCCCTCCAGAAAATTGAACCTCGGCGCCTATCGTCCTCTCACAACGATAGTCAACCGCCTAACCACTGTGGCTATCGACCCGATAATTTAATAAGTTTATGTCAATATATGATTTAATGGCATTTTACTGTCATTTTTTTCATGACTAATTTGATATCTTACAATTGTTTTGAAAAAACTCGCCTTTCGTTAAGAAAATATTAAATATCTCAGAAATTATCGATTTTAGATATAGGGAGTGGTTAATAAAAATGAAACTGCATACAGTGTCCTTCCCTTTCTTATTATAAAATACAGAGTGTTCCATTTAAATAAGATGGGAAGATAATGCATTTGCGTTTTGAATCGCCTCGTAGACAGATTTCGGAATATTAGCAAAATATCACTTTTCTATGAAACTGTAACAATATAAAAAAGTCATTCCAGCACAGAAAGAATTTCAAGTTGTTTCGTGTGGAATACACAGGAAATTGAACACGTAATTATTTTCAGACAAAATTGACCATAACTTCTGAACTACTCGGTATAACTCAATAAAACCTTACATCGAAGGAATGAGGAAGATATGCTTAATCTATAGTTGAAATAATATATAGTGTGTTCCATTTAAGAAAAATCCTTGGGTCACCTTGCAATATGAAACACTCTGTATATATGAAAATAATTTTAAAATATGTAGCTTAAGACTGTCTATGATGTTTGTACATAACGTTTTGTGATATCTTTAATATTCATGGATATATGGAGCTTTGACGCTATAATGCCTCACACTATATGTATGTATGCAACTATAGACTTAAAGAGCGAGTGGGACAGATATTAAATATAGTTCAAACATTTTATTTAATAACAACTATGATTCTTTAATGTACTTTGACCTGTATGTACGCATGACCAAGTGTCTGGTAATTAGTTTTTGTGCATCTACTGGTTATATATGTATATATGGCATATCTAAAACTAACGATTAAAAAATAGTTCGTGCTTCTATATACGCAAAAAAGGTTTAGTGAATACATTCCACTTGAACGTCGTTCCTAAAATACGACAGCTCAGCGTGGACGACAATAATTGTGCCCAATCATCGGTTAAACACACGATAAGATAACAATATCTGCTGTAACATTTGAGTTTAAATATTTAGTTCGTTTAAAACAGTAATAACGAGTGCTACTGAGTTTGCTGGTTGACGAGCTAACAAATAATACAGGTAATTTTTTATCTATAGTACTAGTGATTATATATTTATATATACATCTTTATATATACTTAAATTAATAAAGAACAAAGCTACATTTATAACCTGTTCTTTTAATAAAATTATCTACATCTGCATTTTTTTATCATTTTTTATAGGAAAGAAAATGGCATCGTCTCCAAGTGAAATTGTCCGAAAGGCCCGTACTGCTTTTGAGCTTGGCCGTACCAAATCGCTAAAATTCAGAGAATACCAATTAAAAAATCTAATTAAAATGTTGGACGAAAACGAAAAAGAAATGTTGGCCGCTGTGAAGAAAGATTTGAACAAATCAAATATGGAATCCGTACTGACTGAAATAGCCATAGTTAAAAATGAGACCATATCTCTCATAAATAACTTAGAAGAATGGGCTGCTCCAGAGAAAGCCGCCAAGCCTCTAGTGAATTTAACAGACGACGCATTAATATACAAGGACCCCTATGGCGTTGTGTTAGTAATGGGAGCTTGGAACTATCCAATTCAATTGCCACTTCTTCCGTTTGCAGCGGCTATCGCAGCTGGTAATGCCGTAGTTATAAAACCTTCTGAGGTATCGGAAGCAACAGCGGATTTTCTGGGTAAAACCATACCTAAATACTTGGATAACCAATGTTATCCGGTGATTTGCGGAGGGATTCCGGAAACTACTGAATTGTTAAAGGAGAGATTCGATTACATATTCTACACTGGTAACTCATATGTGGCTAGAATAGTACACACAGCTGCAAATAAACATTTAACACCACTTACTTTGGAATTAGGAGGTAAAAGTCCAGTGTACATCGATAAATCGACTGATATGGATGTTACTGCTAATCGCATTCTATGGGGAAAATGTATTAATGCTGGACAAACTTGTGTGGCACCTGACTATATTTTATGCACCAAAGAAGTGGAAGAAGAATTTGTAGAAGCAGCCAAGAAGGTATTGAAAAAATTTTACGGCGAGAATCCTCAACTATCTAAAGATTATTGCAGAATAGTAAACGATAAGCACTTCAAGCGAATATCTGCACTTCTAAACAGTGGAAAAGTTGCAGTTGGAGGTAAAACAGATGCCCAGGAAAAATATATCGAACCAACTATTTTAATAGATGTAAATGGAGATGATGCTGTCATGCAGGAAGAAATATTCGGTCCAATTTTGCCTATAGTTAGTGTTCGTGATGTCAACGAAGCAATTACATTCATAAATTCACACGAAAAACCCTTGGCTCTATACATTTTCTCAAAAGATAAGGAAGTAACTCACGAAATCATAGATAGAACATCCAGTGGAGGAATTTGTGTTAATGATACCATTATGCACCTAAGCTTACCAAGTTTACCTTTTGGTGGTGTTGGCGAGAGCGGAATGGGATGCTACCACGGTAAATTTTCTTTTGATACATTTGTTCATAAACGCAGTGTTCTTATTAGAAGCTTGGCTAAATTTGGAGAGAAACTGCAGTCCATGCGGTATCCACCGTATACAGAAAAGAAGTTGAACACATTGAAAAAAATACTTAAACCATCTAGCGGAAAGAGTACGTTTAGATATATACCTTATGTGCTGGTATTTATTCTAGGGCTGACTGCTTCATATGCAATTAATACTTATCGCGGATATTGATACGGCCAATTAGTAATTTTAATTCGGTATATGTGCTAGATAAGGCTATGGTTATGTAAAATAGTGTACGTTGTGCAAATCAGTATACAAAATAAAATGACTGTATCGTACGAGTATTGTTAAGGTAGTAGTAAGTAATAATTTATGCAATAATTTTCTAATCATCTTTTGTATTAAAATAAAAACGTGCTTAAACTTTGGTACTCCTATATCTAAAGTATGTACCTCTCCGATAAAATATTTATGTATAGTTATAAATAATTGAAGTGCGCTTTGGAAATTACGATTATTTTTCATGCCATCTCAAAATAAGATTGTTTTGTAATTTTGTATACAATTAAAATTAATTGAAGCAAAACATGGAAACTGATATGCTACATAGTGTCAAAGAGCATTTAATTTGGTATTGTTGCTAAGGTTTATTAATCTACAGACGTAAGAAGGTACGTATATAACTTTATAGTATTTTTTGCAATTTTTATTTGTAGGTCGTATTAGTTATATATCAACATGAAATATTTATTAATTCAATGAATGGTGTTTTTAATGTAGGATAAAAATATTTGGAGAAATTTACATTTTAGTGTAGGGCAGTGATGAAGCCAATATTTATTTTAAGTAGATCAAAGTTAATTGCTCAAATCATTGACTCAAAAAAAATCTATTAGTTGTAAGTGAAAGAATATGACTGTTATGCCACTGACACGTTTCGCTATATGTCTGTTGTAGTTGCTATATCAAGCTTTTAGATTTAATACTAATGGAAAATAAAACAGGAGTTGTTGATGACTTTTCT
Organism: Holotrichia oblita; assembly: GCA_023690525.1. NCBI lineage: Eukaryota > Metazoa > Arthropoda > Insecta > Coleoptera > Scarabaeidae > Holotrichia > Holotrichia oblita. The sequence goes on along the minus strand of CM043020.1, from coordinate 14,682,819 downwards.
TAAACCAAATTCATTTCTGTTAACCAATATAACTAATAATAATTGGTATCACGGTCACATGCAAAAGCTAAGTTTTTAAAATCTACATCAGAAATTGATACCATGCATGTAATTAAACTCAAAGATAAGTGTAGATTTGATGTCAGAAGTTTTTTTAATTTATAATTAAAAAGTTGTAATACAAAGTTTGTAGTTTTTTTCAGTACAAATAGTATGTAGTTAGAGATAAAGTATATAAAGAAAGCGTTGTCCTTTTTTTAGGAATCTACATACCTCACGCAGGGTTGTCTTTAAGATTATGCCGGTTTTTAAATTATGTTTCTCAAAACAATGTGTTGTTTTATGCGTTTCATTCTACGCTTATGTTTAAGTTATGCTTTATTTATAACAAATATTACAAATTAACGATTGTGCACTTAAACGTCTTAAATGATCCAAAGTTATTGCAAAGCTTGCCACCGTAACCCATTAAAGACTATCGTCTAAAATTTCATACACATTTATAGGTATCTTCATGACGGTATTATATATGTTGCTGTTAGTCTTTTATGAATGTAGATGGTGCCAACTAGATTACAACCTCTGGTTGATATTTTGAAAATAGAAATTTGTCTTCAAACGAAAAAAGAAGTAATGCACCTTTGTCAAAATTATCAGAATATAAGTGCAGTTATGTGGACATTTTATTATCTTTTTATATATCATTGAAATGTGTTTGTGAATTATGTTGCTGGTATGCTAAATAGTTACAGTAAACATAACCAAACTTTTGACTATCTAATCAAATTTAGTAACATTACCATAAGACCCTAAACACTAGTGTATGAATCTTTATACGCTAGGTTTTACGCAATACTTTTTTTTTATTTTAGTAGATTCTTTCGTTTTTTATTTAGACGACCTTTGACAACTAAAGAGTTGCTAACTGCACTGGAGGAAACAGACGATGACGACGTACTTGCCGATGCTGAAAGAATTGACTTTACTTTATATAATGGATACTGATCAAGATAATGCACCTGATGATGCATGGATGAACAATGGACAATGACGTTAAGGACTTAGATAAAGGAATATTGGCTAAAAAAAAACATGAAAAGCATGACGTTGTTATTTCAAAAACACCATTCACGGATCGTCTACGTGGCTTGGAAAATAATTATGCTGATTTATCATATTCCAAACGTCAAACAAATTTAAAAAAAATGCATGCAACAAGCATTCAGTGTCAGTCTTCGAATTCTGACGATGATGTTCCCCTGTCACAAATACGTTCAAAAATTTTAAAAATATCCAAATTACCATACCCCCCTACCAAAAAAAAAAAGAAAAAAAGAATATGGAAGGAGATAGAACTGCGCACAGAAGTTATGGAAGATGCAAACCGTTGCAATTCCTTCAGCTCTTTTGGGGTGACGAACGACTGCAGCATATTTGCAGAGAAAGCGAGAAGTATGCAAAACATACATATGGTGATAGTAATTTCAGAGTCATTGTTGAGAACATGTACAAAATGGTTTCAACAATGTTTCATTGTTTCTGGATATAATAAATTACCGAATTGGAAAATGTATTGGCAAACACAAGCAGATGTACATAATGTAGCAATTTCGGGAGCAATGGAGCCTCATGACGGTAGACATAATTTTAAACAGTTTATAAAAGGCAAACCCACTAGATTCGGGTTTTAATTCTGGAGCCTAAATAAGGTTGTTATTGTGCACGTTTCAAATTATACGAAAGCCAAGAAAAATGTATTGGGACGACCGGATTTCCAGAAGAGAACCATGTATAATTAGATAACTATTTTAGTTCTCTGTCACTTCTGGAAGAGATGAAGAAAGACAAATTGTACGTCACCGGTACTATTCGATCAGGTCGAATAGAAAAGATCCTCTAAATGATTTAAGGAAGAGTTCTCGAGGATCCATTCCATGATAAATATCTATACCGATGGCATGACAACAATCAGGTAACAGTAGCCACGAATAGACCTGATACACTGGTTGAAACAAAATCTAAATGTCAAAGATACAGGTCTGTATCAAAGGGAAAAATAGACATACCCCAACCACCAATTATTACTGAGGGCAATGTTGGAATGGGAGGCTATTTGATCAATTTAGGAAAGCCCATAGAATCACTATAAGAAGTAACATATGGTATTGGCCCTTAGTATGGTTTTGTGTCAACGGATCAGTAGTAAATGCCTGGTTGCTCTACAAACTGGCAGAATCAGGAATTACATAACTAAACTTTATTCGACGCATTACAATTCCCTTATTGTCTTCTGCTGTGGTACCAAGAATCCGTACTGTCATTCCACATCGAAATAGTAATGTCTTATCCGAGGTGCGCTTCGATGGGAAGGATCACTGGCCAGCTAAAAATCCTACGCAGAGAAAATTATAACAAAATGTATTTGTATTAAAATGATAATAAAATTAGTTGCCTCTAAAGTTTAGCGTATGATTCTTCGAACGTCCTGAAAAATACTGAAAATAAAGTTTTTTTTTTATTTCAGGAACGGTTTATAGTACAGCTTAGGGAAAAAATATCTCTGACTAAAGGAGTCCCAAGAAATATCTGGAAATTACTGCAGATTAATATCTAGACCTGCGGATAGTGGGAGAATGTTCTGTCTAAATATGGCAATGGTAAATCTTTTCGAAATTTTGATGCAATATTTTTGAAAAACCACAAAACTAATTAACAAATGGTAATTACAGTAGCAACTTACATCCCGCTGCCTAGTTATTGAAATATTCCTGATTAGGAACGCTAAGAAGAAGAAATGGAAAAAATCTTAAGGTTAAAATTTGCATCAAATGTGTTCAGTTTTAAAATTCGAAATATGTCATTACTTTAGCAACATTATGATAGTTGGTACAGCAATTTCCTTTTATCAATAATTTTTATGAAATCTTGCCTCAAAATTTCAAAATAAAAATATTCCAGCATCTGAAGACAATTCATTTCCCACCACTATAGCCATTAACAACATTTTCGTAGGAATATTATTGAAAATTTACTGTGGGAACTTTTGAACATCTATACTTATAATATAATAATCAAACCTTAGTTCAAAACTATCATAGGCAATTACAGAACAGCATAAACAAAATATTTAAATTGAATGTAACGAGTTTTTTTTTAAGGCGGAGAATTTTAAATTGGCTGTTTTCTGTGACAGTCAATTTGACAGTTTTCGGTTGTTTGCAGGTTAGTTTAGTTTAGCAATCCACACACAAATTGTTCAAATTAATTTTGCAAAGCTTGGTTGGTATTACGTGCATTTTATAGTGCTCACAATCGTCGATCAGAGCAATTAATTCCAGAAACTATGGATCGTTTTTGTAATACGTTTTCTCTTCTAAAGGATAATACGCATCCCACTTTATGAGTAAAGACCTTGGTTTAAATGCTTTCAAGATTCAACAAGCCACAGGATCATCCTTCGCGCCGTATATTTTGTGAATGGGCTGAAGGAAACATTGCTATTTATCCAAAATTGTATTTAAAAAATGTTGTTCACTGATGAAGCACACTTTTGGTTAAATGGCTAGGTGTCAATAAACAGAATTTCCTTATTTGGAGCGTCGATTATCAACAAGCTATCGTCGAAATACCATTACACCCAGAAAAAGTCACCATTTGGAGCAATCGTTGGTTCATCATTGATTGAGCCTTCAGAAACATGATAACTAACTTTTTCTTGCCTGAAATGGAAGGCATTAATTTTGCGAACATGTGGCTACAGCAGGATGGCGCCATATGCCACGCTGCGAACTGTCAGAATTGGCCTTCGGATTACGCCATATACCAGCATGTACCGCGGCGACCACATTCTGGAAATTATATTAAAACATTAATGCCATTAAATCAATGTTTTACTTTAATTCAATTATGCTTCCATCTTTCACCATTTTGGATTGCTCTTTTCATTATTTTTGCCAAATGGATGCGAAACAGAATTTTCTTGGTTCGATCTTGAAGTAGAGCTGGATCTTTTGCAAGTTTATTGACAAAATGTAGGCCAAACTCAGGCAGAGAAACACCTACTAAGTTCAAATGTAGAATCTGTATCTAAATTCAAAATTACACGCTACAGATGCTAGAAACAAATTATTTGCTATTGAATCACTTTTAAAAATTAAAAGCAAAATTTTAAATTCCTCCAACAAATCTATAGCATTAAATTGTTGGCAATAAACGTCGGCGAATATGATCCTTATCAATATAATTGCTACCAATAGTACCAATGTACTCGTAGTTGGCTTCTGATTACTTTCTTATAAGGTTTAAAGCTATTGTAGTTATGATGAGGAAGCGTGAACCTCTTAGGGAGTCGGAATCTGATTTTCTGTGTATGTATTTTCTCTAATTGCGGTAGTACTAGCAGCATCGCATCTAAAAATTTTCCTGTAAGCGTTTCTAATCAATGACGAAAAATCTAACAAGGCACAATGTATTTTATACCGAGGTAAATATGTAAGTGGTTATATATTATATACGCGTATGTAACCTCTTATTAGAGATATGACCACAGCTACCGAAGTAATCTCCGACGTTTCCCCATCTTCCTTTCGCTCTCTCATCTAGAGGACGAATTATAGCTCTTGTCACGGCTGTTCATTTGTAGATGGAGTTTTTATCCCCTGGAGTAAATCCCCAATCACGAGCCGAGAAAATTGCTTATCTCTGCAACCGAGTAGCTGTGGCGGCGGCGGCGGACGCGAAAGCAACGGCGAAGAAGATAGAAAACAATGCACCGCGCTCTACTGGAGGCTTTTCCGTTCGACGGAGCTTGTCCCGTTTTCCGCTTCCTTCCGGATGTGTCAATTACCGTTGAGTACCGCAGCCTATTCATTTAATGGCGCTTGTAATCAACCGCGAAGCGACGATATACGAATCAACGTCTTCCAGCTAACGTTTTCTGTATCAAATAAAACGAATTCGAGTCACATTTGATTGTCTTTAATTTATACATAGCTATGCCTAATATTTTTAGATAAAATAATATCAGAGTATTGAGTTTGAGTATTTCAAGCGATTAACTACATATCCTTGCATAACTTACTGTATATAGACGCTAAAGTTTAACATAAAACTGACAGATTACACTATACGAGTTAGTTCGACCGCATACTGCAAAATTCATTTTATTAATAAGAATTTTACTGCCGCCGCCATTTGGAAAGACACCCTCAGAATGAATCTTAAAAATTTTATTCACTGTCCGAATATAACATGAGTGCATATCGACTGTGCATACTTCGAAATAGTCTAACTGAATTCTGCACCAGAATTGAGGACACCCTCCGGAGTCATGAAATCCGTCACACAGCCGCCTTTTCACGAGCTGTGCAGTCTGCAAACGTGAAAATAAATATCATCAGGAGAGTCGCAACTGTCCCTGTGCCTTTCTGCATCGCTCTGAATACTTAATATGAATACCTTGCGCGGTAAAACTTGATAAAAACCGGAATATTCTATTACGATACCATAAATTCTGATGTATATTTAGCAGGAAGATATCTACCATGGTAGCGTCTTTATTGCTTGCAAAAGCAATACTCGTAATAATCCAGAAACAAAAGAGGAATATATTTTCAATCCTCGGATCATTCATGACCCACAATTTTAATTGGGATCCCATTTAAACAAGTCAATCTCATATCAATAGAAAATGTTTTCACTTTTTTTATGGTAAAATGCTAATTATTGTTTCAACAAAATATATTCAACAGTGGGAAATATAAATGTGTTGTCTTCATCAGAGATTACTAAAATTCAGTTTACCAGAAATATTACCAGTTTCCATGGAAAAATTAGAATCGCTTGGGCTTGTGTTTTAATTTTATTTTCGGGCTTACAGCAAAACATTTTGTGTTTCAACGCCATTCCTTACTAGTCCTTTTCTTCATAGCTAGAGTTCTGACTCTCATTTAAGAGCATTGTTAGTGAATATTTATGTACACACACTATTCTGAAGCAATTTTAGGTTTTCCCTGTTTCGGATTGGTCATCTCTGGAGATTTTAGTCCTTTCCAAGCTGTATTGCTTATCGGATTAGCACTGCAACTCTTGCTGTGTATTTTATGTGTGTAAATATGGTATTGATCGTAATTCTTCTACGATACCATACCATTAAACGGCTGTTGAATTGAACTCAAATTGTTTGTGCTGTACACAACAAACGTTTGATAGTGATCTCAAAACCGACCCCTAGAGGGAGCACATCACACAAAATCTTTTTTACCACAAAGTCAAACAAAGTCCTGAAGAAGAAGAAAAAGTTATAAATTACAACATTATTGCTATAAATATTACTAATCATACAAAATAGAATTAAACACAATTTTTATCTTCAACTAGTCGATGATGGGAATGACCGGAATCTCGCTTATTGCGCGAATGCAAATCGAACTGCACTGACGTTTACAATATTATTTCCCTCGGCTAGAGTGTCGAACTCATCATTGTTCTCATTAAAGGTAGTTGGTATAACTGGTATTTAATCTGGGACAAAATTATCGTCAGAGAGCAAACTAACTTATGGAGAGCCAGATTTCAATTTCGCTGAAAGCATCTGTAACGTTGTCTTTTTATTGTAAGAACATTCATTTGTGTTGGTTGTGAAATCTGTTTGATGGTAGCTATTTTTCAAGCGCATGAAATCATGGCGATTGAAGAGTAATGTGTAGTGGAAAAATAATAACAGCTGCTCATTTCCTTTACAAGAAGTAGTTGCCTCCAAAGACGCGTGTGACTCATTATTGTCAATAATTAATAATATTATAATGCAAATTTTTCCCAAACGCCAATTAATTAAACATATTTTTTTTTAATAAAAATATGCCGTCCTTAAAGTGGAGTCGAACCACCATGTCGGGCTATCGCGGCTCTACCGCATACCGATGCGACCATTCATAATTATTCGACTACACAAGTAAACTTCGCAAATATATGCGAACGAGATGTTATATTGACCTAGGATAGGCAACATTTTTGACACCGAAGTGTATTATTTTCTTGGCGTAAGTAAATACAATAATGCAAATTTTTCCCAAACGCCAATTAATTAAACATATTTTTTTATAAAAAAAATTGCAATTATTTTGTATAAATTTGCATTATTGTATTTACTTACGCCAGGAAAAATAATACACTTCGGTGTCAAAAATGTTGCCTATCCTAGGTCATTATAACATCTCGTTCGCATATATTTGCGAAGTTTACTTGTGTAGTCGAAGCCCCCGGTGGTCGCATCGGTATGCGGTAGAGCCGCGATAGCCCTACATGGTGGTTCGACTCCACTTCGGGACGGCATATTTTTATAAAAAAAATATGTTTAATTAATTGGCGTTTGGGAAAAATTTGCATTATTGTATTTACTTACACCAAGAAAATAATACACTTCGGTGTCAAAAAAAAAAAATTAATAATATTCATAAAATTTGTAAATCATCGTCATTATAATCGTTTATATTTCTTACATGAGGGAAGATTTCAATAAATCAACTCTGCCGAAGCATCTTTCCTGGTACATCATTCATAATTATTTATTCTATTGTTAAGTAACTTCATTACACTTTAAATATTAATAAAGAAATTTTATCGAAGTTATATATTTGTACAGGATTGAACTCGTAGTTTTTTGGTAACTATACAGGATGAACAAAAATTAGTCTACTCGCGCTCTATTCAAAACCATGGCTCGATAGAGCCTGAAACTTTAAATTTCCTCGGTCATTTATGGAAGAAAGCGTTGATTACTCCTGTTCCAAAGACAAGTGAAGTGCTTAAATTAAAAGATCTATGTCCTATTACTATACTCCCTAGGATCTCGAAAATTCTTGAGCGTATTATAGAGACTCAATTATCAGACCATCTTATTAAAAATGATATTCTACCTAAGTTTCAGCCTAGCTCCATGAAAAAAATGGTAGTTGTGGAACTGCTCCTACATGCATTGCTGATGACATTATCAAGGAAATTGATGTAAATAAAATTACTCTCTTCTTTGCCTTAGATTTTTCCAAAGCTTTCGACACAATTAACCATCAGATTCTACATGCTTTTCGTCATTAAGTATATAGATAGGTCTTGGTGAAAGTGCTGTGAGATTTTTTGTGAATTATTGTCTGGTAGAACACAGCGTGTCACAATAGATGATAATCTATCCGGTATTTGAGTCTAGCGTCCCTCAGGGTTCCGTTCTCGGCCCCATAATTTTCTCAATCTATACTTCCTACTCTCCTACTCCAGTGAATAGTCAACTTTAGCACTCCTTCTTCATGGATGACAGAAAAATGCAGAAAAACGATTAATGACGACTTGGAGGCATTGCGTGCTATCTCGGAGCAACACTTTCTAAAGCTTAATCCTGGTAAGTGCTCTGTTACTATTTTTGGTAGACGACGTGCTTTGCAAACTGTTAATGATATCACACTAAAAATTCGAAATCGTACATTGTCTGTCTGTTGTAGACATGACTAAAGTTTTGGAATTAACTATTGATAATACTAACTAAAAATACTAACTTTAATGATTCTTCCATATTTATTAAGGAAGATGAGATTGAGAACGGACATATATAATATTAATATTCGTCACACACATACTATTGAAACGTCACGAAATCAGATCGAGACATTTAAAAGATGTTTTTGTTATCAAATTAGTAAGGTTGTGAACCCTGTTCCTGCATGCATGTCCTTTTGCATGTTCATTTTCTCACTTATCTCTACGAATGTTTAAAACTAGTTATAAACAGGCACTTCTTGCTACTTAGACTAGGTTTCACTTAGTTACCTGTACAACTATTAATCACTGTGCTATTTATTCTTCTGTTTTTCCTCTTAACGTTGTTTGCTTTAGTCGCTGTAACTGTGTAGTAATGCTGTAAGTTTGTAGTAACTGTATTGAACTGTACGATAATCTAAGTTTTTTTGCCTATCTTTTCATTGCCTTAGACAATAGATTCTTTTTTTATGTGTAAATGATTCCTGATATATTCTGCACATATGTATATGTAAGTATATGTATCAATAAAGTCACTTGCATTGTTATTATAACCAAACTATTAATTGAACTGACGAACTGTTATTCATTTAATTGAGAAAAAAAGATAGATCTACCTTTATACCATACAGCTGTCGATAGTATTTAGACCTTTACACTAAAGTTTAAGCAATATAGCTGAATAAAGGGAAGTGACCATATCCCACATGACGTAAACCGATAATCTCCTGCATAAGCCTAACAAAAAGATATATCCTAATATCTGAAAGAACAGCAAATGCTGACAGTTGGCTATTGGTTCCTTTGTTTTATATTGATAGTATATATGAGGAGGGTCATTCCAAAGAGGGTCTTATCCACTTTTTATAAATTTCTAGCTAAAGGCATAAACTAATGGTATATATTGGCCTTATTATATTAATGCATGACTAATGCTTTCAAATCGCTTCTTATAACATAATAAACAGACCTAAAAATTAAGAGCCATTGCAAAGTGCGTCTTATCCATCCGTTTCGTTATTCCAAAGTAACTCATATCCATCCGATCAATAGCTCTTTAGCTTTTGTGAATTTAAAGACGAATCTGAGGAACAAAATCGAATGTGTCATTAAAATAATATTGTAAACTATCAAATAAATTTCTTTCACATATCTTGTTACTCATCTTTTTAGTTACATTTGTTATTCCAAACACCACCTTATCCACTATGTCATGCCAAAATGCGTCTTGTCCAAATTTAATTATACGATTTCCAGTATTCTATCATACGAATGATTTGAAAGAATTATTATTTACAAATCAAATTTTTATCACTTTCTATATGATCAATTTCTAATATATAAAAGAAGTGTTAAACCCAATAAATTTTTTTTATTTGTCTAAATTTCTTCTAAGTGGCTTAGACTCAATTTGGAATGATCCTCCTCATATGGTGATTATGTTTCTGTATACTTTTTGGCATCAATAAACCTATTATACCTACCTACGACCTATATATTATAGGTCGTTGTGAAATTGTAGGCAAAGAAAGAATTCTAAATAACTGATTACCTACTTAATTTCGAGAAAATCGAGGTTATTTCAAAAAAATCCAACATCATAACTGCAAGATGGACGTCTAGTTTTAACAGACCCACTTTCACATTTTAGACAGTAATACCCATTTGATCGCTGCTTTCTTCGCCAATAGAATTAATAAGAGTTATCGAGATCTTAAGAAATGCTTACAAGAAGAAAGTAATACCAAAATTAACTAAATTAACGGGTCATTGATCGCTGACTTTGAGAGAACGATTGCCGGGGTTCAATTCTCTAGAATTAATTTTTTAAGAGTTATCGAGATCATTAAGAAATGCTTAAAAGGCAAGAAGAAAGTAGTTGGTGATCCGACAAGTTAACGGAGTCACTGCAACTAAGCAAAATTAATTATTAATAGAAAAACCCAAATATTGATAATCGCAGACTTTCAGTGTAAGAGGATTACTCAATTTAACTATATCTTATAGTATAAAGACAAGATTCGCTTGTGCTGCTTTAGACCCTGCCTTCTTGCACATACAGTATATAAAACTTGTGATGGTTTTGTACGTTGATAAATTTTAGAAAATTTAACATTACATGGCAGAGAGTTAATTCTTTCCACATAAGTAAACGAATCTGTATATATTAGAGCAAGTGCTGGGAGATTAACTATATGTTTTGAATCAGTAGATCCAAACATACTGAATTTATAGCTGCATGGAATGATCTATGCCGGGCAACTAAGCTTTCCGATCTCTTTTGAACATAATTTCTCACGCCGTCTACGCCAAAAACAATAAATTAACTTTAGCAGCAACTGTTAGCCGAATTGGAAAAATAACGAGCAACAGAATAGCACAACAAGGCGAACTTTTAGAAAGGAGAAAGTGGAATTGTAAGTGTAGTAAAGAGTGTGCCGGGTAGGTCCCGAAGGCCCCCGAATCTGTGATGTAGTGAGCCCGCGGGTACATGCCTCGGACACTTACCGTTTCTAGTTGGGATTTACGAAAGGCGAAATAACACGCGGTCAATGCTGTTTGTTTCAACAATTGATCCCCCAATTGCCTTCTCTATTATTCAACGTACACAGTCGTCGTCGGAATTTTTATATTCCTCCACTATGCTTGACAATATTTCTACGCTTGGGTCACTTCAAAATTTCCCCGGAGACGCCCAGCCCTGACCACCTGGCGGAAAGTATTATTTTTCATTTTATTTCCACCCGTGACAAATTGGACAAAGTTTCTGTTTTCAAACTGAAATTACTTTGTCTTTCTCCGCTGGACTGTGTGTGCGTTCGCGTTTATTTATTGTGCGAGTTATTTTCATAGCAGGGAACACTCCTAAATGAACAAAATAAAAAAATTTATCATCGTCTTACTTAAAATTGATCAATTCAGTTTCTAATTACATACGTTTGTGCCTATCATAACAAATGCCTTGATTAAACGTTTCTTTTCCGTAGGTTTCTCCTATATTATATTATGTTCACCTGCCTATACACTATACACTATTTACATATACGTTCTTGACACAATTAAACATGCATTCCCAAATGCGGCAATAGTGATAAGTTTATTGAATCGGTGGATTTGTTTCGTAAATAATTTATTAAAATTGGATAAATTAGAAACTACCATGTTTGTATATAATCGTTTATGTGTATCAGGCGATTACCAGGACAAATATGGTAACTTAAGAGGCTTGGAGGGATTTTAGATTCTGCTATTGAATGGTTTAGAAGCAACGTTTCAGCAGAGATTTCAATACTGCCAATGACTAGAATAGCTTCTGTGTAGTGGAGAGAACATTACTGGTATCTTGTCGAACAGGATGTGAATCAGACAAAACTATGTCATGGATACAGTTCAATTTGAGGGTTACTTCAAATTACCTCAAACATGTTTTACCAGACATTACTGTTCTTACAAAAAAATCGCCGTAAAGTTTTCAGATTCATGTATAAGATGGCTCTTGTAACACCTTAAGTGAAGCTTTTTTCCCAAACTTCAGCAGGAGAAGGATATTGAATGCCTACTTATTGAGAATTGCAAGGAACAGAATTTCTTCTACTCTTAAGGACACCTCTTCACTTTCATTGGGTTTGTATCTGTGTGTTGAAAATTGATTCTCGCAACACTACACTACACTATAATTATTAATAAAATCTCTATTCTAGTTTTTCATCCATGGGTAATTTAAAATGGCTGAGTGCCAGCAAAGTATATTATTACCGAGAACTTCTCTTCGAGTGCACATGACCGTTACAACCTGCCTGAATTACATCGTAGGTGACCGCAAACTGTTACCAGTATGTCCATAAATAATTAACAGCAGGTTCATTAGAAAATTTTCACCTCAGATTTGTCCTGACAATATCCTACGCGCCCGCAGCCGTCATTAATAATGCACTATATGACGATTCAGCATATTTTACATAATTGATTACCACTAGGAATGTTCAATAATAATGTCAAGTGGAGTGGATTTGTATGTTCTGCCGAACATTGTCGGAATTTATTACGATTACTCTTCTCATTATCGGCAAATTATCGCAGATTAAATTTTAGTACTCTATTGTTGGTTCCGTCTAGGAATAGGTGTGAATATTAGAAACATCTTGTACGAGACGTATTGAAAAACGAAGAGAAATTTTTCTCTTTTAGTCAGATTTATGACTTTCCAATATATTAAATCACAGACCTAGACATGTTTTTCAAGAATCTGCAAGAGGCAATATATTTCTTAGCAGCGGTTTAACTCTGCTGATAGTAAAGGTATCTTAATAAGAAGATGAAACTTTAAGCAGGAGAAGCTGAAGTGAATAGCGCTCAGAAACTTCGTCGGCTGTGTCTCGAGATCGCAGCAACTATGAGCAAATGTTGTAGGAACTATCAACTCTCTTAAAAACTGGCGGGGAAATATAAAATTCATCTGAAAAGTTTCTTCGTTTGGTGTGGCGGGGATGCAAAGTTCATCTAAAAAGTTTCTTCGCAATACCGAAGAAGTTTTATTGATTAAATACATAAATAAATGTTTTGCAATTACAAGAGAAGTATATAAAAAAAGGCAATCGGAAATCTGTCGTCAAAACTTTGATCAATAAATTACGCTGTTTCATGAGAATTGTCATAAGGTCATAAGGCCAATAGTTTTGTATTCAGAACGCTTACGTCCAAATGAATTAAACTCGCAGAAAATTGTAGTGGTGGTCTAAATCGAGAAGAAGATTTAGGCATCCTTGACAACAAAAAGTACTAGCATTTGGAGGACGATTACGATCAAATACGAAAATGCGAAATTTACGTTTAAATTTCTCTAATGATGAAAGTGATTTAGATAATTATGATGCCGTGTGTGATCAGAAAGAAAACAATGATTCTGAAGAAGAGGAGGTATGAGAGGTTTGACCATCAGGGACTCAAGGAGGTCTCGCAGCAGACACCGTACACAAAAATGGGATTACTGCCACTACTAAGTATTAGTTGCTTTGGTTACACTGGAAAATGAATGCCACGAGAAACTGGACAAGGGAAAAGTTGCATTAGTGTTTATTTTAGTTTTGCAAATTTTGAAAATATTTTTCAATTCTGGGTAAGGTACCGTGCAGAAAAGAGAAAACCTATAAACTTAACCATTGCTAAAATAAATTGGGATATGTTTTCTAATGTTGCATATCAAGTATCCCCAAATTATCCTCAAATAATCAAAATAAATGTAATTGCAAGGGCTATAATAACTTTTTTTAAATATGACCATTACAATAAAAGCGTTAAAAGAGAATGTTTGACACTGTGTAAGTGTAACGAGATTGTGACAGATGATTCCCTTTTATGGCACCTTAAAATAAAGTAAGTTGTACATAGCAAATCTTACACTAAAAGTTTAAAAAATGTTGTATGTCATAGTCCAAAAGGTCTAGTGTCGGACTTTGGGGGAATTTATCAAGAGAAACATACATTTTTGCAAAACGCAAGTGCAAATCTGGGAGTTGGCACAACCTGCTGGTATTCAATTAACTGATATATTACCAAAAGAAACCCATATCTACATGCATACGTAGATAGCTATTTCACATTGTCAAAGCAGATGTTAGCTAAAAATATTCTGGTAACTAAATATAGAAATAAAGGATTTGATTCAATATCAGATACCTTATTGATATTCAATTGTGCCGTGGATCATTAGAACAAGACCGTGGATCTGATAGAAAGTTCATCAATCTACAGTGGTATATGATGAAATCTTTTATTTTAACATCTATTGGATTACAAGTCGGATGAGTTAAACGCTGGTCAAAGAAAGACTGCAGATTCAAGTAATCAGATCAATCTAAAAGAATACAATGTAAGCATGACTGGAATAGACTTGATTGATACTTAGTAATAAGTTATTATCGAATGAAATACACATGTAACAGGTGGAGATTTTTACTTAACAAATAAATTTAAACATATAAAATCCAAAACAGCCAAGCAACTCATTTTTCATGGCAAGGAGTTAGAAGGATAAGTGTGTTGTGGATTACTGTGCTGTATACCCTAAAAAATTAAGCAGCATCTTTTCCTATAATGCCTAGCAATAAAAAATCTCTCTTAATATACACATTTTACCAAAACACAATTCTTTTAGGATACAGAAATTTGAGCTAATGAAATTTGAGCTAATAACAAACATAGATGTTTGTTTGGTCTACTCAGGTGCACATACATCCAGGTATCTTCTGCGCTACGAAACTGCGTGCTGTACGCTAATTTTGAACAATCAATCTTGCTCAAAATAATTGCAATTTAGCTGATGTTGTGGTAACTGGCAGCTCGACTTTGAAGATTTATTTTTACCCACCCAATTTGCGGTTAAATATGTGATGCGTGGTATTCTATTCAATCAGCGTTCCACATCTAAACATTTAGGAAATATCTAAGTTTATTATGATGCCTGAATGCACTCGTACACTTTAGATAATGTCACTAAATGAATACCATCTGAACATTTATGTATTTGAGTAGCTTTTACGTGTAAAATGTGAAATGAAAGTGACCATTCTTAAAATCACCTGTTTTAAACAGTACAGAGATTGTTTGTATAATTTGGCATGATAAGAAGTCAATAGTATCACCACTGGTAATAAAAGATTGTTCAGTAGTTTTAATTTATTTTTTAATTTTTTATTAACTTCAATTGGGATTACCGGTTGGGAAATTCCCTAATACGTTAGAGATACATTCGTTAAATATACAAAAATATATTTTTCCTCTTTCAAACGTTTACTTTCGCGTTGCTTTGCAAAATCACGGAGGGTGGTCGGAGTAATCACACACAATGAATGCATGCTCGTCTCAAATAAAACGAAATAGATGTATAAGTCTGCGTATTTGTTTTTAGGTAGATTCCCATAGGGAAGCTTCGTTTCCGAACATTAGAGCATTACAATGCATCCGATGTACAATGGGCACGATGCCCGGTATTGAAGATATTCGATCGCGAAGGTTTTTTGCGTTCGTTATACAACACATCGCATCTTACACAAATCTAAACAGCGGCAGCAGTAGCAGATGCGTGAATCAGGAGGTTGACTCAACTCCTTGGGGACGCGGGACCTGGATGATGGAAGCTCCCAGTCAATCCCGGTAACGCGTCTTTTCAATCTGCGACGATGAAGCAACGGCACCCTTCATTATTTTTATACTCATACACGCCGTTGCGACGATTTATGGCTTTCGGTATTTGAGCCGACTTCAGCGGCTGAATGGTTTAATTCTGATCTGTCTCTTTCTATCTCGTCCGTTTATGGTTTTTAATTAAAACCTTTCTTAAAAATAGGCGTCTATGTTTTAAATCCAGCTTTTAATTTTCTTCGTATTATTTTTTCTGTCTCGGTTGCTCTAGTTGTAGAAGAGCACATCATTTGAATAATTCTACATACAAGTTTTCCTTATCGTTAGTTAAAATTTTAAGTTTATAGATGTAAATGTCATGATTATCTAAAGCAGACGCTATGAGATGATTTTATTGTAAATAATGAACTTTTCTTTTCCTATATATGTATCGCTTTTATACAAATTCTCATTCTAGGGAAAACGTGTGTTTTAAGGTAAAAGAAAGGAACAGCGACAGCCAGTCATTCTAGTTTTGCAGTATCCAAAAAAGTATTCAATAAAAGCTGAATAAGTAGTGGAAAATCAAAGAAGGAAGAACGGTCACCACAGAAAGAAGGTACATCGGTATGACGATGCAAATCTTAATTGAATTGAAATTTCTAAATTGTCCATACACAGGAGATCAGTGCCAGTTGCCAGTTTATTGTTTTTTTCCACACCCTTTCTTTCGTCCTACAAAAATATATGTATTGTAGTGTTACGTGGGTTCAATTCAAATATATATGCTTATAAATACAAATAACAACTCTACTTTCATGCGATTACTCTCAATGAAATAGTTAAACTCTTTTAAATGAAAGAATATTGATGCGGTGCTGTATTCTACTATTTTTTTCAAAATTGTCTTATTCACTAACCTGTTTCCCTACGATAGCTACTTATAAATACCTATTTTTTTATTGTAGATCGCTTATAATCTAAGATGCGCACACTAGATCTTCCTAAAGGATCCCTCGATGAAATGCCCCCTGGTTATACGGATCTAGTCCTGGTTGTGGATTCTTCACGAGATTTTCTTGTATCTCGCTTTTCCAAAGGATATTAATATTGTAAATAGTATGTATTTTTGCCAAAAATCTTCAAAAAAAAGAGGATATAGATATTGTATCTTCTTGATAATACCTTCAAAATACTAGTTGCATGTTTATAAAACTAAAATTTCCATATATATGTTGTAGACGATGCCAAAACGTTGTTAAATAATTTTTAAATATATTTTATCTTCTATATCAATTTTGATGGTTGTATTCCGTTCCAATTATTTCAACAAGTACTTTTACATTACACTATCTCCATGGAATTAACGATATTACTTGCTTGATTAATATCATAGTCTTCCATACATGCCCATTTAAAATCCAATCATATATTTTCTCGCGTTTGCATAGTAACTCTGTCATATGTTCTAGGTACCATTGCACGCAAAATTAACTACACTAAATAAAATGGCGAATCCATGGATACAGCCTGCTTAAAGTCCAGTTTCATAATTCGAACGATACAGATGTTGAAATTTTGTTTTACATTGAAATTTACATTAAAAATTGTTAAATAGAAGAATACCTTATCTACCAGCGTTTTCACATCTACCCTTGGTTTGCCGCTGGCTGGACTTAGTATCTAGATAAAATATAACTGTGCCCCTAATATATTATATATATATATCGTGAAAATTTCGCCCTATTTATAACAATCGAAAATTAAGGAAAATTAGTACAGTTAACAGCACCATCTATTGACTAAACGCGGAACTACAATTAAAGATCCCTGTACAGTAGCTAATAAATCATTACAGTATTTATATTATTTACATGACGAATGTTAAAACTTACATTTGTTATAATAATTATTTATAATCATGACTTTGTTTTCTTAATTCCTCTAACAGTGAGTATCTCTTTCTTTATCTTTCCTTTACAGTAAATATAATTAGGAAACAAGTAACGGAGTAGTCCCAAGGAGAGCAAATATCATGATCCAATATTGGGCGCATTGAAGTCTAATGGGCCAATACTAAACCAAATGCCAAGAATGTTAAAACAATAGTGACCAAATGTTCTTCCACCATTGCTACTTTCACTCTATTACCTAGACTAGAAAGTATAATTTTGGATCAATGCGTTTTTAAAATAACACACATAAACGCAGTAATATGTCATAATAACTTTTCAAATATTGGTTTATAGTTAAATTTAATAATGCAACATTTTTAGCCACTATTGTCGAAATATATCTCCAATATATTTTTCATTCTTTAGTCAATATTGTCAATATTTGTTCTAATGGTTAAATACGTTTTAATATGAAAAATAAAAGAAAAATTCTGAAGAGAAAATATGAGAAAACAAGGAAAATAATTAAACATTGCGCTTGTCTATGTGACCTCCTTTTTGCCGAATGATTTGTTGACATAGTTTGGATAATGTAACGAGTCTATGTGCCTCCTCGCTGTTTGTAGTTGGTCCTACAATGTTGTTGTAGATATTGGCGCCGATTGTCGAATTTGTCGATCGAGATAGTCCCATACAAGCTCGATGGAGTTGATGTCTAGACTCTGGGCGGGCCATTTCATAATTGTCAATCTCCAATCAAGTTCCATTTGATTGAGGTAATGACGGCATAATTTCGAGGTGTGTTTCGGATCATTATCCTGCTGAAACACAAAGTTTTCGCCGATTATGCGTGTTTCCGATGGAATGCATGTAATGCTCCTCCAAAATTTGTTGGTAGCGCTTTTTCTTTAATATCCCCTCGAATCGCACTAAATCCCCTATAGTTCTCCCGAAAAAACACCCCCAACCAATGACCGAACCCCCTCTATGTTTCACTGTAGGTACTACACAGGGTTCAGCTAATTGTTCTCCAGATGATCTCCGAACAAATACCCTTCTTCTGTAATCAAAAATTTCAAATTTGGATTCATCGGTCCACAACACATTTTTTCCACTGTTCGATGGTCCAATCGTTATGTTCTCGTGCCCACTTTAAGCGTGTAGTTTTATTTAGCTTGTGTAACAAGGACCTTTTTACAGAAATTCTTCTATGTAAACCAGTTTTCTTTAAGCGTCTCTTAACCGTGGTCAGACTGATTACCCTCTGTCGACTGACGTTGGCCTCAGCGGTAATTTGTGGCGCTGTTTTGCGACTATTTCTTCTACTGATTAAAACGATGTTACGATCTTCTGCCGGAGTTGTAATTTTAGAACGTCCAGACCGTCTTTTGTTTAAAATATTGCCAGTAGTTTTAAATTTTTTAATATTGTAGTCTACTGTTCTCCGCGATTGTTTAAGGGGGTTCCCAATCTCGCGATTACTTTTACCGATGTTGTGGCAACTAAATATCAGAGTAGAGAGTTTGGGTTGTACGTGAATTATCGCATATTCTTAATGATATTTCCATTGTAGATGCACTTGTACCAGGAAATAATATATTGTACTAAGATTACGAGTAGAATGGCTACCTCACTCTCAGTGCAGTTTGGCCTTTGACCCCGCGAAGGAATTTACTTTCATGTGTAAATTATCTCGTTATTATGAAAGTTATTGTTGACAAAAAATTAATTCCACTTCACTGCTAGTTATTTAGAGAATGTGATCAACTTTGAACAGCACGGTGCTGTTTAATACCTGATCAAAGACGTTCAATACCTGATCAAAGCCGTTCAATACCTGATCAAAGTCGTTCAATACCTGATCAAAGTCGTTCAATACCTGATCAAAACCGTTCAGTACCTGATCAAAGCCGTTCAATACCTAATGATTTTATCTATATAAATAGGTAGTATATTTTTAGCACACTTATAGTTCGTTAAAGTAGTTATGTATAGACACACGCATTATCATAAGTAGTGATGGTTTTAAGGAAATATGAATGGGTTGTATTTAAAAGTGAGAAGTCAACCGTATAAGAAGATTCTTCAATCTTCTTCTACATTACAAACCAGATAATTATTTACACATTAAAGTAAATTCCTTCGCGAAGTCAAAGGTCAAGGGCGTCGAAAGTGAGGTTGCCATTCTACTTTTAAGCTATACGCAAATATACAGGTGCGCAAATAATTACGGACGGTAGTGTACATTTGTTGCATCAAATCTCCGCGGTGATCAAAAATGTTAATGTAATAAGACGCAATATAATGTAGTACAGGAAAAGGATAAATTTTTCATAAATTCAGTAAAATCCAGTAGTGCACAAACAAGTTACAAAAATCAAATGCTGAAAAATAAATAAGAATTATCAACCATATATTATAAGATTAAATTTAAATAAATTGTGCACAAATTTTCTGTAATCAATAAAGTTTAGCAAACTTTAATTCTAATACGCCAACATTGTCAAAGTTGAAGTCCTTCAAGGTGTAAACAAAGGGTGGTAGATGTCATGTTATTACTTTTATACTACAAAATACGGTTGCAAAGATTTGGGCAGGTCTAACCTATCTAACAATTTTTACAGTTACTTCCAATATCAGTGGTGTTGAAGAATTTATTGCTTTCCATCTCTACAATAGATCTAAGAGGCAGGGGTTTAAAGTATTGTGGATTTCTTTCTCAGGAAGGCCTAACAACAAGTCATCACCACATTCACAAAAAAATGGAGAATCAAAAGTCTACTAAATTATTAAAGAAAAAATCGAAAAAATATCGAAGAAAGCTGACATGATCAGTGAGTATTTGTACGTTATTAATCCTACTCAACAACTCTAAAACTGGCTCTGGGTCAAAAAGAATTATGATCAACGAAAGAGTCATCGATAAAGTTGGCTATATATCTGCAAAGGCTGTTAAAGGTGATTATATAGTACAGATTAGCCTAAAACCCTTCCATCATATTTCGATATACTAAAATGGTATTCTCGGTAACTTGACCTCTACATCTCTTTGTTCACACGTCGAAGAGAACCGTCGTAACTTCAACTTTAATGATGCTACTAAGATCCGGAATTTGACTATAAACGGTGCAAACCTAATACCCTGCAAATGCATCTCTTTCAAAGCTATTCATGAGTGGATATCATAGTTTATAGAGTGTTAAAATTTGTACTAAAAGCATGTAAATAAAAATGTGTAAAAAGATGTAGATCACAATAAATATGTATATCACGATAGAAGGGAAAGTTAAGATTCAGGCAACAACTCAGTCTCTATCGACCAGATATTTTGTGATTGTAAATTTGTAATTTCTCCTTCAATATTCAGCAATCATGGAAGCTGCTTGAGGAAAACTACCCCGTTGTGCTGTTTCAGGCTGCTGTCGGAAGAAAACGTCACTACCGGGAATTATTTCTGTGTTTACTGCATTTATCCAACTAAAGGGTCATCAGTAGATAGACCTGAATTTAAAAAAATTGCAAAAAAGGACTCAAACGCATTTATACCTTACTTGAACGTAAGGACCAAACCCGTTTGTATCTAATTCAAACTTAAAATTGGCACACCAATAGGTACCTTCTTTTATCGAATATAGGCTAGCTTTTCCTCCTGACAGTGCTCACTCAATTTTACACACTCTTTTTAAGAAATACACATCTAATATACATAGAGCTTGCTTCTATCGCGCTCTCATTAAAAAATAAAAATCGTCCACCAGTAAAAAAAAATCCAACACAGTTTTCCCGATGGACATGAGCGCCCCCTAGGCGTGTTTCTTTTTAATAAATGTATTCGTTAAGGGATCCTGCCGTGTGACGTATTTCGCGAGTTTTCCAAAGAGAGCGGATCAAGTGTGAATTAAGAAGGGGTGTGTCACATTAGACGTTAGGGCGGCGCGACCGTGCTGCCACGCCCGTCCCGTTAGTCTGCACTTAAACAAATATTTCATCATACGCTAGGTTACGGAATGCTCGGGATGGATAATTGACATTAATGAAAATGTATTTCGAGACGACTACGCTGTTTTATATATAACGGTTTCGCCTGTAGTCACTAACAGTTTGGTGTGGCGGGGATGTAAAATTCATCTGAAAAGTTTCTTCGCGATACCGAAGAAATTTTATTCATTGAATACATAAATAAATGTTTTGCAATTACAAGAGAAGTATATAAAAAAGGCAATCGGAAATCTGACGTCAAAACTTTGATCAATAAATTACGCTGTTCTATGAGAATTGTCATAAGGTCATAAGGCTAATAGTTTTGTATTCAGAACGCTTACGTCCAAATGAATTAAACTTGCAGAAAATTGTAGTGGTGGCCTAAATCGAGAAGAAGATTTAGGCATCCTTGACAACAAAAAGTACTAGCATTTGGAGGACGATTACGATCAAATACGAAAATGCGAAATTTACGTTTAAATTTCTCTAATGATGAAAGTGATTTAGATAATTATGATGCCGTGTGTGATCAGAAAGGAAACAATGATTCTGAAGAAGGGACGTATGAGAGGTTTGACCATCAGGGAGCCAAGTAGGTCTCGTAGCAGACACCGTACACAAAAATGGGATTACTGCCACTACTAAGTATTAGTTGCTTTGGATACACTGGCAAATGAATGCCACAAGAAAGGACAAGGGAAAAGTTGCATTAGTGTTTATTTTAGTTTTGCAAATTTTGAAAATATTTTTCAATTCTCGGTAAGGTACCGTGCAGAAAAGAGAAAACCTATAAACTTAACCATTGCTAAAATAAATTGGGATATCTTTTCTAATGTTGCGTATCAAGTATCCCCAAATTATCCTCAAATAATCAAAGTAAATGTAATTGCAAGGGCTATAATAACTTTTTTTAAATATAACCATTACATAAAACCGTTAAAAGAGAATGTTTGTTACTGTCGAAGTGTAACGAGATTGTGACAGATGATCCCCTTTTATGGCACCTTAAAATAAAGTAAGTTGTACGCAGCAAACATTACACTAAAGGTTTAAAACATGTTGTATGCCATAGTCCAAAAGGTCTAGTGTCGGACTTTGGGGGAATTTATCAAGAGAAACATACATTTTTGCAAAACGCAAGTGCAAATCTGGGAGTTGACACAACCTGCTGGTATTCAATTAACTGATATATTACCAAAAGAAACCCATATCTACATGCATACGTAGATAGCTATTTCACATTGTCAAAGCAGATGTTAGCTAAAAATATTCTGCTAACTAAATATAGAATATCGAAAGGATTTGATTCAATATCAGATACCTTCTCTGATATTCAATTGTGCCGTGGATCATTAGAACAAGACCGTGGATCTGATAGAAAGTTCATCAATGTACAGTGGTATATCATGAAATCTTTTATTTTAACATCTATTGGATTACAAGTCGGATGAGTGTAAACGCTGGTCAAAGAAAGACTGCAGATTCAAGTAATCAGATCAATCTAAAAGAATACAATGTAAGCATGACTGGAATAGACTTGATTGATACTTAGTAATAAGTTATTATCGAATGAAATACACATGTAACAGGTGGAGATTTTACTTAACAAATAAATTTAAACATATAAAATCCAAAACAGCCAAGCAACTCATTTTTCATGGCAAGGAGTTAGAAGGATAAGTGTGTTGTGGATTACTGTGCTGTATACCCTAAAAAATTAAGCAGCATCTTTTCCTATAATGCCTAGCAATAAAAAATCTCTCTTAATATACACATTTTACCAAAACACTTTTCTTTTAGGATACAGAAATTTGAGCTAATGAAATTTCAGCTAATAACAAACATAGATGTTTGTTTGGTCTACTCAGGTACACATACATCCAGGTATCTTCTGCGCTACGAAACTGCGTGCTGTACGCTAATTTTGAACAATCAGTCTTGCTCAAAATAATTGCAATTTAGCTGATGTTGTGGTAACTGGCAGCTCGACTTTACCCACCCAATTTGCGGTTAAATATGTGATGCGTGGTACTCTATTCAATCAGCGTTCCACATCTAAACATTTAGGAAATATCTAAGTTTATTATGATGCCTGAATGCACTCGTACACTTTAGATAATGTCACTAAATGAATACCATCTGAACATTTATGTATTTGAGTAGCTTTTACGTGTAAAATGTGAAATGAAAGTGACCATTCTTAAAATCACCTGTTTTAAACAGTACAGAGATTGTTTGTATAATTGGCATGATAAGAAGTCAATAGTATCACCACTGGTAATAAAAGATTGTTCAGTAGTTTTAATTTATTTTTAATTTTTTATTAACTTCAATTGGGATTACCGGTTGGGAAATTCCGTAACTAATACGTTAGAGATACATTCGTTAAATATACAAAAATATATTTTTCCTCTTTCAAACGTTTACTTTCGCGTTGCTTTGCAAAATCACGGAGGGTGGTCGGAGTAATCACACACAATGAATGCATGCTCGTCTCAAATAAAACGAAATAGATGTATAAGTCTGCGTATTTGTTTTTAGGTAGATTCCCATAGGGAAGCTTCGTTTCCGAACATTAGAGCATTACAATGCATCCGATGTACAATGGGCACGATGCCCGGTATTGAAGATATTCGATCGCGAAGGTTTTTTGCGTTCGTTATACAACACATCGCATCTTACACAAATCTAAACAGCGGCAGCAGTAGCAGATGCGTGAATCAGGAGGTTGACTCAACTCCTTGGGGACGCGGGACCTGGATGATGGAAGCTCCCAGTCAATCCCGGTAACGCGTCTTTTCAATCTGCGACGATGAAGCAACGGCACCCTTCATTATTTTTATACTCATACACGCCGTTGCGACGATTTATGGCTTTCGGTATTTGAGCCGACTTCAACGGCTGAATGGTTTAATTCTGATCTGTCTCTTTCTATCTCGTCCGTTTATGGTTTTTAATTAAAACCTTTCTTAAAAATAGGCGTCTATGTTTTAAATCCAGCTTTTAATTTTCTTCGTATTATTTTTTCTGTCTCGGTTGCTCTAGTTGTAGAAGAGCACATCATTTGAATAATTCTACATACAAGTTTTCCTTATCGTTAGTTAAAATTTTAAGTTTATAGATGTAAATGTCATGATTATCTAAAGCAGACGCTATGAGATGATTTTATTGTAAATAATGAACTTTTCTTTTCCTATATATGTATCGCTTTTATACAAATTCTCATTCTAGGGAAAACGTGTGTTTTAAGGTAAAAGAAAGGAACAGCGACAGCCAGTCATTCTAGTTTTGCAGTATCCAAAAAAGTATTCAATAAAAGCTGAATAAGTAGTGGAAAATCAAAGAAGGAAGAACGGTCACCACAGAAAGAAGGTACATCGGTATGACGATGCAAATCTTAATTGAATTGAAATTTCTAAATTGTCCATACACAGGAGATCAGTGCCAGTTGCCAGTTTATTGTTTTTTTCCACACCCTTTCTTTCGTCCTACAAAAATATATGTATTGTAGTGTTACGTGGGTTCAATTCAAATATATATGCTTATAAATACAAATAATAACTCTACTTTCATGCGATTACTCTCAATGAAATAGTTAAACTCTTTTAAATGAAAGAATATTGATGCGGTGCTGTATTCTACTATTTTTTTCAAAATTGTCTTATTCACTAACCTGTTTCCCTACGATAGCTACTTATAAATACCTATTTTTTTATTGTAGATCGCTTATAATCTAAGATGCGCACACTAGATCTTCCTAAAGGATCCCTCGATGAAATGCCCCCTGGTTATACGGATCTAGTCCTGGTTGTGGATTCTTCACGAGATTTTCTTGTATCTCGCTTTTCCAAAGGATATTAATATTGTAAATAGTATGTATTTTTGCCAAAAATCTTCAAAAAAAAGAGGATATAGATATTGTATCTTCTTGATAATACCTTCAAAATACTAGTTGCATGTTTATAAAACTAAAATTTCCATATATATGTTGTAGACGATGCCAAAACGTTGTTAAATAATTTTTAAATATATTTTATCTTCTATATCAATTTTGATGGTTGTATTCCGTTCCAATTATTTCAACAAGTACTTTTACATTACACTATCTCCATGGAATTAACGATATTACTTGCTTGATTAATATCATAGTCTTCCATACATGCCCATTTAAAATCCAATCATATATTTTCTCGCGTTTGCATAGTAACTCTGTCATATGTTCTAGGTACCATTGCACGCAAAATTAACTACACTAAATAAAATGGCGAATCCATGGATACAGCCTGCTTAAAGTCCAGTTTCATAATTCGAACGATACAGATGTTGAAATTTTGTTTTACATTGAAATTTACATTAAAAATTGTTAAATAGAAGAATACCTTATCTACCAGCGTTTTCACATCTACCCTTGGTTTGCCGCTGGCTGGACTTAGTATCTAGATAAAATATAACTGTGCCCCTAATATATTATATATATATATATCGTGAAAATTTCGCCCTATTTATAACAATCGAAAATTAAGGAAAATTAGTACAGTTAACAGCACCATCTATTGACTAAACGCGGAACTACAATTAAAGATCCCTGTACAGTAGCTAATAAATCATTACAGTATTTATATTATTTACATGACGAATGTTAAAACTTACATTTGTTATAATAATTATTTATAATCATGACTTTGTTTTCTTAATTCCTCTAACAGTGAGTATCTCTTTCTTTATCTTTCCTTTACAGTAAATATAATTAGGAAACAAGTAACGGAGTAGTCCCAAGGAGAGCAAATATCATGATCCAATATTGGGCGCATTGAAGTCTAATGGGCCAATACTAAACCAAATGCCAAGAATGTTAAAACAATAGTGACCAAATGTTCTTCCACCATTGCTACTTTCACTCTATTACCTAGACTAGAAAGTATAATTTTGGATCAATATTTTCTTGCGTTTAATAATAAAATAACACACATAAACGCAGTAATATGTCATAATAACTTTTCAAATATTGGTTTATAGTTAAATTTAATAATGCAACATTTTTAGCCACTATTGTCGAAATATATCTCCAATATATTTTTCATTCTTTAGTCAATATTGTCAATATTTGTTCTAATGGTTAAATACGTTTTAATATGAAAAATAAAAGAAAAATTCTGAAGAGAAAATATGAGAAAACAAGGAAAATAATTAAACATTGCGCTTGTCTATGTGACCTCCTTTTTGCCGAATGATTTGTTGACATAGTTTGGATAATGTAACGAGTCTATGTGCCTCCTCGCTGTTTGTAGTTGGTCCTACAATGTTGTTGTAGATATTGGCGCCGATTGTCGAATTTGTCGATCGAGATAGTCCCATACAAGCTCGATGGAGTTGATGTCTAGACTCTGGGCGGGCCATTTCATAATTGTCAATCTCCCATCAAGTTCCATTTGATTGAGGTAATGACGGCA
This sequence comes from Holotrichia oblita, assembly GCA_023690525.1. Lineage (NCBI taxonomy): Eukaryota > Metazoa > Arthropoda > Insecta > Coleoptera > Scarabaeidae > Holotrichia > Holotrichia oblita. The sequence continues at coordinate 14,655,848 of CM043020.1, read as the reverse complement.
TAATTTCGAGGTGTGTTTCGGATCATTATCCTGCTGAAACACAAAGTTTTCGCCGATTATGCGTGTTTTCGATGGAATGCATGTAATGCTCCTCCAAAATTTGTTGGTAGCGCTTTTTCTTTAATATCCCCTCGAATCGCACTAAATCCCCTATAGTTCTCCCCAACCAATGACCGAACCCCCTCTATGTTTCACTGTAGGTACTACACAGGGTTCAGCTAATTGTTCTCCAGATGATCTCCGAACAAATACCCTTCTTCTGTAATCAAAAATTTCAAATTTGGATTCATCGGTCCACAACACATTTTTTCCACTGTTCGATGGTCCAATCGTTATGTTCTCGTGCCCACTTTAAGCGTGTAGTTTTATTTAGCTTGTGTAACAAGGACCTTTTTACAGAAATTCTTCTATGTAAACCAGTTTTCTTTAAGCGTCTCTTAACCGTGGTCAGACTGATTACCCTCTGTCGACTGACGTTGGCCTCAGCGGTAATTTGTGGCGCTGTTTTGCGACTATTTCTTCTACTGATTAAAACGATGTTACGATCTTCTGCCGGAGTTGTAATTTTAGAACGTCCAGACCGTCTTTTGTTTAAAATATTGCCAGTAGTTTTAAATTTTTTAATATTGTAGTCTACTGTTCTCCGCGATTGTTTAAGGGGGTTCCCAATCTCGCGATTACTTTTACCGATGTTGTGGCAACTAAATATCAGAGTAGAGAGTTTGGGTTGTACGTGAATTATCGCATATTCTTAATGATATTTCCATTGTAGATGCACTTGTACCAGGAAATAATATATTGTACTAAGATTAAGAGTAGAATGGCTACCGCACTCTCAGTGCAGTTTGGCCTTTGACCCCGCGAAGGAATTTACTTTCATGTGTAAATTATCTCGTTATTATGAAAGTTGTTGTTGAAAAAAAATTAATTCCATTTCACTGTTAGCTATTTAGAGAAGGTGATCAACTTTGAATAGCACGGTGCTGTTTAATACCTGATCAAAGACGTTCAATACCTGATCAAAGCCGTTCAATACCTGATCAAAGTCGTTCAATACCTGATCAAAGTCGTTCAATACCTGATCAAAACGGTTCAGTACCTGATCAAAGCCGTTCAATACCTAACGATTTTATCTATATAAATAGGTAGTATATTTTTAGCACACTTATAGTTCGTTAAAGTAGTTATGTATAGACACACGTATTATCATAAGTAGTGATGGTTTTAAGGAAATATGAATGGGTTGTATTTAAAAGTGAGAAGTCAACCGTATAAGAAGATTCTTCAATCTTCTTCTACATTACAAACCAGATAATTATTTACATATGAAAGTAAATTCCTTCGCGAAGTCAAAGGTCAAGGGCGCCGAAAGTGAGGTTGCCATTCTACTTTTAAGCTATACGCAAATATACAGGTGGTCAAATAATTACGGACGGTAGTGTACATTTGTTGCATCAAATCTCCGCGGTGATCAAAAATGTTAATGTAATAAGACGCAATATAATGTAGTACAGGAAAAGGATAAATTTTTCATAAATTCAGTAAAATCCAGTAGTGCACAAACAAGTTACAAAAATCAAATGCTGAAAAATAAATAAGAATTATCAACCACATATTATAAGATTAAATTTAAATAAATTGTGCACAAATTTTCTGTAATCAATAAAGTTTAGCAAACTTTAATTCTAATACGCCAACATTGTCAAAGTTGAAGTCCTTCAAGGTGTAAACAAAGGGTGGTAGATGTCAAGTTATCACTTTTATACTACAAAATACGGTTGCAAAGATTTGGGCATGTCTAACCTATCTAACAATTTTTACAGTTACTTCCAATAACAGTGGTATTCAAGAATTTATTGCTTTCCATCTCTACAATAGATCTAAGAGGCAGGGGTTTAAAGTATTGTGGATTTCTTTCTCAGGAAGGCTTAACAACAAGTCATCACCACATTCACAAAAAAATGGAGAATCTAAAGTCGAAAAATCAAAATCGAAAAAATAAGAAAGCTGACATGATCAGTGAGTATTTGTACGTTATTAATCCTACTCAACAACTCTAAAACTGGCTCTGGGTCAAAAAGAATTATGATCAACGAAAGAGTCATCGATAAAGTTGGCTATATATCTGCAAAGGCTGTTAAAGGTGATTATACAGTACAGATTAGCTTAAAACCCTTCAATCATATTTTGATATACTAAAATGATATTCTCGCTAACTTGACCTCTACATCTCTTTGTTCACACGTCGAAGAGAACCGTCGTAACTTCAACTTTAATGATGCTACTAAGATCCGGAATTTGACTATAAACGGTGCAAACCTAATATCCTGCAAATACATCTCTTTCAAAGCTATTAATGAGTGGATATCATAGTTTATAGAGTGTTAAAATTTGTACTAAAAGCACCAAATAAAAATGTATAAAAAGATGTAGATCACAATAGAATAATATGTATATCACAATAGAAGGAAAAGTTAAGATTCAGGCAACAACAGATATTTTGTGATTGTAAATTTGTAATTTCTCCTTCAATATTCAGCAATCATGGAAGCTGCTTGAGGAAAACTACCCCGTTGTGCTGTTTCAGGCTGCTGTCGGAAGAAAACGTCACTACCGGGAATTATTTCTGTGTTTACTGCATTTATCCAACTAAAGAGTCATCAGTAGATAGACCTGAATTTAAAAAAAATGCAAAAAAGGACTCAAACGCATTTATACCTTACTTGAACGTAAGGACCAAACCCGTTTGTACCTAATTCAAACTTAAAATTGGCACACCAATAGGTACCTTCTTTTATCGAATATAGGCTAGCTTTTCCTCCTGACAGTGCTCACTCAATTTTACACACTCTTTTTAAGAAATACACATCTAATATACATAGAGCTTGCTTCTATCGCGCTCTCATTAAAAAATAAAAATCGTCCACCAGTAAAAAAAAATCCAACACAGTTTTCCCGATGGACATGAGCGCCCCCTAGGCGTGTTTCTTTTTAATAAATGTATTCGTTAAGGGATCCTGCCGTGTGACGTATTTCGCGAGTTTTCCAAAGAGAGCGGATCAAGTGTGAATTAAGAAGGGGTGTGTCACATTAGACGTTAGGGCGGCGCGACCGTGCTGCCACGCCCGTCCCGTTAGTCTGCACTTAAACAAATATTTCATCATACGCTAGGTTACGGAATGCTCGGGATGGATAATTGACATTAATGAAAATGTATTTCGAGACGACTACGCTGTTTTATATATAACGGTTTCGCCTGTAGTCTTCTATTCATTTAGGTTTCGGAACACAAGTTAGGATAACGCCGCGTGTATAAGCAAATTTCATATTTCATTAAAAAGTAATACTTTATTGCGAAGGAATAACTTTTTTAATATATGTAGGCGGAGAAATATTTCGTTGCCTGAACTTTCCGTTTACAGGATTTCTTGAAAAAGCTTTTTTGGTGGACTTGTGGAAAGCGAAGTAATGGATTACATACAAAGTCGTCTATCTTGTGAGACATGTAATAAGGAACAAGGCGAAAAGATGTGTGCACGTTATTGAAAACCTGAAAATGGAAATAAGCCGGCTAAAATGATTCCTTTTGAATTGTATCCAACAGTTTGTTTCAGTTACAAGTTCTTAACACCACAGTGAGAAAAGTAATATGGAGAAACTAATTATAGTTTTTATGGGTTGCCTGCAATATCCAGCAAGAATTAGGTAAAACACTACCTTCCCCGCGTAATCTATTTTTATTTACATTGACAACTAAAGAAGGAATATTTATTAGATATAAAAGTTTACTGTAATCCTTTATTTTCACTAGTAGCTTTCTTATATCACTACAGAATGGTAGATCAAATTGATCGAAACGCGTCACCTGAAAATTATCGAGAATTGGGACTGCTACCTTAAAATTCTTGGAAGCTTTTATGTGCATTGAGATACTGTAAAGGAAAGTGTGGAATGGTTGCGCAGATATGTTATCGCGCATGGTTTCTTAGAGTTTTTATTGCGTATGCTTTAACAGAATGTCAAAAACATTTATTTTCGGGTACAGAGGACCCTTTAAAAATATATTCTGTTTTTAAATTAGTAACCCAGATAAGGCTAACATTTTTTTGAGCAAATTTCAATTCTACACAAGTTTTGTAACAGTTATAGTCGTAAATATCGGCCCAACAAATATATTTTTGAAATATATATATGGAATTAAATGATATTAGCTGTCCTTGTACATTTCTGCTAAACAAACAAATTAATTATAGCTTTAAAGAATTAACTGCAGATATTTTAAACAAATTAACGAGTATGATACTGAACAAAACAGATTTTTATACTTATGGGTTAGCCCGAGAGCTGGCTACATGTCGGTCGAGATGAAAAGGCACACGGACAGTCTCACCTGAAAAAGGTAGTATTAGCAAGGATAAATAGATAGTACAATCGTCGGAAGGCGCTCTGGATGATGTAGGCGTGTGGGGGCGGTGAAAACTGTCAATTTTCATTTCTAAAAAACCGAATAGGTGCATGGATGAAATTTGTTTGTACAAATAGTAAATAATGATAGAAAACAGGAAAACAATTGTCAGAAGGGTAGCTGGAAGAGAAAGAGTTCTCAAAAGCTGATGAAAATGCAAAAAATTTTGGAAATACAACATGTTAAGTTGCACTTCTGATAATTTCAATTTACGTTGAAAATGCGTAGAAAAAACAGTTTGCAAAATGTCAGAAGAAAATGTGGAATTATTTATTGTACCGCGAAGAACATATATTGGTTAACTCTGAACACAGCTAGATGATTCAGTCCCCTTAGGGTGATATGCCATAATACATTTGAGAGGTTTTAGAAAATCGTCGGAACTTTTTATTATAAGTTTGCACCCGCCACAGCTCTACGGAAACCTAATTGGTCTAATATCCCATTATTTATTTTATGAGGCTGCCATGCGTTCTCTATAGCCATGGCCAAGCAGTGTGTAAAAAGAGGATAATACCATTTTTCCACGTATACTTACACGGTATAAACTCAAATTTTGGTCAGAGCGATCAACACCACCCATGTTTCATTGCACATATGCATTATGTTCGGTTGTGTAATGTCGTTTTACATTTCGTAATGGATTTATAGCAGTTACATTAGATGCTACGGAGACGATGTTGTTGTCATTCCATTTACATATTATGACATCATTGTCTCTGGATGTCTTATATTCAAAAGTACCACTTCCTTTTTCAATCAAAGGACATTTCATTAACCTGTTGTCCCTCAGTGTACCGGTAGCTTTAATACCTAACCCTTTCAGATCACTTAGAAGCGATGGAGACGTGAAAAAGTTGTAAAAAGAAAAGTGGTATGGTAAGTTGCTGATTTCTTGCAATATTTCTGCATACCGAAGCACTACACTAGCACTACCACCCAAGCCAAAATTTCGATACTTTGCAGGGAATATATCTTATTCCTTGGTCAGAATCAAACCAAGTCATGTAACCTGTTCTTGTTGCACCAACCCTTCGTCGATGCTACGGGATTCACAATATGGAGGCCATATTTTAAAATTTTCGTTCAAAATATCAAACAGTGGACGATTTTTTGCAAATTTATCAGATTTGTTGAGGTTTTCGTTAGCAGCGAAATGAATATTATTCTTTACATATGTAAACCTATTTCTGGACAAAGTATTAGCAACTTATTTGTTTCTAGTATCTTCAGACACTTCCCAGTAAAGACGGCATCTTGGGAGAACAACGTAACTACTGAGAAGCAGTATTCCAGTGTACGTTCTTATTTCCTCATAGGTAATGTCTCTTGGTAAATTTTTACATACAGAGTAAATATTTGATTGCTCTACAATTACGTCAATAAAATCGTCAGTAATAAACCTCGTAAAACAGTTCTACAGGTGTTGAACACTCAAGACAATTTTGCATAGGTTGCCATTCATGAAATTGAATGAATTTCTTTATCCTCCCATACAAAAGCAGTTTTTGTCTTCTTTGAAGATTTGCCGATGAAAGTAGAAAGTGGCAGCTCATTTTCTCTGTCAATGTCCGAATATACTTCAGTATAAATAGAAGTTTGCGCTTGGTGCACGTTTGTAACATTGCGTAACTGATATTCCACGCATTCTTCATCACTCCCAGAATATTCCGCTTCAGCAAGTAGCTGTGACTTAGGAAGGTTATCCATCTCCACAATATCATCTTCACCGATTTCTTCGTCGGTAATATCATCGTTTGGAGGTAAGATGTAAATATTTGATGGAGGTTCTGGAATGCGATCTGCATGTTTTGCTTCTTCTAGTAACTCATATAAAGTCAGGATCGACCTTTATAACTAAAATAAATTATAAACAATTAAACGTAAATTACCGACGTTGGTTATCCCATTTTCCTTATAAAGTACACAAAAGTTTGAACTGTCCCAACGGAATCTTATGAACTTCTAACTTAACTTTTACCGTACAATATTTATACATTGGATTCAAATTATGCGTAAAAAATTTGGATAAAAAACAACAATAAATAAAACGTTAAAACTTATTTCCAAGTGGTCATGTTCGCTGCGACTAAAAAGCGATGTGGATGTTGAAAAGAATGCACCAATAAAAAAAAATTGACTAAAACCGTACGATAAGCAAAACAATTTAGCCCGCATATAACCGTATCAGCTAGTTAAATAAACAGTATATGCGCAAAACACTGAATCATTACAGGATATAATAAGTGTCCTTTTAAATGACCAGTGGGCTTATTTGAGTTAAAACTATATAAAAGCAGTATCATAGCCTCATCGTTACAACAAAAAGTTAAAGCGCGCTAAGATTTGTTCCTGAAATAATATAGGTTGTCATCCCGAACGCCAATTATCAAAATGTCTGCGACTGTGATCTAAATTTCACAAACTTTAATGAAATTTTTGAGACTTCGAGTATTATTTACATTCCCAAGAGATAATTATAAAATTATTAAATAAATAGTAAAAGAATTATGGTCCTTTCTCACAATTTGTGAGAAAGGACCATAATTCTTTTACTATTTATTTAAACATTACTCACACAGAGTCCACCATGGAATCTCATTTATAAAATTATTTGCTAATATCGCTAGCGCTGACTCATCAATTGTGTGGTAGTGATGTGCTTTCGGCTATTATGCTGTAGTGCGGTATAAAAGCTCAAAGCTATTTGAGTAAGGTGTACCTGAAGTTCGGCCGGGTGGGCCAGGCAGATGAAGTATTATCTCCACAAGCTGGACATCATCGATATGGAGAGAAACTTGCGCTAGAAGTGCAAGTAAATCAGTCAAAACTCAGACTTAAGTTTAATTCAGGCGCAGCTGTCACAGTTTTCAGTTCAAGTGATTCTCAGTAATATTGTTTTAATTTAAAATTTCAGAAAACTGATTATGAGATAAATCTGGTTACATGCAGTAAACAGTCAGTCGATGTTTTAGAGGTTGCACAAGTACAGGTTAGATATGGTAGTACCACAAATCAATTAAATTTATATGTGGTCAATTCTGATAAACGGCGACTGCTAGGTCGCTAGGTAAAAATATATCAAATGTTGCACATTTGGGTACAAAAACACGTGCTCAGAGTACAGTAGATAAGTATCCCGTAATTTTTGAAAGCAGTACCTGCAAAACTACAGGATTGCAGGCGAGCCTGAAATTATAATTATTATGAAAGCTAGGAAAGTGCCTTTTGCTTTATTTACAAAGGTTGAAAAGGAGCTTGATTATTAGCAAAAAAAAAGAGCATTAGAAAAGGTAAATAGTTTAGAATATGTGACGCCAATTGTTCCTATTGTTAAAGCAAGCGCAAAAATTACAGTTTGTGGAGGTTTTAAATATACGTTAAGTTATTAATGAATATCCGTTACCGTCAGTCGAATCATTGCTCTCTTAATGAAAATTTAGTTTTCGTTCAATATCTAATAAGCCATGAAAGTTATCGGACAAACAAAATCAGTTTTAAATCAAACTCGTAAAACTGCGCATCTTTTCCAATTTAAGCGTTTTTCTTTCTCCAGTAGTTTCTGAGATCCCAATGCTAAACATTCAAAAAAACTCACCCTGTATAATATTATATTATATCATATTATATTATAATTAACTACAGCGTTAGTTGCCAACAAGAAATCGTCAAAAGCTCGTATGCTCTATTGGAACATTCCGTCATGATGAGAGTCAGAAAAACCTGAGAGACCAGTTGACTTCTCTGTCATGCCAGATATGTGCTTTAACCAGGAGATCAGAGGATATTGTTTGGCTACCAGTATTGTTAGCTCTTTAGCGTAATCCAGGGTGCACCACGTGGAGGCGAGCTAACTTTGCACCCCACATTGACTATAATTTTAGGGATGATGATTTTTCCATTAGTGTTTCTTCTGCTGTTCTTTGTTTTGCGCTCCATGTAAACACTTGTACATTGGCATTAATAAATACTGTTATAACTTGTAATCAGTCGGAACTAGAAAATAAAGGCAATGTGGAAGGAAATGAGGTCAGGAAGCCTTTATATTCCATACCCTGTTCTTGAGGAAAAGGAAGATCAACCGCAGTGATTAAGTCAACCGAAAATGAAGACGTCTTATTCCAGAGCTTGACTTGTTACAAGAAAATGCAGAATGTCTCCGGTTAAGAGTACAGCAATGGAATCTTCTCAAAACTGTTGACAGAGTCCTACGTTACAGAAAATGTTACAAGGATCTGTTTCCCTTTTTTGGACAGAATCATAATCTTATTGTTACAAGATTTGAAAATTTTAAATTTTAAACACTGATTCAACTGAATAGCAGCTCCTCGTAGATACCTCCAATCTTAACAACCGCAACCGTTTTCTTTATATTCCTGTTGGGTATAGAGTTCACAAGTAGGGAGGTTATGCAGATATGACAGCCTTCCTCGAAGCAAGCAAATAATGAAAAATGTTGTCAAATATATGAACGAAGAACAGGCTTTTAAAAATTTAAGAGGAAAATTGTCTACACTAAGTTATGCCAAAGATAAGGAAAGCTTCTTTTTTGTCCACAAATGTATCAACTTCTAACGTATATCGCTTGCCCGAATTTTGGGAGAAAAGCTTGGGAAACCTTTATTGATTTTTTAACAACAAAAGAGGTGATAACTACATTTGATCTATTCCCACTTAAATGCTTTCTCCCTAGTTGTGGATATATCAAATAAAGGAATATCTAGCCTTTTTTCTATATCCGTACTGGTGTGCAATTTTCTGTAATAAATAAATATTTAATGAAATCGTTTTATAGTCTTTTAGAATATAATTGATAAAATTTCTATTACACAAACCAATGCATTAGCTAAAACAATATAGTCTAAGTGTTCAGCTGTAGTTCTAATTGTACTAAAGGTGTCCATTGATCGCCATACTAGAACTAGTACATGCTGAGCGACACGGCCAATCTAATTATGCAACCGTTCGCGGCGCACACATATGCTGGGAACTGACATCACACGGGAGTGATTGACAAGCCGCACTAATAAACCGGCGCCCCATCAGGGAAACGTGTTACCTGCAAACTGCATCGGAAATTCGCAGTTCAGTCACAAACAATTTGGTTAGATGAAGATAGGTAGATTTGATTAATCCAGCATTTTAATGAAATTGCATAATATTTGATTAAGCCTTGCGTGCAATTACACATCTAATTATACGCTTAAACTGTAGATAGAAATGCTTAATGTAACTGGTATAGTTTCGCAATCAAATTTAATGGATAAAATAACTGAGTAGACACAAATTGATTTGAAGCTGATGGGAAGCTAAGTTACATTATTGAATTGGATATTTATTAATGCTAAATTTACATATACATAATGATGCTGATAATTTCTGGTTCCTTTCTAGCGTCTGCATTCATAGCTGTAATGACATGATATATAGTGTTTAAAAAACTGAGACCAACAAGCTGCTCGCCGATCATGACATTGCTACTTCGTCAAGAAAAGCTGCTGTTGGTGTTTGCATGTGTTAAAATGAAATTGAAATTTGTACTTTAAATTGTAGCCTAAGCTTACTTGGGCTTTCTATGTATGTGGTTTAGTGTGAGTTTACACAGTTATACGAGTCATTGATTAAAGAATCGCTTGTGAAGTAAGTCGTTTGTCTTATATAGATTTTGAAGGCTTATTACACAAAAAATTAGTCATCTACGGTTTTGTCACAGATAGCAGTCTAATTTTAAGGATGAAGTGGCGCAAATTTATGCGAGTTTTGGAAACGCACAATTTAATTAGTAATAGGAACAAATTTGGACATTTAAAGAACTATTAATTAAAAACCAAAAAATGTCTGAAATAGACACTTATGGTATATTATTGGAAATCACCCCGTGAACGAGTGCAATGAAACTAGATCAAGTATCAAGAGCGGGCCATGTGATTTCGACCTCCCAGGTCTCGTCAGCGTAACTACAAATGCAAGATTTCATTTCATCGCACTTCGCATCTCAACTTTAATTGTGTAATACTTACGACAATGGAGTAATTCCAATCTTACGCCCTCTAGGTGGCAAGGTCAAATATTGCACACAACAGAACACAAGTCAGTAATGCCACGTAACAGCACTTCAATACCATGTGTTCTATGCAGCGCAAAGTCAATAACTTTTGCCTGTTTCTTGCCGGTGTGTGAGCATTAAGAATTGAAAAGGCATATATGTACATATGTCACTTTGCTTTGTCTCATTTTCATCATTTTATAAATAAGGAAAAACATAATTGGTGGCCTTGCTACTAGAAGAGACGAAACTCGACGAGAGAAGTTCAAATACAAGAAATTAGTAAATTTAAATTGATATGACAACATGACCTACAGCAATATCATGCTGTAATGGGACCATGAAAACACACTGATACACACCAGGCTTACTTAGCAAGAACTACAGCATTAGTCCTAACGATTAATACAATTTAGGAACCTGATGCCGCTGTAAACACCACAAAAATAAATACGTTGGTAAATTATTTAGGAATGAATCACCTTGTTCAACTTAGCTGCATAAAAAAGCTTTTTGATGACACTATTGATGTCGCACCACCTTTACACTTTATTAATTAAGCCAGATCACAACTGCATATATGCAATAAACCACAATTTCAAGTAATAAAAATCTTTTACATTATAAACCATATCTCTATTTTAGATAGCAATTTAGTTCTCTGTTCCATAGACAACAGAGTATCTAAAATTTTGCACTTAAAATACATACATGCGAAAACATAAAAAACTACTATCCATCCTTTTTTTCCAAATACATTGTAAACATAAGTAAATCAAACGAAGAGGTGCGGATGGAAAGCTCTTTCAGAAAGTAGTCTGTTGTATACTGTGAAGGTGTTTGCGCGTAAAGTTATTCCGTCATTCAAGACGGGCGAATGTTGAAATCTCCGGGGATCGGCTGACAGTACGAGACGAACATGGGACAACTTGATGCTTATGCCGTGTTCCAATATTGTATCTGCATTACTATAATTCTAGAGCAACACAGAATACTGCATCATCCGCCAATTGACGGCTACGCTTCCGAACAATGTTATATTGATTGGTAATTTAATTATAAACGTAGAATATAATTGAGGAATTTCAGTTGATATTGAGTCGATGTTAAGGGTAAATTTTAGCGGTAAAAGGTTTGGTCGGTACCCACCAAAAACTAAACGAATTACAACCGTTTTATTTATTATTCTATTAAAAAGAAAACGGCTAAAAATTTATCTCATATCAAACTTCATAGTATAACAGCTTATCAACGTTTTACCACAAGCGTTTACCGAAAATGTCGAATTTCAACTTAAACAAGAACTTTAAATGAAAAGGAAACCTAAGAGAATAACAGGCAATTTACTGTTGAAAATTAAGTCAAAGCCGTTGTCCGCAAAATACAATAACAAGAAAAATCTGAAAAGTTTCTTGGTCCCATCGGTGGCGAACGAACAAAGTTGATTATACCGGCTCGTACTCCCAGGTTAAACAGAATACATGATTAAACTAAAGTTCACCAATTGTAAACTCGAATGCAAAGTCAACGAATGTCATAGTACGGGAGTACTGGAAAAAGAATGAAGTTTTAATTTTTAATTGCAATCCTCGAACCTGTACAGGTCTCTTGAGATGCGCCTCGTAATAATGCAGACAATTGGTAGGTAGACTCGTATGCACGAAAAGGCTCGGTACTGTATTAACGGATTTTAAAAGTAAACATATCCCCCTCCCCCTACGTCTTTCGAAGAAATAAGGCAAATTAGAGCTACCTTTTGTTGCGTTTTGGAACACTAGCGCAGGAGAATGATTTGGCATCCTTAAGTAAGCCTCCTTTTGACCCACGGAAAAAAACTGTATCCCCAGCAACACCGAACGTAGTTATGAGGGCTAAATTCATACATTATATTAAGAACATTGCAGTTCTGATCCACTGATATTGTAAACTTAATTGTTTATCCTCTTTAGTAAGCCCTTACTTGATTCAATTTTTCTACCATTCAAGCACCAAAACAATCGATGGCAAGTAGCAAACGATGTTCAAGATAATCTTCCTAAAAGTATGAAGAATTTTTAGGAGTATCAGTTAATGTAGTACACACGATGGAATAACCTGAAATCTGTCAGAGCGCACTGGATGGCATTTGTTCACAGTTTTGGTAACCTGATCTTTCGGCAGTTCTCTTACTGTGGCTTTCAATTGTTAATTCTGAGGAGGAACATATGCTAGCTACGAGTTATATCACTATTAAATTTAACAGCTTTTGCAATTGCGAATATCCCTTATACTGTACGTAACCTCAAATACGTGGCTGCTAAGCTTTTTCGTAGTTAGCGGCTTTAGTTATTGGTAGCCAGGTATATACATATGATGTCCAAACTTGTTTCACTTATGACGCTGGTTTTACAACTGCTTCCTTAAGCCTTTTTTATCCGGAATTTATAGCATTTTCCATAGAGGAGACATTTTCTGGTGTTTTGAGTCTCGTTATTTAGCCTTCTTCTCGAAAATTGATTTATTGGTATTCGTTGCTTTCCATCCTGTTATAACTTTGTTGCTATTGCTTATTTTGTCGATTTCCTGTGATGAGCCCCTGACATAGGTACTGAATTTTTATAATATATACCAATCTACATTAATTTTCTTTTGTGGGGGATTCTATACAGCGGCATGCTGTTTCTTGCCTTTAACAAATCATTATCTTGTATTCATCGTTCCAGGTGAGTGAGGACTCTAACAGCGACTCCAACAATTGCTTTGGTACAGTGATATTGTGCTGCAAGCGTCGGCTATCTGTAGATATTGGTCTTTTGTACTAGAAAATTCAGGAGAGACACCTTGCCTTGTGTTGAGATGCTCTAGGAATGTTTAGAATGCTTTCATAATACGGGCATTTGAAGCCGCTACCACCCATATATCTCAGACACATCTTTGGCTTCACACTGTATGTATCCAGTTGATACTTCTACTAGAAGAATCAGAGAAATCGCATCTGGATCAGCATGCTTGGAAAGAAAACTACAGGATTAAACGGAATAAAACACAATCGTGGAGTAGTCATAGAGTATTACTATGTTTAAAGGGAGCTGGAGTTCGACTTCATAAGAAAGTAAGCCAACAGTAGCTTGCTCTGAAAGTCTTCAATTGTCTCTTCTTTCCACAAGATTGTACAGGAATGAAAGTTGTTTATGGTAAGAGTAGTAAGAAGGTAACTAACGAACTGGACTGGTCCGCAAATCAATCAGTTCTATTTGGAAAACGTAATATTGTAGATGAATATTTTAACAATATTTTCAAAAAATTATGAGAAGTTGGACCGGCGTGCTAACTTCTTTAAAAATAAAACAGCAGAGAACTATGCTTTGTTGAAAATCTTCTGACCAGATTGCCTGTGGTGTAACATATCACTAACAGTTCGTAACATTTATTGAATTCTCAGGCATTTCCGGGAATTTCAGGTACTTGCATCAGAGTTACAACAAAAATTAGGTTTTGATAGGAGATTAATTGTCAAAGTTATGAAGTTGAAATCTCATTAAATATGTAGCAAGAATCCATTTTCTGCTTTCGATTCTTATCTGGGTTACTTCTACGTGGACGATGGAGTTTGAAAAAGATTTTCCACAAGTGTAATGTTAATTTTCTTGCTGTTTTCTTGAAGTCACGACCGTACTACGATTTGTAGCAAATGAGTTTGCGCAGAATTTCTCCAACATATCGCTTATTGTACTATAGGAAACAATAGTTAATCAGGATCTATTTGCATTAGGCCATTTCCATCTTTCATGGATGTTTGTTTTATCACTGGGCACCAAAGATTTTTACCTTCATCCTTAACACAGCTTAATATTGTATTATTCCCTGCCGAGTGAATTTCCTTAGATAAACAGTTTAGTCTCTTTAACTAGGTTTAGTAGTCTGTATGGCATATTTTTTTCGGGCGGTCCGGTGAATGGGGTTCTGGCCCCCAACAGTGGCAGTAGGCTGTCTCTTCCTTTTCATTGTATAGTCTACAAATAGGGTCATCCTTAAAGTTACCAAATTTGTGTAGATATTTCCTTTTATTCCATGTCCTATTAACAGACTCATGAATGCTCCATTATCCGTTTGTTGTGTATCTGCCCTTCAACATTTTTTCTAGTGTAACTGGTGTGCTTTTGTAATCCACTCAGCCACTGCACCACATATTGCAGTCTTTGTTATCGCCAGACCCGATTGGGGTCTACTGAATATTGTTTTAGAAATCTTTCTTGCCACCTGGTTTGTTATTTCGTTGCCTGGTATGCCCTTATGTCCTGATACCCACACTAAAGTGGTTGTGTTATTGTGTGTGGAAAAGATTTTTATGTGTTCCAAGCAGTCTTAAGCTAGTTTCGCGGTTTTCTGATAGGATACCAATGCCTTTAGGGCCGCCTGGCTAACCGATACGATATGAATCAGGTGACCCTTAGCTTGTCTTTTTTTGTAATTCTATCTCATCCACTTGGACAAATTTTGGCGACTCATCTGATATACAACTCTATACTGCCGAGTAATACATTATTCACGATGAAATGTACGACACTTTACATATAATTTACTTCATATTGTTTCAATCACAATCAGAAGTCGCAGCGTTTGAAATTATTACTGTGTTACGTTTATGAAACATGATCTTCGTAGGTACCGCACATGTTAGTATCCTAACGCGAAGGAATGATTATATTCGCAAGAATACGTGACATTATTCCCGCATTTATATGCTTCATTTCGAAGAATTCAACGAACAACAAATCTGTACAAATGATGAAGTTTATTTTCCTAGAAGATGTTTTGTCATTTATTTAAATTTTTACGGAGGCGAATACGGGCGAGATGAACGCCTCGAATCCTTCACAATTTCAGTTTTCTATAGGCGATGATTGATCGGTCCCGGGACGTCGCGGTCAAAACACAGAAATGACAAATGTTTGCGAAAATACAAAAACTTTTACATGACAAAAGTTTTTTGAAAAATTACCGAGGATTGAATTTACGCTTTCCGATGGCGCTGTTTCGTCGCTGAAGGCAAGGATGTTAGTAGCAGTTGCCGGTGGATGCCGAAAGCGACATACGTTGGTGGCGAATATCGGGTCCGTTTCGTTAAGTCGGAAAGTTGACGTCCGCTGGGAACGCATCAGTTTGGCAAACATCACATCAACGGTAGCTCTGGATAGTATAGCGACCGAGTAAAGTCGGGAAAGAAAAAGAAATACGCCGGTAACTTTGCTTGGATATATCGGACCATCGTGTGACTTTGATGCGTTTGTATACGTAGCTTGCTATCTTTTGCATGAGTGAATTTACTTTATTTATGTCTGGGCAGAGAAGACCGGCTTGTACTGCATACATATACATATATGGGTAGCATTCGGCCGGAACTCCTGATTTCATTTGGCTTTTGAAATATCAACCTGTGCTTACCCGCACTTTTACTTTTATTTCTTGTTATGAGAAGATAATATTTGAATTCCTTACACTCTATTCGCTAACTTAAACTAGTGCCATATGGAGTGTGTTATGTGTGCTGTTATTTATTGGAGTATGAAGAATGATAATCGTTAGTTGTACTACTTCTTTCCTCACTCAGTAAATATACCCACGATTTTGCTATAATCATAAACTAAACACAACAAACACTGTTTCACCCACAAAAAATCAAACACGCTGCTAAAATGTGTCGACATGCTTGCTGTATGCTTGATGTTTTATGAATAAAGTGTTCAATCCTTTTAGGAAGAGATCCGGTGAGGAATTTGATCATACACAACAAGTTGGCTATTAATTTCGTGCATCAAAACTTCGGTTATCAGCTTATGATCAGATTAAGATGACATTTGCTAAGTTCCTTTTTCCAATGAAAGAAAAAGTGGATGTTGTGGGATATAATGTTCTGACAATTAATGCGTCAACCCCCGCGTTAATGGGAATGTTGTCTTATTAGTATCATCGTACTTTGTAGATGAGTTCTAATACTTGAGGTAACAACCTTTCACAAAATTATTGATATCTGTTGTAATTTCTTGTAATAGAGGCCATATTTGCTCAAAAATTCTGCACTCGTTTTGAGTGTTTACTAGGAGATACCGGATACTTTCTAATGTTTAAGTTCAGATTGTTATCTTGTTGTTTAAAGTGAGCCGCAACTGCTCTAAGTTTTTCTATTTTATGAGTAATTTCTGGGGGTTAGAGGAAGGCACTGGAAATACTATACTAAAAAGGTTGAAATTTTTAGTTATACGTAATTTTATAATTATTTAATTTCTAGACAATTTTGCAGGTTATGTGTTTATAACGTTTTGACAGAAATGGGAAGGGACTCCTCAAAAGATGGCTAAAATCTGAGCAGGTAGGAGAACTATTAACTTACATTGCCTTGAATTCATGATGATTTGGAAAATTTATATTCTAATAAGAAACAACTTACCCTTATCCGAAATAGGCTGCTTAACTAACTTGAGCAAAAAGGAGGGTTCCATCAAGAGCGATATGGCTTGCGAAAAGGTAGATCGACCGTTCATGCAGTGGAGATGGTGATGAGAACTGCGGATCAATATAAAGGCAAGTAGCATACCCTAGTTACAATTGGCATATAAAACGCCTTCAATATAGCTTGTCACAGTCTGATTATAACAGAACTTCGGGGAAGAAATATATCTAAGTATTTAATAAACATCGGAACAAACTCTCCAACGAAGAGAAAAATAAAAATAGGTCCGAACGAATACGTGGAAACGAACGCGGGAGTGCCGCAGGGCTCGGTATTGGGCCCTATTTTATGGAATTTACTGGACGACGGTGTGCTTGGTTTAGAACTGACTACAGACGCTATATCTGTAGGCTATGCAGATGATCTGGCACCGGAGGTCAGGAATGAAGACACTCAAGTAGTCAATACAAATATTTGCTAGGAGCGAATAGGCGCCTGGAATAAGGAGCATGGACTATCATTGGCACCGGACAAGTCTGAGCTCATTATATTGCAAGGAAGGCGGAAAAGAGAATCACTTTCACGCTGGAAGGATTTAGATTAACACCTGTTAAGACACTGGTATACCTGCGGGTCATAATTGATGGGAAGGTGTCCTTTGGGCCGCAAATAATGAAAGTGACGGCGAAGAAGAAAATGGCCAGCTTAACTAGAATTATGCTCAATATCAAATGGCCCAGCAGTAATAAAAGAACGGTACTGAGTGGAGCCATTCGTAACATCGTCCTATATGGAGCTTCGGTATGGCAACAGGCAATCCTGAAACAAAAGTACAGGAAGAAGGTAACGACGAAGGAAACGACACAGAGAAACGTGCTTCTGAGAGCAGCGTTAGCATATAGAACCGTGTTGCTGGTGGCCCTGCAAGTAATCACCGAAATTACGCCAATTGATTTAATGGTGCAGGAGAATACTTTTACCTATGTGCATGCACAGCAAAATCAAGGATTATCAGTACTAATCAAGGATATGGCGAAATGGACAGGCTGTAAACACCGTAAGCTAAATTACTTTTTAACTAAAGCTCTAACGGTATATGGCTCTTTCCACACGTATGCCAAACGCTTCGGGAAAGACGATTCTGACGTCTGCATCTACTGTGGCAAGGTCGATACCACAGAACACACCTGGTTTCGAACTGCGATAGGTGGCACCAAATAAGAAGCGCCTGGAGAATTGGAGAACTATTAATGACATAACAATATCCATTATGGGGAAAAAGGAGCGAGAAGAACTGGAGAGGCGACGTAGAATAACTAGAATGACATGATACACAAGACAAGAAGAAATAGTAAGAAATGGTCCCAACTACCATCAAGGCTTTGAGAGGTTTTAGTGAGTAGGCAGTATGCTTCGCAAACTGGGAGTCCCACACTCACAAGCCATGTAGATTTAGCCCTGACAAAAAAAAACACTTGTTGAAAAGACATTAGTCTATAAATTCGTTCGGTGAAATTTGATAATCGTAGTTAGCATAACCAATAAACAAATATCAAGGTATTATACCATCACAAGATTCAAAATAAAGCTTTGCAGTTGTGTTGATATTGAAATACGTTGTCCGACAAATAGATAAAGTGTTTGAGTGTTGTTATTAATATTATATATAACATGGCTATACACCTAATTTAGCTTTCTAATGTTTTGTAACATCTGAGTGGTCTCAAAGGTAAGAGCCGCTGATTGTAGATGGGGCAGTATTTATGTTCCTGGGTTCGAGTATTGTCGGAGATTGGCAACACCTCTCTAGATTAGCACTCCCATTAAGTCATCATTGGCTGTTTTATATAACAAACAATTTTTAGTTTAAAGACAATGCGACATTAAACTTAATGCCAAAAATATAAAGCAAAATAGTCTGACGTAGGGGTACGTAAAACTGACAAAACCATGTAATTTTTTTTAATTATAATTTTTTAACTTTCTAATGATCTCATTGGCAGGCTATTGTTCTTTTTTCAACCTTAAATGTAGAGCTGAACTAACAGGGAACGATCTGGTTCTTATTCAATCTCGATACCTCTTCTCGTTGCTGAAGCATTGTAAAAAGTGTATTATTGGAAGTATCTTTTAAGTCCCCATTACACTTTGGTACCAAATTTTATCAAAATCCAAGGGGAACACTTGCTTTGTTAGATTTTTCAAAACCTGTTGGAAACTTCTGGAGATTCTAACTGTGGAAAGCTTCGATATGATAAGCTTCATTTTATTATCCTAAAATTTGAGTTCTGTTTTGCAAAATTAACCGATTTGATTTTGCAATCTTTTCTTTTATTTGTTTTATTTTTTACCAATTTGTTATTATATATTACACTTCTATAAAGTGGTCAAAATGAAGCTGATTTAACTGGATTTAGAAATCATAGTATATCTATTTTAGTTCTGTTTTGTAACCGATTTGCTACAGTTTTTCTTGGATTTTCTTTACCAATTGCTTTAAGAAGAGGGCAAAATATTTCCAACAAAATCATTGTTTTAGTTAAACAGTGACTACAACTTCTATATCCTCAAACCTTGTGTTTTCTCCATCTCTCATCGCAGATATTAGAAAATGTGTTTCAGGAATGACGCGTCTTTACATGGTCTAATTGTCACTTTAGAGCCTACTCAACAATTTTGTTCGTCGTAAATTTTCGCGTTTCCTACTAATTTACTAGTATTATAGTAACTGATTGACCAGCATTTTTAACCATCAGCCACTCTATTTTAATACTTTTTAAACGACCAGAAATACAGGGTCTACCAATAAGAATGATATAACTTTAACTTGGTATAAAATGAAAACGAATCGATATGTTTTGTGAATTTCTGTTTTGATTTTGTAATATATTATATAACATTATGTTTTAAATAAGACGTCATTAATATGGCGAATCGGCTGCGGCGACAACGTTTAGACCTACCCCAATTTTCAATGGATTTTCAACAAGTTGGGCTGAATATTACAATAACTGGTGATGTTTAATAAGTCATCGCAGGTTTGAGGATTGTTATACACCATTAAGAGAACAAAAAAAAATCCTGGCGTAGATTAAACGATTGGCGGCCAGTTGAAGACCATGTCAATGAAATTATCCGCTTATCAAAACGTTCTCTCAATAAATTCATTGTCGCTCGGGCAGTTGCGATGTTGCACCATCCTGTTGAAATACTTTTTCCAGGAATTTCTTCTTTAGGCCATGGAAAGTTTATTATCATTCGCGAAACCATTGTTACTGATACAGTAGCCCATCTGCGTCCTAAAATTATAATTCCGCCGGTATTCTGAGACATACAGTTTTCATAGGGTTAATGGATTCGAAGTTACTAAAATCTCACACCAGAAACGGCAATTTTGCTTATGGACGACACCATTAACAAAAAGTGCCTATCTGAAAAGTTTGGCAAAATCGGCATTTTCTTCTAGCTGCAACAGCGCCCAATCGGTAAACGTTCTGCAATCTTGCTCCTGCCGATATACAAGGTTTCATATTTAATCAATAAACGGATATCCCAAATCTTTCTTAAAATCCGCCACGTTGACATTATCAAACCAACAGAAGCAATGGAATGGGCATTCGCATTCACGGAATTGCAGCGATATTTTAGTCCTTGCATTTCTCTGTCGTGTCGGTGGCTTACTATCCAGGAAGTGTAATCCCGTTCAAACTTATCAATTATGCGTCTGATGAGCTGAATCCACGTTGGCCAAAATCTCATTTGAAGATGATATTATCATTTTTGTAAACCTTTTCGACCGTTATAAGATTTCTTTAGTTAATATTCATCGTGAAATTTGAATAACATTCACAATTGACGTTTCATTTGTTATGGATTATATATGACCGTAGAAAGTTCTGACTATTGCTAGTATAATGCCTAACGGCTGAACTATATGGCCACAATGTGATGATATTGTTGGCATTTCTAGATGACTTTGTTCCCAATAATATACCAGTTTATTTATAATACCTACAACTCCAGATTATTTGGATTCAACCATGTATATTACAAGTTAGTGGTCTGAAATGTTCTCAATAGTCATAGCGATTATCAGAACAAAAGTCTAATCTACATCTGCGTATTTTGAACTATTTTGCAAGGGAAAAGTTATTTTATTAAATCTGGAACTTTGAACTTGATTTTTTCAATTAGAGAGTTTAACATGGAAAGTACTTTTTGGAAACCATTGTTACTATATCAGTTAAAATTTTTGTCTTCGTATTCTGAGACTTTTTTATATTATGATTTGAAAACCAAAATCTTTGGCTTTATAAGAATTTATTAATATTACAGATTTGAATAACATTCATTATGCATTCAATTGATAGGATTGTAAAGCTATAAAACTGGACTATTATGTATAATTACCTTATCATTAAGATAGCGCCATTAGTAGGTGCTCTGTCCAAACATATTCCAGTTTATATATATTGAAAACAGAACTCAATTGAGCAAACAGTAATTAAGTACTCGATATAATGGCATTATGATATCATTGTTTCTTTTAAAATAGATATTTTCTTAAACTGGAACTGATTTTTTATTCTTTTCGTAAGTAATGGCGAATCTGTGAAACTTCACTGACGTTTTAGGTTATCATAAAGAATAATTTTAGCTCATTTAATACTTTTATAAGAAATTAAAATTTCAGGAAAATTGAGAACTGTCACTAATATTCTCATTGTAATATCTGCTTTAGTAATTACTTTCATGGGACTTATTTCTGAAATAATGTATACTTAAAAAGCTGGCACTACTTTACGTACTCGGTATATTATAGAGAAAGAACAGAACTTACAAGAAGTGAAATACATATATTCACCTTTATTTTACTATCCAGAACCTTATTTTTGTATTCTTGTAAGTTGCGGTTCCTGCCACACGGGACAATGCTCTTGATCGTACACCGTGAATTTCTTATCGGAATTACCAATCCCTGCTCAACATCGGAGTTCTCCGGTGTTACGCTTTCTAATTCACTTTCCGCCATCGTCGGCGAAGACCTCCAGCCAGCGCCAGCCAGACTGTTTTCAACCTTATCCGCCGATAAGAAATCCACTCATGCAACATACATTTTGTATGACAACACCTTGTTCTTATTACTCCTGTTTGGGTCCGTTTCCTGCACTTCAATTTTCTCTCCGCCGTATTCTACGCCTAACCGCTGAATTATCCTGCAATTCAAAACGATTCCGACGCCTGTCTTACACCCTCTGAATTTATTTAGAGCGCTTTTCTGTGTTCTTGTTTTATTTATCAGGTGAATATTTAAGAATGGGAATAGTTTGATGTATCCAACTAAGAGAATTAACTTATGGTGCAAGTTAAAATTCAGTCGTGTTGTATTTTGAAGGGCTTTTTGATAATCTAATGAACACTGAATTGCATCTAAGAATAAATTGATTTTATGAAAATTGCATTTTTTTTGTAGACCCTATGCAACATCAGAGTAATTTTAGTCTAGCTTTAATACTTACATATTTGGCTAAGTATTAAAAGGAGATCGTTAGTTGCTATGTTTTGAGTACTTAGATATCTTTATGAATATAAATTGCAGTATTAAACTGGTAAAGTTCCAGATATAACACATCATTGTGAATCAGAGAATTCCCTCGTCCCTCCAGTCCCACTAACCTTAAATTGAAAGTAAAAGACTTTCTTTCTAGTCTGAAACAGTCTTAACCGCAAATTAAAATATAAACTATAAATTACGTGACCGAAATGTATTGGAGAAATAATAAGTTACTAAAAAAACACAACAGCATAATAAGAAACATCTAACCTTTACCTACCCTACATCACAACGATTAGCGACTCATCCACAAATTATACAGTTGAAAAGCGTGGAAGCTGTCCCCAGCGACAAAGATCGCAACTTACTAGAATACAAAAGCAACATCGTAAGCAGAAAAGTGACAGTCGTTATAAATATTTTCTCTTTTCTGAAGTTGCGTTCCTTCTGACAAGGTGGAAACGTCTGCGGTGATGCGAGAGGGGACGGTCAAGCAGTCCCATTTTTCAATACGAAGCGACGTGCCCTGTACGGAGACACTCGCAAAACTCAAAATAAAATTCGCTTTTCCAGAAGCGGTCAAAGTTGTGTAATTCCTAATGGAATTCCTGCTACCACATTGGTCAGTTGTACCCGTGGGGAAGCGAAAAAATTCGTTATTTTTCTTACATGACTCGTTCCCGCTTGTCCGTAATATTTTCCATAAATCATCGGTGCCGGACCTGACCTGCCAAGATATGTAAGAAAGTTTAGAGAGAGGGAGAGTCTGAGCCTCTATAGCTCGGTCGGTCAGGCAAAAGCACGTGAAAACATGGAATGAATTATTATTAGTTAAGGGCGTCTAGGGAATGTACCTTATACGTTATGATACTGCAAATAGACGTAGACAAGATTTTCTATTAAAAAGGTAATCCTTATATATTGCCAATTCTTTTCTAACTTGGACGCAAATGGAACTGTGTATATCCTTAGTTACTGTATAACTCACCTAATTTATTTCTTACATAAGAACACATGAAATAAGAAACCGCTATTTATAAATTTACAAATATCATTGTTTTCTGATGCTCAAGCAAAAATATCAAAAAATGGTGCATTGTACAACCAATATGCACGTTGATTTACGGAAAAAACAAATCTGAATTAAAACTAGCTTTTAGATATCCGAAAATGGTTTTATGATAACAAATTCAGATGCGTTAATCAGCAAATAAACAAACAGCATGTTTGCCAAACTGAATAATTGATGACGAACGGAAATTCCGATGGGTTAAAGCTTGATCACGGAGCAGTTATCTTGCATAAAGGTAGATCCAACTCGGATAAAAAGTTGGGAGTTGAAGTTTATGGTTCCAGTATCAAATTCTCAAAAATTATAAGACGATTCAGTACCATCTTTGAAGCAAAAATGCATGCCATAAATTTCTGAAACCGAGAACATCTAACGAAGTATCACAACCTCTTGCCAAATGTAGATAGTTACTTTCTGACAGGTCACTGCCGGGCAAAATTCATCACGATATACATAAGTGCATTTGGAGACTATTAAGCTTGTATTTTGCTACTGTCAAGAAATGGCAGAATAAAAGTTTCAGCATCTAGAACAGGCTGTTTTGATAGATGGCAACTTTAATACTCCAACACTAAGTCAATCCTGTGATACCAGTAGTTCAACTGACAAGGCACATGTGAAATGTGAGATGACGTGTTTCCAATCATATTATGATTTAAAGAGATTTTACTGTTGCAAATTTGTGTGCCAGTTGTAAAACAATATATAAAATCGTTTTGTTTTTAATATTAATGTTATAAAATTGGATGGAAATTTAATCTAAAGGAAATTTGAAGTAAATTGTTTTAGTGGCAATATGCCTCGTTGCTCAAATGATTAAGATGCCTGGTTATACTATTCTTCCTATTATCCCACAATATCAGTAACTAGTCGAGGTAGCGGCAATTTTAAAGATACAAACATTCAGAACTTGGTTTTCTTATTTTCCAAAGTGGCTATGTCTTTTTATGGTGGGTACATTTATATCTGCTTAGTAATCTGTATACTGGTCAAGACTATGGATTCAGCTCTAGCTGTATAAAGCGTTACTTTATACATATTTTTACAGAATTTTACAATAAGTAATGTTTCACTCAAAATTTCATTCCAATAATGGAAGGTTTGATTTGGATTAGTACGTTGAAATGTGGTTTTGTAGATCTTAAAGGTAACACTACCCAGTGGACAGCCCAAATCTACGACTATCCCAGAGGGGTGTTTAAAAAGTGCATGATGTGATGTTAAAAGACGTTGTTTGAAAGCGTTTGAGATATCTATAGCAACAAGCAACGCTAAAAAATACAAAGCATACCTTGAAGAGTTAACCATAAACAACCGGCCCCAAGGTGCTGCAGTTGCTTGGTGTTGACTATATTTAGTACGAATGTGAATTTTATATGAACTTCAGTGCTTCGAAAGAAACTAGGCGGACTTAATACCACTGTTTATAACAAACAGATAAACCCAAAATAAAACAAAAGTGTTAGGCGCTAGTTAGACACTGATTCCTTCTTTAGATTAAAGGCAATGGCTGGTCTATCAGTGGGCAAAGTAATGACTTCCATGTACTATAATGCCAAAGCAAAAAGGAAACTATAAGCGTTCGTATTTAGTACATTTAGTGCTTTCGTTTTCATCTTGACACTACATTCGCCAGATATAGGCTGCTGGCTAACCACCTTTTATTATGTCTAGAAAGTATCTCGTGGGCCAGATATTTTGAACTGACTGTGCTTATTTTAACAAATTTGGGCAATTTGCATTTTATGAGGCCTTGGGTCGTCGCTAGTTCAAATATATTGACGTACCGGAAATTATGTTAAAACATAAGAGCAACTTCAAACCTCACGGTTATTTTCTAGACTATTATTCCTCAAGTTAGCCAAAGCAAGACAGACAAGTTCACCAGAAGACGTTCCAGAATAATTAACTGTAAGTATAGTGATATGTGTCGTCTAATTTAGTTATTGGAGAGACAATTAATAAGACAAACTAACAATGAGAGATAAAATATTTAGACAACGCTGATAGAAACATTGAAAGTTAGCAGTAATGAACTTTGGAACAAGGAGGAAGAAAAATAATTATTAGAAAATCATAAATACCTGACTATCGGCGGTTAAATTTACAAAGTATTGGGCACCAGTACGAAATTCACTTAATCCCTTCTGCCTAGTCCTTAATTAATGTTAACATTAACCTCATTCTTTTTACGATTTTATGCAATGCAAAGTATACTAAAACCTCCAAAATTTCCATCAATCGTCGTCTGCTCTATCTAAATACAGCAGGGAAACTGTAGTAGAAAATAGTGGCGTGCTCAATATCTAACTGTTTCTATGCATTTTAACCTAAACAGCTTTCATTTATAATTCATCCTAACGTTTTAAATTGCAAGATGCATTTCAAAGCCCCAACATCGTTATATATTCCCTGAAAAGCGACATAAAAATGCATTTCCCCTACATCTATATCCGATGCACAAAACATTAATCGTAAATTTTTACGATTACATATTTTAGCGGAACATATTCCGAGGGTCTATACTAAAAATACGATTTCGTAAACGACCGCTTTGATTAACGGCTTTTTAAAACAATAAAACATGTGTTCCGGACTGGGCAAGTAAACCAATAAAAAGAATTACAGTCCCCAGTAGAACCCGCGTCATGTATTTTTCATGGTCGAACAGAGTGAGGATCGGGCAATTTTTTCGAATACACCATGGCAGTCGTCACATAGCGTATTTATGTGATCTGTAATTCGGCCCCTGCAATATCGATAACATACCGGGGTACGAGTGCATGTTACCGTTTGGAGAGACGTGTCTTTCAGCGTTATTAAAAATTCAAAGCCATCCCGGAAAATCTACATCAGAATCGATTTTGTTTTCTGGTTAAAATGCAATGTTGCAATGTAAGTATCCATTTAGTAGTAACAATATTACGTTTAGTTTTTTTATTATTATTGCAAAATAAATCGTATTAACTACTACATCAATTAAATATTGAATATTGAAATATCAAAGAATAAATAAAGAAAGATCAGGTTTGATCCTAGTTCAAACTAGTCTCTAACTACTGTAACACTTTCTAGATATGCTACACAAACGTGTGCAAATCTATCTCAAGTTATGGCAGTTCAAAAGTTGATAGTGTTGAATTTATGTTATAATTAATCCTGTCTACTGAAGTCTAAGTTATGGTCGTCTTAATCCTTTCATGAAAGAGAACCTAAGTTATAAATTTTATGATTCAGTTTCGTAAAGTTCCTAATTTTTTCGCGACACACGACCAAGATAACGCCCCGTGTGTGACAATGGCCTTCCTAGAATACGCACAAGAAAACAAAGTCATGATTTTACTGCTCTCAACTCTAAGACGTTTTCTCTGCATGCTACCCAAATATTAGGTAGTTATTCAATTTTAGCCAAGTATCCTAACGAAGGAATCTAATGGATGGTCTGGATCTATTGATCAATCTCATAACCACATTGCGGTTATTATCAAAGAACCTGTTAGAGTGTGTTGGAAAAAATTGCCAAATTGGCGCAAATCAAGCCACCATACGTCTTTGAGAAATACGTAGTTTTGCTCTTATAACTGTTATGGACAAGCTCGTCTGATTGCTAAGATTTAAGAAGCAATTTTGGAATATACGCTCATAGGAAGCTGGAAACTTCTGAAGCACGTTATGAGTTTAACATTTAACATTTGGGTAAGCATTACTGACAATTGCGGTCTCATTCTACCAGCTTGTTTACATGACAAAAGTTGTCAGGGGCACCCCAAAAAATTTCACGAAATGTGTCAGACAACCTCCTTTATTTGTTTATTTGTTCACTCTTAAACTGTTGCTTAAAATATGTTGTTCTTGGCCAGTTGGACTTTATATTTTGACCATTATACAACAAAACTGGCAGGAACGTCGGCAAAACGAGACAGTAGGACAGTGGAAGGCCCGGTCCATCCACAACATTATGGGGTGAATGAATTGCAACCACGGTGTGATAAGTTATTATCTCATCATCAGCATCATCTACAGAAAATAACACTCACCACATCTTCTTCATGAGTAAGAGGCGGTGTGACTACAGAGAAACGCTACAGAAAAATTTTGAACACTAACGCCGGATAACGTCCTACAAACGATATTGTCTGGAAACGACCATGAGCAGAAGATTGCCATGTTCTTCGGGAAGGTGCTGAAGTAAAAGAAAATAGAGACCTCAACAATGGGGGCAGCTACTCGAAACTAACTACGGGGTACTATCCTGATGTAATGCAACCAGCGATTCTGAGACGTATTCTACACCTGAAAGAGAGAGGGCCCCACACAACAGAAATAGATTTCGACCCTTATGATGCGGTTAGGCATTTTTCCTTACTTAATAAAATACTTTGACCATCACCTAACTCTGGATAAAGTGCAAAATAGCGAATTCGAATATTAAGAAAAACTGTTATCATATAAATTCAGATTTCTTTGCCAATCATTAAATATTAAACAAAAACATCAATTCTCTTGGTTTAGTAGCGAACTAACTTGCTGTCAAGGAAATTGTGGTCATAACGAACTATGGACTGCATATAAATGTCATCATTGGAACTCTAACACTTGTTCTTTTGAAAGCTTTTAAACAAAAGAACCATTTAGGAAGTGCTTCAGGTATCTGGATATATTACAACTGTCATTCTAACTACTAATTGAGTGCGTGCAAAAAGAATATGGATTAACAACTTTGTCTAAGCATGATACTTTTATTGAATGGAGTGAATAGAATAGTTTTCAATAATTTCGACTCGATTTCTCATCTCATGGGAATTGTTGTAAATCATTACGTCTAACAGCAGCCTTAGTAAATAAGATAGTAAATTGTATATTAAAAAAACATTTAGGAACTATATCAAATTCCATTACCCGTTCTTTTGCAAAAGTCCATCGAAATAAAATGTGTTACAAATGAATTCGGTTGAAAATTGAACGATTTCTAGCAGTAAAGCAGCGATTCGGCCATCAAGATGTACGCCGTGTTTAAGCCGATTACACCCAAGGGTAAGATTGCTCGTCCTGGCACGCACAAGAAACCTCCGTCGCTCACTTGGATCACTATTGAATGTTATTTAAATTTATCAGCTTCCGTCCGAATTTTAAGCGAGTTTCCTCAACTTACAAGCACGAACATCTTTCTTTCTTTCGAAAGGAGGAAAGCAATTGCAGGGAAAATTTAGTTGATAAAGTTAAAGAAGTTGCGAGCAACTTATGAATGTTAAACAGTTGTTTGCGGCGGATATTTGTATTGTATGCGTTTCTCGTGTTGAAGCTGAATTAGTGTGCGGCCGAATCTTGAAATAATAAGTTGGAAGCTAATCAAATCTAGTTCCTTTCTTGTACCTACTTACAAAAGGAAATTGAATTGTTACCAACTTTAAAGTTTCAAAAATTAAAAAAATAAAGCATCGATGTTGTGGCTACTGTATAGGTTTGATATCGATATTTTCTTCATGTTCTAATAACTAAAATTGCGACAAAACGACTACCATTAAAAGTTAATTAATAGTAATACATTTGTTATTAACTGTAATAATATGTGGTAACACTATTAAGTCGAATAACTGAGCGTAGTTTTTCACGACCATCGTTTACTGTGTTGAAGTCTGAAACTTTAAGTGCAAACTTATCTACGCGACAACATCCGGACATCCGCGACAACACACTATTAAGTCATTTTAGGGTAAGGCTAAATGGATACACTAATCGTAGCCATCATCATATATAGTCACTGTAGCCTTCCCATTGTGGCTCTTAGTTTCCATCAAAAAACAAAGTTAATCTGAAGCTTTTCGAAGGTTTCGAGGATAATGCTCATCAACACACGAAAAACATTAGATGCAAAAAATGTAAATAGCAGTCTAACACTTCTTACTCTCGTAATCAGTGATGCTATTCTAAGATTTTCGTTGAGTGGAGTCCACCTCGGCAATCTATATGGATATAGAAATGGTCTCCAATGATGGCACCGAGTTCAAATCAGATCAACATTACTAGCTGATAATGAATTTTTACCAGCAACATTATTGGAGTGCCCAGTACTGATCTTATTGAAGATCTTGCGGCAGTGATGACCATGTGTATAAAAAATTCTCGTCAAAAAATTACCAGGTTATAGGTTGCAAGATACAGTGGACTATTTAGGGTTAGTGTTGGTCGCAAAATTTCTACTTGTCACAAGAGCATTGTGGACCCGTCGTCGTCTTTTTGGCAAAACCTGGAGTCTTAAGCCTAGAATGGTCCTTAGAACCTATCCGGCTAAAGCCAGACGCATGGTCACATACGCATCATTAGTATGGTGGCCAAAAACAAAAGAAAACCAAGGACAAAACTTGCTGCAAAAAAATACAGCGTCTTGCCTGTGTAGGCATCACAGGCGCTACGCGATCCTGTCCAACCGCGGCGATGCAGGCCCTAATTGATCTGATTTCCTTGCACTTACAGGTGAAAAGGGAAGCGATGATGGGCGCCATCAGGCCGGAATGGAATATGATCTTCAAAGTAGGAGATCTAGTACGTCATCTTCAAATTCTACAAGAACTGGGAGAGCTGGCGTAACTAAAAGATTATATGACACCTAGCTTTGACTTCGACAAACAGTTTGAAGTGATTATACAAGACCGCCATACATGGGAGTCTGGCGAACCTAAACTACCGGTGCCATCCATACAATGGTATACGGACGGATCCAAAACAAATACAGGAGTGGGAATAGGTATCTATGGGCCGAGACGCAATGTCTCGGTGGTCCTGGATACAAGCCCAACCATTTTTTCAGTCAGAAATATATATGCCATTGAACAATGTGCCCAGGAATCTTTGAAAAGACGTTACCAAGGTGCACGAACTTACATTTTCTCAGACAGTCAAGCAGCGCTAAAGGCTCTGGAGGCATGTACCTTTGAGTCGAGGTTAACCTGGAACTGTCTGCTGACCCTCAAAATTCTGGCCAAAAGAAACACAGTTACACTGATGTGGGTACCAAGAGAGTGGGGATGCGAAAGTAACGAGACTGCTGACGGTTTCGCAAAAAAAGGCGCGGAATCTCGATTTATTGGACCAGAGCCGTTTTGTGGCCTCGCCAAAAGCCACATAAAAGCTCATCTCCAACAGTGGGAGAGGAAGCAAAAAATCTCCCATTGGACTAACATCCCAAGACAATCAAAAAAGTTCATTACTTTTTCAGCTAAGGCTACTTTTTCAGTAAGGCTAAATCTCTGCTAGAGCTCAATAAAAGAGGCCTTAGCACCATCACGGCTTTACTCATTGGGCACGGCCCTCTCAGGTATCACCTTAAGAAGATGGGCAAGGTAGACAGCGATAAATGCCGATTCTGCTACGAACATTGTGAAACGGAGGAACACATTATGTGTGACGGTGTAGCGATAGCCCGACAAAGGCTTCGTCACCTCAAACAGGTGCACTTAGAACCGGCTGACATTAGCGTCATAGCCCCCAAGAAGATCCTGAATTTCTTTTGGAGATTGGAGATCAATTGGGACTAAAAGATTAAGGGTGTTCACAATAGAGCTCATTGGTCGCAGTGAAGAGAGGCAGAAAGGCCTTAACGACCCACCAGTAATCTAATCTAATATTACCTTCTTTGATTATTGATGACAATCCAAACAGTTTTTACAATTTTTGAGCATTTAAATGCCATAAATAGGTGAATAAATATAATTTTAAAATAATAAATTATATCAACACTATATTAACGCATCTTATGCTCCAGATCGAGTTGGAGTAAGCGAAATCCAGTATATTAACCACGAATGCATATATAAGCCCTTCCTACAAACTTATTTTTCATTTAATCATAAATCTTTCTTTCCTGTTCTTGTTAGCTTATAAAGACACAACGAATAAATTCACGAATTTCGTTTTCCTCGCTAAAAAAACTAGAAAAAACACGAACCGACCTCCACAGCCACAAGCACTTTTACCGCCGGGACCTGCCTAATTGATCGATTCACAGGCTCTTGCTAAACATGGAAACTAATAGGCCTAATTGGTGTTTTCCTCTACTTCTTTAACGACGGAGCGCGGTTCCAGTTCGGCTAACCGATGTTAAAGAGCCCCCATACATCTTACAGGTTGTATCTCTGGAGATATAGAGGTGGGAATGAGATGCTCCAAGATCCCCTCTCTGGGGCGCTATGATTCTTCCGTCGAGCCTCCCTGACTATGTTTACGGACTTGTTCCTATTCTTGTTCTTTTAATGTTACATTACAATACAATGGAATCCGTAACATAAATTTACAAAACGATGTTTATTTTAACATTAAATTTTAACATTCTACGCTTCCATTTCGTTTCCTTGTTTATGTGATAAGGTTAGTAGGATGTTATCTCCGCTAAAAGAAAAGGACGAAAAAAGAAAAGGGAAATAAAAAAAGTAGACGTATGGGGGCGAGGGAAAGTATTTCTGGTGAGTTGTATGTCTCCTAGAAGCGTAACTTTCTATAAAACGAAAGAAATAAGAAACTACCTAAGACCCTACCGATAACAAAAAATAAAATGGTGGTGAGTCAATAAAATAAAGTACAATGAAGGGAACGATAATGTTGGAACAACAATTCAGTTATAGTAGTTGTAGAAAATTCATTTATGCCTTACATTCTCAAGGACTATAAATAACCGAATAATTAGAAACATGAAAATACACGACAACACAACATCTATGGGCTAACAAACAATAATGAAAATCATCGATGCCACATGTATTACAAAGAGCTTAATGAAGCTCTGCTAAGCCTCTGTAAAAGTGTTACTTTATATAGCTGTGTGTCTAAATTTGTTTAGCAGTGTCGAGTTAATTTTCCGCAACTGACCACGAATAACAGGATACCGCTAATATGAATTCTGGGACATTACAATGCTAAGGCAGCTGTAAGACAGGCTGCCTATATGCATTTAGTTGGACCGTAACCTCGGTTTAGTGTTCCTAACATAAGAAAGACGTCCAACAATGGAAGACAGAGGAATGAATGTCCCTCTGGAGAGCAACACCCGAACAACCTCAACTGAAGAAATTTGTAATCTTCTCGCTAATTAGGAACAGAAAGTTACTTAAGTTTAGAAAGCCAGAGCTTGGGATATTTCTGGAACTTCTCAGTAGTCATTTTTATCTAATATACCATTTCAGAAAGATATGCAAACTCGATCAAGAATTAAATGATTCTAACGCCAGGACATATCAAAAACTCGGTGTCTGAACGTAAGGATGTGTTTACATTTATACATATTCAGAATTCCTCCTGTTACAACGTGGAGATTCTAGTATGACGGTCTTTATTTGAAAGCTTACAAGACTCAAGCAAAAATTTATCACAATGAAAATAAATCAAGCATTAGAAGCAGATCCTGTGAGTTCGATCACCCAGCTCTTGCATTCGGAAGGGCACTGACGCGACCTGAGAGGTCGAAACCACATGGTTTGCTTCTAGAGCTTGATCTATTTTGTCATTGCACTTGCTTACATTCTTGGTTGTTTTTCGACGCTCTCAATAAACTTCGGCAAGTTAACTTCCGAAATTATAATCATTTGCATATCACTGAAAAAATTGAAATTGGAAACCAAGTAGGAATTATTCAATAGGTAACAATTTAAAGCTCGATTTCATATTAAAAGCTGGACTAGAGAAATTCAAGCTTACTTATCCTAGTAGATATGTGTGTTTAAATTTTATATGAACAGTCTAATATACCATATAAAATGTAACAATGTAACATTTTAAACTAGAACACCAGAAAAGAATAAATCGATATATGCACATATGTAATTCAATTTACTTTAAAGCTATTATATAAATGAATACTTTCACTAAAAGTAAATTAATTACATTAAAAACATACCGTGCGTGGCATAATTAAAATACATTGAATATACATACTATGTGGTACCAATAAACGTTACACAACTTCATTATCAAATAAGGGATAGATGTTTTTGTATTATACGTCGACGGCTGGGTAAAAAGCTTGACACGGATGGCGTGTATCCTCATCGAGCGAATAAATAATCGAAAGACATTTATAATATGACCAAAAGAGTGAACATACTAACAGCACCGAAGTTATAGCATCGCGTAGTAAACAGTCATTCTTATGCAAATAGAAGTTGAGGAATCCTGCGCAGCTAGGCTTACGAAAAGCATACTCCCACCGTAATTTATGCGCCACTTTAAGAACTAATCTATTTTAGAGCTCCTGCAATAAAAACTAAGGACGCATCGACACGCGACGCTACAACAATTATCTAATTAAACAGTATCCAAGAACGTTCACTCCGGAACAGTAAAATGCACTTCATGACATATTTAATTTAAATACATTTTATCTACCTGCTCTTAATACTAGTATTACAGTTCATACTATTCTAGTCATATCATTTATACAGCTGTAACTATCTACAATACATTATTTAGATTCATTCATTTTTATAATTTTATGAGTTGAAAGCACTTGCATATCTAATTTAGTAGAGCAGGAGAAAAAAGTATCCGGACAGTGTGCGTAAGAAGGAGGCTTCTTACTCGAACCCTACGGGAACTTTATTGTCCTAGAGTGCATACAAATAATGTCTGTGCCACAGACAGTCTATGTAGGTATACTACGTCAATAAAGTACCCGTGCATTTTGAGTGAAGGGCGTCTTTCTTACATGCACTGGCAGGAAACTTTTTTCTCCTGCTGTACCACCAATGCAGAAGTTGCCGCAACCACACAGTTGCAGCAAATCATCAGGTAAATAGAGTAAGGAGGGGAAAATATAATATCGTTAATTATTCCGATAAAATTATATAAAATGTAATGGTAGATTTGTTCATAATTTATTTGCTCATATATAACTTCTTCTTGTACACATCTACTTAGTAAATTACATTCTGCAATTTCAAATCAGAAATAAACATTTGAGTATATATGTATGTAGTTCATTTCCCGAATATTAAAAATGTGTCGCGCTAGTTTTTGTCCAGTGACAATCTAAATTTAAGAAAAAAGCAATAGATACAGAATCCATTCCTCTAGAAATGAAGTTTTGTAGTTACTAACGGTACTTCTTTAATTGTCAACAAAAAAAAATCCTGGCGTTACTGCAAAAAGAAGCACGACTAAGTTTATCATGGACCCGAAGTGGGGATAGAAAAAATAGATCTTATTAAATCGATGAGATATCGAGGTCTGTGCAAATAAGTATTTTAACTTTTTCCAAACAACCTGGGCCATTGGGATCAAATACAAAATCAAAGCTCCACACAGGCGTCTTCAGGAGGCAGCGGCGGTTATTACTCCAGTAACCTAGCTCAAATATTTCCTACTATAAGCAAGTAGATTCCTAGTCCTTCTGCTGGATGGCACTAGTAACAATGGCTCCTTAGGTCCTATGAGAGGTATATTTAAACCGTATCCTGCTAGTCTATCTGGGCTTTTTTGTTGTTTGTTTTTCTAAGTGAATTAAAGTGTAAGTATTCTCGAATGTTTTAGTATACCAACGTGTTTCAGTTATCCTGCTTCAATATTCCTTAATAATTCTGACATTTGAAAGAAAAAGCAGGACAGATTCTGATAAGATAAAATTAAGAAACCGCTTCAATTTCTGGCTGAACATGACTACGACATCTAACAGAGTGAGAACCAGTTGAAAAATGAAGACACAATGCACTTCTCCGCAATCAACATCATATCAAAGATTGGCACAAAGATTAGTAGATTTTAGTTCTTTCTTTAGTGCACTCAAACTTCTTAATAGAAATCGAATCAGTGTCTAATCATATGCCAACGTTTGCGCATAAAGTTCCTTCCACTTTTCGATGTACATATCGGTGGAAACAGCTACCTATACTAGCAAAAAAGGGACAAATCGCTTGTCGGATCTGTAATTAACGACATTTGCCCAAATATTTCTTCCGGAATAGAAAAAATATTAACAAAGAACAGATGCCAAATATCATGAAAAACCATTAATTTTGCCCTCTTTTGTTGCTCTGCAAAATAAACCTACGTTTCTATGAATCCGAAAATTCTACTTTATATTTTGGTCCATTTCAAATAAGCACGGTGCGATTCTGCTGTCTCTACCACATTCTCCGTAAAAAAAAACCTTTAGGGGTCATTTTAATATTTAGTGCTTCCAAATCTTCACCCACACTGAGATTCTTGAATAAACTTGACAGCTAGATTTAGACCGAAAGTTTCCAGCAAGTTTCCAGCAATTTTTTTTTGAAAGTGAACTATATCTTTATATACCACAGCAAGAATGGTTTCACAAAAGATGTTCTCATCAGTGGACGTAAACATTTTATAAAAAGTTGGGGAAATTTAGAATAACTTGCTTGCCATGACAACTTGCTTTTGCAGTTTAAAACGGGTTGATAGCCGCAGTGATTAGTCGGCTACCTATCGTTGTGGCGGGACGATAGGAGTCGGGTTTCAGTTGTCCGGAGGGACGGTGACATCTTTTAGGGAGTTGAAATCCGGATCGACTTATCAATCGCTTTTAGGAGCAAAGTGATTAATAGCGTGACATTATAAAAGGCGATATGATGCTGTCACGAAACTATTTGAACACAATTTAAGCACAGTAGACTCCCGTAAGGTCGGCCTCGGTTAGTTCGGTCTCCGCTTAGTCCGGCGAGCAGGCAGCAAGTCTCAACTTGCTTATTGTATTCTTCGTCTAGTTCATCAGTTCGCGTCGTGTATTCATTCTGTGCAGTCGTGTGTTACAGTAGGCCGACAGTCAGTGATTTTTGTTTCATTTGCGTTTTTTATTGTTGTGTATACAGTATACTTGTTGTTTTACTGTTACAGTACTGTACATCTGTTGTGTATGTACATGTTGTGTATGTACTGTTTGGACAATAGCTGTTTCGCGTAGTGTATTAAACTGTTTCTAAAATGAGTGGAAGGCGTAAACGTAAGTACAAGTCAATGGAACACAGACTACAAGCTCTGGAAAGATTAGACAAAGGAGAATCCGTGCAAAGTATTTGCAGGGATTTAAACGTGGGCAAAAGTGCAGTCAACGACGAAAAGAAAAACTATCGAAGGCTTTTGTACACAAATTGAAAGGGAAAAAGTTCTAGAAAAGCGTTGCACACTGAGGAAAGCCAAACACGAATTGGTGGAAGATGCTCTGTGGTTGTGGTTCGTCCAAGAACAAAGACGAAGAACGCTATTAAGTGAAAAGGCTATGATCTTGCACTCAAAGCTTTAACCAGAAGAGGCATTCTCGGCTAGTGATGGTTCTCCGATGGAAAAAGAGACACGGAATCCATTTTATCAGAGTTTGTGGTGAGAAGCTGTCAGCAGACCCAACAGCAAGATTTTAAAAAATCGTCGATGATGAAAACTTGAGCCCAGAGCAAATATACATCGACGAAACTGGGTTAAATTTTAAACTCCTGTCCAGAAAAACCTTCTCCACTCCGCAAGAAACATCTGCTGGAGGGTTTAAAGTCGGCAAAGAGAGGATAACGGTCGCCTTGTGTTCTAATGCCTCGGGAACTCACAATATACCTCTATTTGTCATCGGCAAAGCAGCAAAACCGATAGCGTCTAAGAACATAAACATGGAAATTTTTCCAGTGTATTATCGGTCGCCGAAATCAGCGTGGATGGACACATATCTGTTCAGGGAATGGTTCGTCTGCGAATTTGTTCCCAAAGTGAAAATACACTTGACAAAATCAAAACTGCCCATCAAAGTACTTCCACTTCTTGACAATGCGCCTACTCACCAGTAAGATATTCAGTATGACGATGAAAACGAAATTAAACTGCTGCGCCTGTCACCCAATGTAACCAGTCTTCAACAGCTGATGGACCAAGTGGTCATTGAGTGCTTCAAGAGGAAGTATCGCCGTAAACTACTTTCTGAAGTTCTTTCCAAACTGGAGGCTGATGACAGCTCAGACCTCTTAAAAGTGCTGAAGTCAGTTAATATGAAGGATGTTGTGTACATGTTGGCCAAGGCATACGACGAAATACCAGCGTCGTCGGTTATGAAGTCTTGGAAAAAACTTTGTCCAAATATAGAAGATAAGATTGACTAAGAAAACACAACAGCAGATGAGCCTAATAGCATTCTTGTTGAGGCACTTGATGACAATGCAGCTCTATTGCACGACCTTCAGCAACTACCGAACTGTGGTGCCATTGTTGAAGAAGATGTTTTGGAGTGGATCAACTTTGAAAAGGAACTAGACAACGAGGTTTTGAACGACGACGAAATCGCTGAGTGTGTCATTCTCCAGGAAAATGAGAAGGATAGCGACGCAGATGCTGCTGAGATTGAAGTGGAAGATGAAGAAAATAAAATCAGCCACGCTGAAGGCAAAGCAGCTTTGCAACTGCAGCTACCTACATCGAACAGCTAAAAGAAGCAACTGCCGTCGATGTAATGTTTATTCAAACGTGGCATGACTTTGCACATAAAAATCATTACAAACGAAAGTTCAGAAAAAATAACAGATTGTTTTGAAGTGTTTAAGAAGCCAAATCACCAATGTACAGTAATATTTTTAAATTTGATTAGGCCTACAGTTCTGTAAGTACATTGTTTTGCAGAGTTTTTCTAACCTTCTGTCTTTTCATGTGTGGTAAATATATGTCAGAGTGTTCCTCTGTGTTGTATTCTACAGAATGTGCAAGTGTTTTGTGTTTGCTAGATCCTTACAAACAATAAATCGGCATTTTTAGGTTTAGGTATCGGTTAGTTCGGCCAGTTTTAAGTTCGGCTTAGGGTACAGTCCCGAGGTGGCCGAACTTACGGGAGTCTACTGCATACAAAAGTACACCGCGAGAGTTGCATGATAGCCACACAAGTAATACAGCTTACGGAGTCACTGCAACTCAGCACCCACAACCCATAAATAAAAAAGAGGTAAGCAATTACGGACACTAGCCGTGGAAATCTTCGTAGTGGAAACCTTAATTTTAAAACTTGTTTTACTAAAGATAAACAAGAAAGGCACTCACTTAATATAATTTTAACACATTTAAATCCGAGAAATTTGTGTATAAACGTACCTGAGCTTGGAAAAGCTTAATTGCTATTCTTACGAAAATATTGAACATACGAGAGCAAGGAAACAAGTTCTCTGTTTAACAAAAATGATGATAGTTTCATTACATTTGGATGTAATTCTAACCTAGGTTTGCTAAACAGCACATAACTTGAGGCATATCGGCATCCAGAAAACAGAATTCGATTTTTAACCTACGAATCACAAACTTTTCAAGAGTCTTATCGTACTCTCGGTGTAGGAAACAAAGTATGAGACACTACTGAATACATTGTTTATCATCCATGTTACTTGAGCACAAGAAGATAACTTCGATAAATTTAATAAGCATTAGAACATATGAACATGGATATATGTATGTATATCTGCAAGGTATATACTTACATATCCGTTAACAGGTGATTCAGAGAAGCGAGAATGGTATTTGCTTGAGCAAAAAATTGTCTTCTAAAACAGGCTTCTGCAGACATTAAAAAAAAACTCAAGAATAAAATTTTTCGCATAGATGACACAAACAGGAGTTAACTCTTTATACGTCTATCTTTCGATATTGGAGCTTGGAGTGTGAACCGCGGTCACGTTCATTAAGAGAATTTATGCGTCACACCCCGTATTTGATAGGCGATAAGCGGTAATTGTAATATATTCAGCGAACTTTACGACGTGTTTTTATCTTGTAGGCAATATTTCGAGTACCGAGCTGACGGAAGCAGTAACAAATCAACCGCGCCCATCGGCAACAGTGCTGGCGTCAAGCACCTTCGCTAATTACTCGTCACCAGGGGGGTGTGCCGTCGGTGATATCTGATAACGGCCCGTCCCCTATACCGATAACTTCCACGTAGTATCGACGATCATTAACTGCGGAACGTAATTAAAAAGAAAATTGTGTCAAAGTATATACTTTTGTATGTATGTAATTCTTCCAGATAAAATTCGGTCACCGCACGCAATTTCAAACACAGGAATTCTCTATGCTCTTTAATAAATATTGATTTCTATAACATAAACATTTCATTTCTACTTCTTAAAAAGTAAGAAGATGTCAATAGGTAGAACTTAGAGAAATTAATATTCAAACATATGAGAGGACGCATAAAGAAGAAATCGGTAACCACATTGGAACTAATTCTCCAGAAGTAAACCAAATTACTAGTGTTTCGCTTACTTGTCCGATTTGTCGTCGGAGAGTTGTTAAAGTTGTCTCTTCTGTAAGCCAAATTCTGTGAGGAATTCTAGTGTTATATACTTATTGCAGATTTTCTATGAGATCTTATTAACTTTTTACAATACTATTATCAGTACACTGTACTGCACATTTTTATTTCATTTAGTTGGGAAGTACAAAGTATAATTATAAAAGCGACTATCGGAAAACGAATAGATGCGAACGTATTTCTGTTGGAGTTGATTACGCGGGCGGAAGGCGTTACGTTGCTCTTCTCCTTCTTGAAACGTAGTAGTATTACCCAATTATCGAAGGCTCGTTCGGCCATCATATGCGAGAGAGAGATCTGATATCAACCGGTAGCTTGCAATCCGAACTCAATTTGATTTCCAGAGTCTTACATCCCGTGGGAGTCTAATCTGGTCTAAGCTCGACCTGCAAGTGGCCACGATATGATGCGGCGAGTTAGCGGTGGCGACTGTAGTAGTAGCAGTAGCAGTGGGTAGTAGCAAAACTCAATATTCAGCCGACTGGAAACCTTATTAAGGCTGCCACTCAGACGTAACCGAACATGTCATATCGTATGCAGATGGGTAGGAGAGAAACGCTTTCGCAATTAAGGATGCTGCGGCTACTCTAATGTGTAAAGGCGTATACACAGAAAGCCGTTAGATGTCATTCAGTCGTGGACGACGATGACGACCGACGTAATCGATGATTTTAATTATGGCGCCGTACGTTGAGAGTAGTTTAACTGCCAAACGTCACGGAAAATAATTGACAGTCGTGTGCGTTTTCGTATTATACGAAGCGGATTAAACTTTCGTATTTGTTTTTGTTCCTTTTTGGAAAGAGTTCTTTCGGGATAACTATGTAATTTATCATTCTTAGAGTAGTGGTATTTCAGTTCAGTGTTCTTATGAACTTCACCAGAATCTGTATGGATTGTTCTATAATAAATTGTCTTCGTCTTCTTCTTGGAGGCAGTGTTGTTGTTAATTTGAACACATCTTGTGCCTATGTAGTACGGTGAATTACTTGGCTTTCTCATACACACAGTTCTACGATTATACGATTCTTCTATCTGTACCATTTTATCAAGTAATATGTTGCAGATGGTAGTAACTTCTTGTGTGAGTGTGTTTAAGTATGTACAGAATTGTAATATCGATACATTTGCCTTACGATTCACTCAAACGTTTGGTTCCT
Source organism: Holotrichia oblita (assembly GCA_023690525.1). Lineage (NCBI taxonomy): Eukaryota > Metazoa > Arthropoda > Insecta > Coleoptera > Scarabaeidae > Holotrichia > Holotrichia oblita. The sequence continues at coordinate 14,614,848 of CM043020.1, read as the reverse complement.
GGAATAGACGAAAAATTAGATCGAATTGTTCTCTAGCATGGTTGTCACAGTTTAAATTATGTTATCTAAGGATTGTGCATATAATGCACCGTCTAATGATAGCTCTATTTGAACAATAATTTTACTCAGTTTTATTTGAAGGCAAGCATAGTATTTAGAATGGATGCAGACTAAAATTGCATCCTCAGTAGAGATTAATTGGCCTACGAAGAATATAGTACATTGACATTTTAAGTCAATAGAGTGCAGATATTTTAAATTCTCTAAAATTTGCAAGAAAATCGACATGTTTAATTGGTTATACTGACTTTTTCTTCATCATTTACTTTCATAAGTCAGAAATTTAGATTTTATTTGAAAATGAACACTTACAACTTACTGAAAGTAACCATGAGACGTCTTTACAGTTTGTAAGAATTTTAGAGCGCGGTTAAGTAACATGTGTGGCGATTTTAACATTAATTTTAACGAAAACAGTGAAATTGTTCAATCTGTGATGAATATCTTTACATCTTTCGACATGATACCTTATATACACGAAAATACTCGGGTTAGGCTGACATCCAGTACTTTAATAGATAATATATTTGCAAGTAAGAGAGTAGGCAACGTTTTTTATGGCATTTTGTTTTAATATAGCATTTCCATTAAAGAAACATACAATGAAGTCACAAAATGAAAAGGATTGGTATGATGAAGACTTAAAATTGGTGAATGAACATGTCAGATAACTGTATGGCCTATATAAATCTAGTGGGGATGTCAAAGTACTGGAAGCGTACAAAAGCAGAAAATTTCAGTACACCAGACTATTAGCTCAGAAGAAAGGAGATTACTTCGATAATCTAATCTCAACATCGCATAATAAAACAAGGACTGCCTGGAATGTTATAAAAAAATTAACTACCGCCACTGACTGTGAAAATAAGGACATCCTGATTAAACATTCTGGGAGTAATATATCAGATCCATGGGAAATTATGAGGCTTTTCACCGAGAAGGTGATTCATGTGGACAAGCCCTACCCAAAACAGACTACTGCATCGTCTGCGTCTTGTGATCATTGTCTTTTTCTTATGCCAACAAGCACACACGAAGTCAACGAAATAATCTGTGATATAACGAATACTACTACGAATACTCTATCACTAAAACGTAAGTTTTCAAATGAGATACCGTCTATTTTTAGAACTTTAGGATTTGTTTTTAGGGATGCCTAACGAAATTTGTAATTAAATAATATGTACCGATTATTGTAGACTATTCTCTTGTTGAACGGATGAAAAAAAAATTGTATAGGTCCGAGAAGGTTTGTTCGTAATATTCATAAATGAATTCGAACGAAAAGTTACGTTTTTAACGAAATTTATTTTGATTTCGTACACGAAACTTAAGATTAACAAATAAAAGAATAATGAACACTATCATGTGTGAAAACCATTTTTGTTAGAAGAAAACAAGAAGGAAACAGCAAAATAACAATGCGAATTTTAAAACACTGACATTAATTTGACGAATTTTTATTGAATACATGCCTACTTGATCTTTGATAACAACGTAGGTTAATTTCATTTCCTCTTTTCTTTTTTTTTGAATTTAAATTATGAACAACCATTTTAAAATTGTATTATCTGAATAGGTTAAAGAAATTGATAACTTTTTATTTTAAATTTTTTTGAGATAATGTATTGAAAAAGTTTTGTTTTTTAAATTCTTTATTGCATAAAAATATATGGATGTTCCATTTTAAAAATTATGTCAAAACGCAAAACGCGACGTTCAATTGTTTTTTTTGTTTTTATCGTCGTAACCGCCAGGAAAAATCCTACTAGTTTGCTAATTTGGACGACTTCGTAGCTCCAATAATAACGGAGTTACCAATGGTGCTTTTGGTATTTCTTAAATTGAATCAAAATAACTTTGCAAGAAACTGTGATGTGTACCAGAAACTGTAATAATCTAAGTGTCCTAACGCATAGAACGAAATTGTTTGAAATGAATGTTAGATACAAGGCAGTAATATTGTATAACAAGCTACCGGTAATATTAAAGGAGAACAAGCCAATAACTCACTTTAAGAAACACTTGCAAAAATTTCTGCTGGCACAGAGCTTTTATAGTATTGATGAGTACTTGAAGTTTTAGGCCCTGTAGTTCGTTCGTTTTGTCGTGCATGTTTCTTTCTTTAGTATTGAAGTTTTAATTCATGTTTTAATTGTAATTGTATCGACAATGTCTATATAGTGTAATCTATCACAGACAATAAAGTATTATTATTACTATTATTAAATACTTTTAATTTTACTACAAATAACTGTTTTAAATTGTTATATATTTATATATCTAGAGACATTTCATAATAGTACGAATTAATTTTAATAAATAAAAGTAGAATTTTATTGTTATAACAATGATTTGACTCCGGATCGACCATACTAGAAAATTGACTTCTTCGTGTCACTATAAAAGACACTCCGATCAACTTCCATTTATTTTGAACTTTTTTGATTTTCCTGTAAGTATTTCTGCTTCTCATCATTAATTTATTCTGGTATCTTATCCACTTCCAGGCGTCATTATCAAGCCTGTCAACCCTTTCTTACCCACAATATATCCTTGGTTGTGACCTGTATCAGTCAATACGGCAGCTAGCTAGTTAAATAAGTTGTCGAATAGCTTGTGAGTTATTCACTTGTCCGTTGGATGCTGAGCAAATAAGAAGAGAGGAAGTATGTCTGTACTCGTTGGAATGTGAATTCTAAATAAAAAGTCCGATAATCTTGGGCTAGGCAGCCGAAAAGACAAAGTGTCAACAAAACTCAATATTTATACTTCACGGTTATCTGAACTATATGTGACTAATGTGTCTCATATTGAACAGTACAAGAACTACGTAAAACCACTTTATATGCTTCTGTCATGGAACAAATATAGGATAAGTAGATTGAGGTAATCCACATGGAAATTTGTATAATAATTTTCTAGCCACTTACTTTTAGCAATTATTTAAACAATTCTATTTTATTTTTTAGTCTCCTCACCAAACAATTTGGCAAATTGAGCTAACTGCAAAGTGGCGAAATAAGCAATAGCCTCTGGAGAATTTCCAAGTTATTTGCATGTTTAACCATTAGTGGTTTAACTTTAACGACTTGAATTTTTACAAAATTATTTACAACTAAAATTAGGTGCTAAATACTCATTACGAGTTACAAAGTAGACCTGATTAATTGACAGGATTGCAAGAAATACAGGAATTTTGTCTTCAAATATAAATAACACTGTTCATTAATTTTGTGTTGTAGTACTAGCTAGAGTTACCAAAGGAAAATGCATCATCTCTCAACCAGGTCACCATTCAACGTTACTTAACTGAAGGAATTCAAAACCGTCAAAATTGAGTTAGATATGGCGCAATAATGCCGTTAAGTTTTACTATCTGTTGCACTACAAAATGACATTTATTCCTATCTTATTAAATATCCAATATGCTGCTTTATTTTTTTCACGAATGGCAATTTTTTAAACCCCAACATGTCCCCTTTTAGTACATTACAAATCAGGACCAATCACTATATCCCAACACATGATTTGTCATTTGCTGCATGTATCAGTACGTTATTTCTTACAAGTGAATATAAGATTAACTGCCAATGGACAAAATGTAGAAGGGTATAAGAAAGCGAATCAGAAATACATAAAGTATGCTGCAAAAAATTTAAAGTTAGCGAATTATCGGCCTTGCTGTAACCATAAAAAAAGCACATAAGAATACGAAAAAAATTGAATGTTTGAATTTTAATTTGGAAACAATGATTATTGTCAAAGAAATTATTCTTGCATATAATCTAAAGGCTTCATAGGACCGACTCGATGCGAGTTCGTCAATTCGTTATGCCTTTCTTGAAAAATGGTAAAAGCTGCAACCTGCAAAATTGGAGGAAGATCAATCTATGCTCCATAGAATAACCCAACAGAGGAGCAGCATTTTGTTTGTTGAGGAATTTGTCGCGCAGTGGTATTTAGAGGATCATTTTGTGGCGTATTTCAACATTCTTAGAGCCTATACAATTAAAATACCATCTGTTGATGATGATATCGACCCATATCTTATAGTAAAGTGTAACAAATCCAAAGAAGGTTGCTTTCTTTGGCAACAGAGCGAGAGAGCTTTTTTCAGATAGATCGCTTAGTATTTTGGAGCAATATGCAAAACCAGGCAGCAATACATGAAAATGAGCATACTCTACAAGAGGTCAGTCAATTCATCGCGACCATAATCATGAATTTAGACAAATTAGAAGACTTCAGTGAGCATGCAATGGGTTTATTTCATTATCAATCCATTCTTTAGATATATGTGTGCATTCTTTATATTTATGCATTACTGCTTCAATTTACAATATTTTACAACGCACATATCTTATACCCTCTAGCCAACTTATCATACTATATGCGATACGTATGTACTTCTCTTTGTCACCTCTAATTCAATATCAAATTCACATACATTTTCGGAATTTCGTGAAATCAATTTCGGTGAAATCCCCGGAGACTACACAGTAGATGCTATGGATAGGTGTTTCCGGTTTGTGTTTATGTAATGTTAGATTTACATATGACGGTGTGTGATGTATACATGCCATTTGAGAGAAGAACTCGCACCGTTCCGCTTCCATTCAATCCTCCCTTTCAATACACCTTCTTGATATTCGATACACTCCCTCCTATGTGCAGGCTTACTATGTAATTTTAATGCAAAACATTTTCGCCCAAGAAATAGAGACAAGCATTGAAAGAAACGGAGTAACGGTGGAAGAGGGAAAAAATACATTACGGAATTGACAAACAATAAAAAATTGGAATTGATATGGAACGATTTTAATATCTGACGTTTTAATCAAACTAACGGTGGAAATTTACGTTCAAGTTCCTCGCGCTAACTTATTTCCGGAAGATATCGAAACTGTTGGCGTGTAAATCCTGTGGGACCACAGGTCGATACCGGTTTCTGGTGCTAACAATTCTGCAGTTTTACTTCTAGCTGTCGTACTAAAGTGTAATAAAATTCAGCTTCTCCCCATTCTTTACACTCATCTTCATTCCTTGCCTCGGCCCTTGCGGTCTCCGCTGTAACTCTGCGACGCTAGACGATTACTTAGTATTTCTTCTATCTATGTAAGATTTAACTTTAACGGCAAAAGTTAGATTTCCGTGTAGATTGTTTTAAAATGTGTTATAAAATGCTTCAATTTGATCTTTGACAAAAGAAACGAATTAAGTGTGTGATTGTTGAAATATCTAGTTTTTGTCTGTATAGTTATATTAATATGTTCCTAAATGGTTGTGTTTTAAACTATCATATGAATAACTAATAGTGATTATTAACAGTAATGCGACTACATCTGTTACTACTTTACGTCTGCGTTAAAATACACTGATAGAGCTGATACCTTTTTCTGTACTGTTAACACTCTTTTGTACTGAATTTAGCGAAGCTGAAGTATTATACGGTTTTCGTCAATAATGGAAAACAAAGAATTTCGAGGCTGCTGGGAATAATAGGAAGAATTATAAGAAGCTGCATGAGATTTGCAATTTCTGTGAACTTATAAATTTAAGTAGATTCTAATGTTACATTGGTCCCTTCTCTTTCTATTACTATTTTACTGTTGTCCTCGTTCATTGTTCTGTTGTGTATTGTGTCTAACAAGGACAGAGGTGTAGTTCCAAATTGAAGCAGCTTTCATCTGCATTATATAAAGAGCGGGCCACTTAAAATGATGCACTAGAATTACGGCCAAGTTAAATAAAAATTTTATTATCCAACCAAGTAGACCTATAAAGGTCGATGAGGAGCACATTTTAATGACAATCTAAATTTTATAACAATCATGATGACGTGACGCCGAAATCAATTTGCATTTTATTAAATAGCACATTTATGTTTTCTGTCACCATATTGTAAAAGATGGTATTTCTAACGTATCACAATCACTTATGAAATATTTTATCCAACTGCGTTTGCAATTACAAAGAATGAAATTTGGTTAAGTATTTAAATTTCGCGGTATCGAAGTTTCAAGCCTAGTTTACCGATATTTTACTACTTAACGCATGTTAATGTGTATGACATTTATCAGATTTGACTTAAATCACTATTCTGCCATTTAGGTACTTATCTTGAAGTGTAACTTGCTAAATTTAAAATATGAAGTGTAAACTATAAAATCTACAAAAGTTACAAAACAAATATTTAATTTTGAACGTTTGTCAGTTGCCAAGTGACATTTAATGACATACAGTAGTGGGCAAAAGTATGGAAACACTTAAATATCTCAAGCAGTTTTGAAGATATTTCTACAAAATTGGGCATCTGCACATTATCCATTATTCTGCATAAAATGAAATATGAAAGATATCAGAATTATAATACAACAACCGAAAGTTCAACTCAACTTTCAATTGTTTTAAAAATGAATGGGCCATTTAAACAAACCACATATTATATATTTCAACAATTAACTGTATATTGTCGCTAAAAATAGTTTGACCAACAAATTTGTAAATAATTTACATAAAATACAAACACGTTTGTACCAAAATATATATGAAAAGCATTGTGATATTTCTCAATATTTATGATAACAAATTTATGATAACAAATAACCGCAGCTGGTAATGTACTAGCTTCGTCAGATTGTATTTGTACACTCAACGATATCTCTGTAGATTAGCGCTGTCTTATGATCAAGTAAAAGAACTTTTTCTTTTAAAAATAATACCTAATTAATTAGGAATCGATATACCCTTAAATGAGTTGTGTATTTAAGAGGCCCTGGAGTTCGAGTAATATTCTCAACGGAGCTATCACAAGGAGCGAGGCTTCAAGGCTCCAGCAGCGCCGCAGCCGCTCATTACAGCCGGTCGCGGATCCTGTTTCAATTAGAATGATCGAGAGCTCCAGAGTCTCGTTACTGCCCTCTACACTTCATCACCAATGATGATGGATGAGCCGAAGAACCGTTCAGTAAAGGAATTACAATATCGCTAAAAGTTTATTGAAATATAACGTCATAATCTGTTATTGAATTTGTGCTTCGCGTAGGTGCTATTGTCGAAACAACACTTCTTTTGTTTGCTCGAAGCAAGATAGTTGGTTTAGATGTATTACGAACATAGATTATCGTTTGCTAGATTATAACCATATAGTCTAAGTGAAAATAGTTTATCACTGATTACTGCGAGCCTCCCTATCGATTGGTGCGGGAAGAATCAATACAAACCCATCTATACTCTTTGTTACAAACCCTGATATGCAGTTTTCTTTGAAACTGGCTGACCATTGTTGTGATGTGATCTACTTCATAGGTATTATTATAAACTGAAATGTCAACAGGTGTTTAGGGTAAGAACTACTTCTGAAATTTTATTTATAGAAAGCTCAGTACGGCTAATTGTCCAAAAAAAACAGCAGAGGAAAACATTCAATATCGGTGTGAATTATTTAAAGTTTAGACGAAAACTGTTTATAATGCATAACTCGCAAACTTATTTCTAATATTCACCAATGCGTATTGCTTCTATTTGTCAAGTAGAACTCATATAAAACAAATATCAAATTACAATCATATCGAGCTAGTGTTCTTGTCGGACATCCGTTATTGGGTCTTCGTGTTTATTAACCAGAAGCAATAGGTGACATAAATTTAAACCTACACATTGGATCTATGGCCGCCTCTGTCCGATTTGAAATTCGGGAAATAGGAAATCGACCATTGTTTATGCGACCGAGAGACTACCCGCACACACGAAATATTGTATACGTTCATAGGTATTCGCGAACAATTAATCACGGATGCGTTCCGTGACATTTTTATGATGGAACGAAACTGTGTATAATCGGTTGTACGTAGCGTTAAAGGGGGTCAGTTCGTAGTTTATAGTCGGCCTCAAAGGGCCCACCCATCACACTCAATTAATAGCAACGATAATCTTATTTAACGAGGCCCAATTGCATCAATGCGCTGTCATTTGACTAATGACTGTTCAATAGCGACATATGCAAAGCTTTGGAGTAATTAACTGCACCGACGGACTAATAACATAAATATACGCGCGGGCGGTTACGCACACAAGTTTAAATTAATATACCGTAGCTATTTGCATGCACGCCAGAAATCCATATAAACGCAATTTCTCGCTTTGGAGATCTTGATGTAATAATAGAAAATTAGTGGATCAGTTGCTTGAACATAAAACTGTTACGAAACTTGTTTATTTTGGTAGCATAAGATTATCGAAAACTTTGAGTTTTTAACTCAAAGGATTTTTCTGTGAAAATATTTTTTAAAGTATACTTCTTGGACGTATACCGTCCCAACTTTTCCAAAATATATTGCTAGCTGGTAGATATTTTTGTATGCCATTTGAAATTCTGAAACTTTTCGTTTTTTTTTTTTATTGAAATATGTACAATTTTCTCTCGAATTCTTTGTCATTTGACCTCTTTTTTTGCTTTTATATTAATCAGCAGTAATTGCTACTTGACGCCCCAGCATTTATGTGTGGTGCTTATCAAATTGGCGACCGAAATTCCAGCTTTTTCTCCATTAGTTAGTCGGTGGCCCTATTTGATGTAAGACTGTCTCCAAACGGTGGCGCTATTGTTTCCAAGAAAACCACAAATTGTTTTCAGGCTGTTCTAGACTTGCTTTTCGTGAGTAGTTGCAAGTTTTGGAAAGCTTTGGAATATTGGAATATCACGAAGGCACTAAGTTATGTTGAAGCTCCATACAATTTAACATTATGTTGTTCTGCTTCGCTTAGCCCAACGGTATGGATTGTGTTTGTTCGACTGCGCCATAACAAAGCTAAGAACAATAATGCTTAGCGCAACCGTCAGAATCAAAAACTTAAAATCCTGTAGTATTAACAAAAAATGTTTTTGACGCTTTCTTTGATTGCTTACTTTTAGATTTTCTCAGGCAAATTCCACTATCAGTGAGAGAGAGAAGCTTGAAGCCCTGCTTTATAATTAGCAAAGCAAAACCTACAGTAAGTGAGTCTCGATAAGCAATAAAATTTGGGAATCCCCTGCAAAGGAACTTAGGTAGACACCGGAGCAGACCAAATGGTAGATTTTACTAGCGGATATTTCTGTTCCTAGCGCGGCTCTTACTTGGGTTAACTATACGAAAATGGTAATCACGAATATGAATGGGTTCCCTATTTATACTGAATCGTAAGTCTTGCACGTTTTTAGTTTTCTTAGCTGTCAAATAAAAAAAATTGTAAGAAATAAGAAATAAAAGTCGAAAAAAGTAGTAAACACATACATATGTATATGAAAGTGGCTATAATATACATATGTTTACGATCAGAACTAATTTTTGTTCCTTATATTGATAAATCTACCATAAGTAATAGCAGAACGAGTCTGCATTGTGTTTACAACTTCTTCGCCCCATACAAATTGCAAAATATATTGTACTGTGCATGAATGGTGACTTATAAACTGTATAAGTAAAATACTAGCTCCTTTCTTCTCATTTAGTTCCGCCTTTACTCATTAAAGTATGTACAGGGTGGGCAAATAATCGAGGTAAGCGGCTGTATCTCAGAAACTAATGAACGTAGAGAGTTACGGTAAAACATTTAATAGGTACAGTGGGCAATGGAAAATGCTGGAAATTATTTTCAAGTTTCCAAGACGGCCCCCAGTGGGCGTTTCCACCATCTTGAATTACATAAAGTTACGTTTCTCGCGATTTTCTCCAATGAATATAACAAAAAGGTATTTGCGTCTTAATGTTAACTTAAAGTCAAACATTTTTTGTAAAAACAATTTTTCTCTAACTTGGAGAACTATGTTTCTGCAATTAGATGGTTGTCCGGCACATTATTCAATTAATGTCCGAAACCATATTAACGGGACCTTTCGAGACCGCTGGATAGGAAAAGGAAGCCTATTTCCTTGGGCGGCAAGATCTCCCGTCTTGACATGTCTTGATTTTTACTTGTGGGGACGCTTAAAAGACATTGTTTTTCAAACTACACCAACAACACGAATGGATATGGAAAACAGAATTCGAAACTCAATTCGTCAAATATCAGCGGCAGAAATCGAGGCTGCGGTTCTGTGGACTCAAGAGAGACTGGAAAAATGTGTGGAATATGACGGAAGGCAATTTGAACACAGAAGGCATTAATCTTTTTTCAAAATCGGTCCTTTTCAGGACCACAACTTTATTTAAATGGAAAATCGTTTACAAATACGAAAACGTATGACTTAAAATCACAGCACTAAATAAACTGACATTTCTTGTGAATATTTTAGAGAGGAGTTTGTCTTTTATTTCCAGGGCCTACTACTCACCTTCTTATCGAAAGCAAGCGATGCATTTTTAAATGGGGATATATGAATTTTCCTGGTTTAGTATTTTTTAAATAATGTGAGTTAGGAAGAAGATATTAAGATGCGGCTTTCGCAGGCTTATTGGCTGGTCATTTGTCTATTTTCTAGTCTAAAAAAAGTCATATCACATTTAATTTTTTTGAGAAAATCCAATATCTTTGTTATAATATCGAATAACGCCCTCTATCGGCGGCCGTGTAGGTCACAACTGTCATGATTACGAGAAACCTAAAAGCCCAAGGAATGCTCTTTTCAATGATACCAAATTTATCCAAATCCATTAAGCCGTTTCGATGTTACAGGCAATTATTTAAAACAACATTCAAATATCCTCCACCACTTTATTTCGAAAGATAGAGAAAATTTGTTTTTACGAAAAATGTTTGACTTTAAGTAACATTAAAACGCAAATACTGTTTTGTTATATTTATTGGAAAAAATCGCGAGAAACGTAACTTTATGTAATTCAAGATGGTGGAGACGCACACTGGCGGCCATCTTGGAAACTTGAAAATAATTTCCAGCATTTTCCCTTGCCCACTTTACCTATAAAATGTTTTGCTGTAACTCTCTACGATCATTAGTTTCTGAGATACAGTCGCTTACCTCGCTTATTTGCCCACCCACACCAGAGGCATAACCAAACTTCTTCAATAATAAATTAATTCGGGAACATCAAAAACTGGTTGGAAAATAGACTCAGGAAAGGCCATTTTTTATTGTCAGCAAAAAGCAAATTTCAGATAGGGGAAAAACTTGGTCTGTCTTAATCTACTTTAAGAGCAAGAATGGAAACATAAACTACCTCCCAATACTTAAATAGATTTTGTTATACCTTTACCAATCAATGGAAACTCTTCAATATACCTTCAAAATCTTGATGGCATTTTCTTAGGATGGCTTATGATTTTGATCAGAATAACAGCTACAAACTGTGAGCAATAATTGATTGAGAGATTTTATGAACATGACTAACAATGAGCTTTGATAAACCGCAAGTAGATTGCTGATATAAAAACTGACCTACTGTTATGTCAAAAATAAAATCAAGTAAAAACAAGTAAAATATATACAAATATATTAAAGACTCTACACTACTTGAGCTTGAATTCGTAATGTCTTTCCCATGGGCTGTTAAGCACTTTTACACTTTAAATGTTTTTAAAACTGTTATATCTTCTTCAGGAAAAAACCTTTTTACTTTTTCTTCTCTTTTCTTTTCGTCTCCTTTTGTCCTTCTATCTTTTTATTGTGTTTTCTTATTTTACAACTTTTGACTTTCTATATTATTAATGTCTTTTCTTCTTTTTAAAAAGAACTTTTCTCCTTCACCCGACTTTTCTATTTTTTTCCAATCAATTTTCAAAAACGTTCCCTTTTTCTTTTGTTTTTCTTGACCTCCTTTTTTCTTAAAGAGTTTTTCTAAATAGCAGTAGTATGTGTGTACGTGTAATTTTGACAATTCAATCTATTCTAAATTTCCAGTGCTTAATATATTACTCTAACTAAATAAATTTGATTAACATCAGCGAAATAACATAACACTATATTATAAAGTAAGTCCACAGAAGTCTGGTTTCTCAGTAGTACTAAATAAACACGTTTTAAAATACTAAGCTTCAAATAATAGATACATGTTTGTGCAATGAGTGCCAGTAGGCAATTAGTTCTACCAAACTTCACATGAAGGCATAAGTTTTGGATAATGCTCCATTATCAGTCATTAAACTGCTCAGTTGGTTTAAACATTTTAAGGAGAACGCTGTCAATTCAAGGCGAGGTGGTTCTTCTATTAAGCGACAATTACTTGTCGTACTATACATTTGCTGTGGTTGATATCTGTCGACAGAATCATATTTCTTTTGTTTCATAGCCTGTGTACTCTCTGTGCGCTCATTCTCACTGAAAGCAAATTAGATTCTGAAGAAAATCATTCTAGAAGAAACTACAAAGCTATTTTAGCAAAAGATATGTGCTAACTGTGAAATACGTCAATCTTCGGCAACCCTATAGCATCAATTTGATGGTAAATTTAGAGAGATATCTATCCTACGAGCGTCCAAGACGTGCAAAACGCTAGACATTTTCAAAAATTTAGTACACAAAAGGTAATTTGAAGACGAAACTGAGAAGAATATCAAAAAATCTTCACCAAGTAAGAGCAAAGCTGAATCCAACAAGCAAAAAACCCTACCACAGAAGAAGAGAGGGAAGATTGGATCTAGTGTGTTTCGTGCAGACAATGATAGCACAAGAAGAGCGCGCTCACACAGGACATAATCACTACAAATGTGACGTTTGTAAGTGATGCGCACTCTTGTTCTCAGTGGTTGTGTTGAAGTATTCATTCTTGCAGCTGCTTTTTTTTCAATTTATCCTAAAATGCTGCTCATAAGCTAACGCAAAATTTAACACCATTGCTACATTTTATTGTAAACCTGTTTCAAATCCATGTCGTCACTATGCAGTACTTTTGCGTGTTAGCAACATTTTGGATGTGTACAGTATTCACAGGCAGTAAAGTCTGGCATTATGGTTAGCAGGTAATTTTAGAGAACAAAGAGGATTATAAACTACTATGTAATAAAAGGAAAGCCCATACTAAAGCATTTCTTCTCGAACCCAGCACAGATTAATCGTGTAGAGGCTTCAGAGCAGAGGTGCAGATATAAACAAATAAATATTGCTAGTAATTTTAAAGTGAAAGTGAAAGCTACCCCTCCTCATGATACAAGAAGTTTTCTTATGGTTTGCTTCTTCTTATCAAAATATGAACTACTTTAATTATACTCAATATTTAGTGTCACCACCACAGCATATTCCAATGTGTTCGGTGCCAAATTATATACATTAAATGAAATATCTCTTAAACTTAAAATTATGATTAGATCAGATTTTGATTGATGGATCTCGTACGCTTAATTAAGTTCTACACACCACGCGGAAACTGCTGTCACAACGTTTATAGAGCTGCCACCAGCTACGCTACATTTTAACTATCAAGGTGGGTACAAAGTCTAAACCAACCGAATTACGTTACCTTAAACCTGTCGCCTTATCCTCTAATTCCAGAACGTGATTATAGTGAACTTAATAAACTGATTAGCATGCACACGTTTGAAGCTTGAAGAGATGGCATACAGCTTAACCGTCTTGAGAACAACTTAATCAAGCGAATTATGGGAAATCTTAGCACAATATCAGGTATAGTACTACTATAGCTGGTTGTGCCTAATTAATATGCTCGCTGAGAAGAGACGACGACGGGGCTGAGGTGGGAGCCTTAATTCAGTTATGAAATATTAAACCAGTCAGTGCGGAATTAGCGGGTTGTCATATCGGAAATAATGCATATTCTGTCCACACACACGCACGCCCATGGCTGTAAAGCCGTTCCTGTACGATTAATAACCTTATGAATGTATTTATTCGGTCGGTCTCTCTCAATTATGCGGCTTTCATTAAGTGTATTCCTTTGTTTTATGGAAATGCGCACCACTAGAAGCTACTAGATATGGGGTACCTATCCCTTCTCGAATTGACCGCGGATAATATGAGGGGTTGCGACATCAACAGCGGATGTCGCTTAAAATGCAAAGCGTAGGTTTCGCTTACGCGTTTTTTGTTAAATATTCACTCAAGTTGGCGACAGAGGAAAAAACAATTTTAATTTTGAATACAACCCGAGTCCGTCGTAAAAATATTCATTATTTAAAGTGGTGTTAGTAAACGGTAAAGGAGGTGAACGCAATATTACGCGTAGGTGAGTATAATTATAATTTATTATTAAAATATGTATGTAATTATAAACCACCTGGTATCTGGCAAAGACTTGCGCTACCTAGTTGCCACCATATATCAAAGTTAAATATATAATTGATGACTTTATTTGAGTTTCTGGATGTATGATTTTCCACAAAAACGTTATTAATAAAATCTTTATCACATGGTACAATTCTTGGCAGTTTTATGCGATGAAAGACAGCGACACACAATACACATCAGCAACTATAAGAGCAAAAAATAAAAGTAGGTAATAACAGAAAGCTTTTGCTAAGAGCACTACGATGGATGAAAATGACAAATTAGGTACTAGAACGCCATAGTCAATCGCCGCTGGAGTATTAAAAGTTAGATGTCCGTTAGGTAATTGTTTTGTTAATGAATCGATGTCCAAGACCGTGATCCGCGATCCGTGATTATGCATTACCATAAGAACCGACCGTTTTAATTAAGATCTTTCTTTTTGCTGACAATTGCGAGACAATTTTGCTGCATTGGAATATGCAATATTGTTTGTGAGGACAATAGTCTGCTTATCAGGTCCTTCACACTCCATCATTTTCTAAATAACATCATTTTCGCCTAGATTCTGGCCCAAGTTCCAGAAATGCAGTTTTGCTAAATATACTTACATATATTTTTTAAAATATGGACACAGACAGTAAATGTTTCATTAACTTTACATTAATTGACCTATTAGAAAAAATCTAAGAAAATTTTATTCGTTGAAGAAAACGTCGCAGATAAGATGAATAGATAGAGCAATTGTTGACACAGATATAACATAATTTCCTCAAACCTTTTACCAACCTCCAGTAAAGTGATCAGTAAAACCTCTACCTCTGTTTTACGTCAGTCACCCAATAAAAAATGTATCCCATTTCCTGTATTAATATTAACTTATTGTTAGTCAAAGAGCCAGAAACCCTGTACTATCGGGTGTATCTATGTACATACGCTACCAATGACTGGATCAAACGCAATGCCATAATGAAGGTATAAGCAAATGACAGATTTTTTGCAAGAACTTCGTTCTATTTTTAGAATCAATAGTCGACAGTGTAGGAATGCTTTTATGTGCACTAAGTGTAAGGACTGCTCCTTCAATTTTGCTCAGTCCTGCATAGCTGGAATGTATGAGTTATCAATGTTTAATTACAGCACCAAGAATAATGGCCCTCCAATTGATAATATTGCAATAAATATGTCACAGACAGACCTCTTGTATGGCCAAAAGTAGAAGACCAACTACAATGACCAACTACTTAGGGATACACGATTAGCCTTGGAGGAGTGAAGAGGGACTATGGAATACATTTTTGAAAAGCTGGAACAATAAATAACAGATTAGTGGTTTGGATTTGAAGAAACCAAACTGCAAACTAAAACGCAAGATTCATCTCAATGGTTTCATAAATATCAGTTATAACGGTTATTTTGGGTGCACACAGAAAGACGATCGAGTCCTGAAAGCCGAACACAATACGACTTTAGGGGATAGAAAGCAAGCGTGAAACAGATGCATTAGTTGAAGCAAAAGAAGACGATGAAGGTCAAGTGCTCTATTTCCATTTGAAACACAATATCTTTAAAGGCAATTATAGTTTACTCGGAAAGTCTTAGAAATAATAGCAGAATTGTTTACTGAGTGGATACCATTTTCCCAAAATTCAAAGTAGTACAAGTGAACTGCTGTATGAAAACTGCTTTAACTTATTTGTAATGAAATTCTACTAGTACGTTGGCTAAAGACTTTACCTGTTGCAATTTCAATTATAAGTGCGATTAGAACTCCAATCTTGTTCCAATCTTCCAATATTGTTTGGTAACGATAGTTCATACAATAAAAAGCGTTAGATATTAAAATTTCAAATAATTTTTTTCTTTGCGTAGGTGAAGAGATACGACTTCCATTGCAATTCTATAATGAACTGTCCTTTAAAGGCTTCTTGTATTATTTCTTATGACATTGTAAGAATAGTTTAGTGTCATAGTATATTAATTTTTCTTCTTCTGTTGTTCAACGGTTTTTAAAATAATCTGTGCAAAAACTTACAGCGTTCGTACCTACCGAAGTAAGAAATCCTTCCGTGTACCATAACCATATGTACACAATTCTCAATTAACAATCTTTAGCTTTAGGGTTATACATCATTACGTTTCGATGGGCAAAAAGCTGTTGCTCTTTTAGATAAATTCAATTGGTATTACATAGCCTAATACATTTAATGTATACAGTATTACATAAGCTATATTTCCGAAATTGGGTTTTGCTTTGAATGAGACCCCCGCGTGGGCAGTAGCGGCACCGAGTAGGAAAATGAACTATATTCGCCTATATCCATCGTAATAACCTTACATAAGTTTTAATATTTGATGTGGAGACGTCACGGCATCCTAAGAACGACGCAGTAACTTCTTGTCCGTCGATTCGTATATCCGAGCGCAATTGGTAGTTAAGTTATGAGATATAGGAGTTGAATTATAGAAAGTGACCAGTATCCAATTTAAGTTTAGTGTGAAAGAGACGGGGACCTGAAACGGTAACGGCCCCGCTGGGACACGGGGCTTCATCCAATGATTCACAGACCGTCGACCGGGCAGCAGCTATCATATCGCAGTTGGGGCGCGTTCTACTAACGAACGATGAATTGATAATGAATGTTAATTTCGAACATAACTGACATAAGTGCGATCGACTTCATTTGGGAAACTGGATCGTCCGGGGTTAATTCAAATGGTGGTTTTGATTTTCGGTTGATATTGCAGAGGAATATGCGATCGCCAAACGTCAATATTCAAGTCTATTTCGTATTGCTTTATCTAACACATAGGTACGCTCGGTAAGACTTAGTCTTCAAACGATTTTAATAAGGTAAACTCATTGAAATCGTTCGAAGGTTAATGTACCGAGGGTACGTATATTGTTAATATCTAACAGATTTTGTTTCTGCTTAGAAGATATCCTGCTCACATCTGTTCCTCTAGGTTTCTACAGTTTTGTGTTCTACTGGCTGTATAGCTGGTTAGCAGTCTAATAATTAATTACGGATTATAAACTGACTAAGTGCA